>OY998166.1:25464246-26064246 GCA_963921995.1 Oxystoma pomonae
AAAATGGCGTTTCGGGCGCCGACCAAATTTGTAATGATTATTTATTTATCTATTTGGATAAGAACACCTCCTGCAACGTCACCTTGTAGAACGACCCGACCTAGAATATTGTAGTATAATTTTAGGTCACGCACCCACATCGGTGGACCTCGGAAAAGTTACATTTAATAACCAAAAGTTTGGAACAAAATTAATTCTACTTTAAAACTGATAATACTAAATATAACGTCTGATTAATTGGACGTTCTATGACGTCAAAAATACATCTATCACTTTGGCCCGACTTTGACTTTTATTCTAAAAATTACGTCTCCGTAATTAACGTTAATCACCAACATTTGGCTACGTCAGTTTTGGCAAGTATCAACCTCACAACTAATGCACTAGTTGTTGGCGATGTCAGGTCTTAGTAAAAAATACGTTGTTTGTTGGTCAAACCAACTTCCGACCTTAATTTGGGCGAAAACCGACGTCATATTTGATTGTTATTAGTCGGAAGTCAGAAAAATGTAGTATTACAAAAAACATATTTTTTAACGTGGCACGTGCACACAATTAATAATATAATAATAAGAACTTAGGAGCATAACCCTATTGAAAAAATTAACACGCTAGGATGAACCTATTTCAGGTAACTTGGGTAAGAGCCAGTGCGGAACGATGTCTATTTGTGAGTGATTCAAATTTGGAAATCAAAGTGTATGATGGTGTTGAGTGATGTTTTGGGGAGGTTGACTAGTGAAACCACTGATGAGCCTACGCTGTTTCTCTTTTTTTGCTTTGGTCCTTTGTGTGTTCCTTGTGGAATACTCATCCAAGTTTGAATTTTCGTTTTTTCCACCCTTTTGTTTTTACGACATGTGCTTGTCTCAATAAATATTTGTGTCTCTAATAGTTTGCGGTCTAAAAGATGAAATATTAAAATAATGTTGTCCACTTACCTAAGACTACCAACAGGAGGAGTAGCATAGGGCACCCCCAGAAAGGCTTCAACTGGAGGATGAATATGGATCATTACCCCTCTAAGCTCGCCGTACTTGGTCTTGACTGTTCTTGTACTGTATTTGTGAACCATTAGGGAACCCGCACCGCTCTCTACGGCCAGGAATATCGCTATAAGAAAATAGAAAATTATCTATCTGTCTACAGGGTGGTCAGTTAATATGTATTTCCTATACGTAGCATTATTTTTTAATAAAACGTAAAAAGTTCAAAAAAATACTGTTTTTTATACAAACTGTAAAAAAAGAAATATTTTAAAGATTAGCTGTGTCAACAAAATACATTTTTCTCATAGAACACCATGCGGTATATTCTTTCATATTTATCCAATCATAAATTGTATTACTAAGTAACAGGTTACAATAAAACCTATAAATTAGCTATAATAATTTTAAGCAAAAATTATAAAATCCAAAAATGTTGATATTCAATTTTGGGGTTTCAAATTTCTACCCAGTAAATATTCCCTACAAAATATAATTTCGATATATTATATTATATTATTATTATTTTGTTATCAAAATAATAAGCTTCAAATTTCCAGCGTTTGGTATTTAATTTTAATGCAAGAAGATTAGGTTTATCCATATTTTTGCATATAAAATGAGCAGTGGCAAAGCGTATGTATTATACGTGTGAATATATCGAACTATTTTATGACTAATGCAATGTAGTTATGTGTATTTGTATGAATTAAACTGATTAATTGATAATATAGAATAATTTTGACAGGGGCACAACTATAATATAAAAAATTACTAAAAATTAAATTTGACCGAGTTTAAAAAAGTGCACTAAAAAGTATAAAATAATTTTTAATTGTACATGAAATACAACTTTTAGCCTATTAGTATTCCACTATAATAAATGTACCGCCGAAGCAAGTCCATCTATTATACTTATGTATAAAGATGAATACTGGTCGGTTGTGTATGTTGTTTGTTTTTTTAATTTTAGTTTATACAGAGTATTATGATTTTGTTGTATATACAGGGTTTGTAAATATTACTTAAATTGTCAGTGTCAGAACTAAAGTTTATTGCTTTTGGGTGTTTTGTAATTTGTATCATTTTCTGTATTCTTCCTCTATGATAATTGTTTTCTTTTTTTTTAATTTAAAATTATAAAGTTTTCGATGTGCATGATAGGCTAGTGCCGTTTTGTGTTCATCGCTTTTTGAAATATTGTTTTGTTTGACCAATATATGTTTTGGTACATTCTAAGCAGTTTATTTTATATACAACGTTGGCTATGTCCAATTTATCAATTCTGGGTTTTAAGTTTGTAAAGATTTTATTAGAGAGGTTGTTGGTAGTTTTTTTCACTACATTTATGTTGTGTGCTTTTAATACTTTTGATATTTTACTATTTATTTAAGGTATGTATGGAATTGACATAAATTTGTTATCTTTTTTGACCTTTGGGTAAGATGTTGAATTGTAAATTTTATGTATTTGGTTTTTATTATTGGTTCAAAGAATTTTTTTGGATAGTTATTTTCTGTAAGCACCTCTTTTTTTTAAATTTTCAGGTCTGTATTCAGGATCGGATAAAATGATTGCATGGTCGTTAAGGCCTGTGACAACGCTTTTTTTATACTTTTGTGTTGCATATGGATTATAATTTAATTATCCACCCGACCAGACTTCCTTTGTGTACCAATTCGTTTTTATTGAGGTTTGATTTTTGTATATTAACGTGAGATCGAAGAAATTTATAGAATTGTTTTTATCAAGTTCACTTGTAAATTTAAGGGTGTTATGATATTTATTAAATTGATTTAATGTGTATTCGATTTTATTTGAAGGTAAACATATCAAACAATCATCTACGAAACGTTTAAAAAATATTGGTTTGTAATTCAAGTTGCTTATGACTGTGTTTTCAAACTGTTCGATAACTACATTAGCTGTGGTTGCAGATATTGGTAATCCCATTGTAAAACTGTATATTTGTGTAAAAAATCCTTCTTAAAAAAATTATTGAAGAGAGTTTTGAAAACAGCGTAGTCGATTTTTTATAAATTTGGGCATTACTTACAGCCAACTGACCCTCTAAGATTTCAGACATACCTAAATTGTGGAACAGCATGTATAGGTAGAAAGTCCACTATTTTAAAGTATTATAGGCGCCGACTCCAAAAAGTTGCAAGGATTTTAAATACAAATCAAATTTATGTTTAGCAAACCGCGTTCAATTCATTTTGCAAAATTAAATCACAAGCAAGCCTCGTAATTTACTGCGTATTTTAGGATGACAGCATTGGCATTCGACCATATTGTCTGGAGGGCACACAAACTGTATCTATTATTGTAGACAATAACCATCAGCCCGAGGAGTGGTTCAGTCGCCAATTTGTGTACACCAAAAGGCATTTTTTACCAGATTTTTTTATTAAAAATACCTTAGAATGCCACAAATTGCCTTAAGAAGTAAGTAAAAAAAAAAAAAAAAAGTAAATGCCCCCGAAATGTCTAGAAATAATGCTTCAAAATGCCTTAAATTGCCACGCAATGCCATCGGAACCAAAGTGAATTACCGAGCCACCCTTCGCATCAGCCCCCATGGCGCACGTCAGGGTGCGTCTAACTTCCATGCGAGCATTCCGCGTTCGATTCCCAGCACGAGAAAGAAAGAGCCGGAGCTAAGTTCTTGAATCTCAAGCGCACGAACGCTGCCCGGTAAAGAAAAACAAAATTATCAAAAATAAATTGAGCCTGCCGCGGATCAAGCGATCAACTTCGCATGGTACTTGAATGAATGTGATCGGTGAACGCTGGTCCAAGAATCCGGGCCCTGGTGACTGGTTGTTTGTAAAGACCTGCCTATTCTCAGTATTCAAAAGCGCGTATTTATCAGAGCATTAATGGGAATGAGGGAAAGTGAGGCCAAGCGAGCGTACGTAGTGTGTACGTGACAACGAGGTGCGGAAAACATCATTCAATTGTGCGGTGCGCGGTCCGAGGCAGATCTTGGGAGGAAAGAACGAAATTTCAAAATTGGACGAGTGTCCCACAAGGAACACACAAAAGTCCAAAGCGAAAAGGGAAACAATTAAATGATGTTTCGCCCGGGGTGACCAGCGTGGGCTCGTCAGTGGATTCACTAGTCACCTTCAATCCAGACATCATTTAACACCATCGCACACTCTGACTTCCAACTCTGAAACACTCACAAATAGGCATCGTTCCGCATGGTACTTATTATAAGTCGCCTGATACGGGTTCATCCTCGCGTGTTAATCTTTCCAATAGGAATTTCCAATAGGAATTTCCAATAGGAATATGCAAAAATGTTGCAAATTTTTGTTCTCAGACTTTTTCGCCTCCGACCAATAGAAATGGAGAAAAATCGGTTACAAAGATTTTTCAAAATGGCGGATTGTCCCCGAGGAGTAGGGGAAACACAAACTTGGGAGGTTTACTTCCAGACTCCCCAAAAGAACATACCATAAACTCAGCAACCCCGGATTTTTTTCGATCTCAGATGACAATTTTACTGTACTATACCGGGTGGACCATAAAAAACCGGATATAATATTTCCCGTGATAACTTTTAAACCATAATACCGATTTTAATGCAGACTGCTCTTTGCAGGTAATTGAGTAAGACTTTGATTAGAAAGAGCATTTTTTTCCGCGATCTTAAAATCTAAGATGGCGGACAGAAACAAACTTTACCTTTCAAAGAGCCTTCTTATGGTACGGAATTTTTTTGGATTTTTTTATGAAGTCGTAAAGAAGCTTTGTTTCTGCCACGCAGAACGAGGTGCAAATCATTAAAATCGGTTAAGTGGTTCCCAAAAAGAAAAAAATTAATCAGTGTTTTACGAATTATGCGATTGCCGTCTTATTCTGTTTGCATATCTTTTCTCATAAATTTATTATTGCTAAACCGATTGTGATGAAATAAAAAGCCTCATGGCGAAAATCGATTGTTCTTTAATCACTGCTATGGAAATTTGTCGCCATCTTAACATCCAAGATGACGGACAAAATCAAACTTGTCTCATTAAAAAGGCTCGTTTATTTATATGTTCTGTAAACGTGTAAACTATTAAAAAAAAATTTGTACTTGTACAAAAGCTCTACTTTCGCCAGGCACAACGAGGTATAAATCATCAATATCCGTTCGGTGGTTTTCCAAAAATTAATTCTTGTTTTGATCACTGTTTTACAGATTATACGATTGCCTTCTCAAATTGATACTCAACCGATTTTAATAAAATAAAAAGCATCAAGGTGAAGATAAAAAACTCTTAAAAAATTACTATCGAAATTTGTCGCCATTTTTAAACCCAAGGTGGCGGATACAATTAAATTTATCTCTTCAAAGAGGCTCGTTTATTTTTAAGTTTCAAGAACCTAAAAATGCCTTTTCTCCAACGCGTATAGCTACGAATCAATAAAATCGGTTAAGTGGTTCTCAAAAAATTGGTTTTTGTCTTAACCATTGTTTTCTCATAAACTCGTTATTACTGAACTGATTTTGATAAAATAAAAACATAATGGTAAGAATCGATTTCTCTTTAAAGATCGCTATTGAAATTTGCCACCATTTAAAAAAACCGGTTTTTTTGTTGCGAGTAATTTTTTTACTCATTGTTTAATTTATATATATATTGCATAACGAAAATCGCCTTGGTAGTTCTTAAGATATTAGTGTTTTCTTTAACGATTGTTTGCATTTTAGACTCTTGCATCTCTGCATTGATTTCTTTAGAAAATCATTATTACTTACCCGATTTTAATGAAATACAAAGTATCATGCTAACAACCGATCGCTCACAAAAATCATGAAATGCCGCTGAAAATCCAAGATCTCCATAAAAATCGGTTCTTTTTATGTTGTGAGAAAGCTTCTTTGAGGAGATAAATTTAATTGTGTCCGCTTGGGTTTCAAAATGGCGACAAATTTCGATAGTGATCTTTTAAGAGTTTTTGATCTTTACCATGATGCATTTCATTTTATTGAAATCGGTGGAGTATCAATTTGAGAAAGCAATCGTATAATCTGGAAAACAGTGATGGAAACAAAAATTAATTTTTGGAGAACCACCGATTTTAATAATTTATAGCTGGCTGAGCGTGGCGAAAGCAGTTTTGTACAAATTAAAAAAAATATTTAAAAGTTTACAGGACATATAAATAAACGAGCCTCTTTAAAGGCACAAGTTTGATTTTGTCCGTTATCTTGGATGTCAAGATGGCGACAAATTTTAATAGCAGTGGTTATAGAACAATCGATTTTCGCCATGAGGCTTTTTATTTCATTAAAATCGGTTTAGTAATAATGAATTTGACGGCAATCGCATAATCCCTAAAACAATGATTGATTTTTTTCGCCACGCACAACGATGCGTGGCAGAAACAAAGTTTTTTTACAATTTTATAAAAAAAATCAAAAAATTTTCGCAACATAAGAAGGGTAAAGTTTTATTTCTGTCCGCTATCTTAGATTTTAAGACGGCGGAAAAAAAAAATATAATTAAAGTCTTGCTCAATTCCCTGCAAAGAACGGTTTGTCGCATTAAAATTGGCGGTATGGTCTAAAAGTTACAACGGAAAACATTTTTTTCGGTTTTTTATGGCTCACCCGGTATATGTAGACGGCATTTTGTGCATGTATCAGTTGCCTCGCCTCGCAAATGGATTCTCTAGTATTTGTACTGTGTATTGATAAAAGTGGTAAAGTTTTATAAATGGCCATTTTCTTCTTCTCCCACTATTTAAAAATGACTGTGAACCTATATTGACATAAGAATGTCATCCACCAACCTTTCTTTTTTCTTTTCGTTTTCGTGATAACCCAACAACTATAAAAGCAGCAATGGCCGCTATCTAATCTTCTGCATCGGACATAACCGGTTTACTCTCTAATAAATAATAATATAATATTATATTGTTATTTATAATTATTTTTAAAAACTACCTACCCTTGCGTTCACGCACAACTGAACTGCGTTCAGAATGCCCACACCAGTGTAAAAAACGCACCGGTGCGTGGTGTGTCGCCGTTCAGGAATATGAAAATAACCGGTGCGTCTCATTTTTGTCGTTCAGGAAAGGTGGTGTGTCCACTGGTGCGTTTATAGCGTCATTAGCAAGGCCACTAACATGCGGCAATAAGGGTCAAAATTGCACATATTTATGCCTATTTTGGTGAGCTTATCACACCACACCGTCACCCCAGTTTCGACTTGGGCGATTGTTGGTGTGCTTGAATGAGGTTATAATATAATAATAATATAATATTATATTATTATTTATAATTATTTTTAAAAACTACCTACCCTTCTGTTCACGCACAACTGGGCTGCGTTCAGAATGCCCACACCAGTGTAAAAAAATGCACCGGTGCGTTGTGTGTCTCCATTCAGGAATATGAAAATAACCGGTGCGTCTCATTTTCGTCGTTCAGGAAAGGTGGTGTGTCCACTGGTGCGTTTATAGCGTCGTTAGCAACGCCACTAACATGCGGCATTAAGGGTCAAAATTGCACATGTTTATGCCTATTTTAGTGAGCTTATCACACCACACCGTCACCCCAGTATCAACTTGGGCGATGGTTGGTGTGCTTGAATGAGGTTATAATATGGTAAAATTTGGATAATTTTTAACGACAAGACTCATTTATTTTTTATTAACTAGCTCTGTATAATATATGGTTATTTCATGATTTTTTTTCTAGAGTCGTTTTTAAGCCAATACATCTAACAAGTATAGGAAGTAAAAAAAAAACGTGACTTTTTTTATTTTTCTTTCTAATGTGATGTCTTATTAGTCTAGTATATATAGGTATACTTTATTTTTAGAAGGTCTCAAAAAGTTCTTGCTGATACTTGATCATTTTCAAAATTTTGGGATGTTTTTATTTAGTTTTTCAATGACCTCATATTTAAATGATCCGTTAAGAAATAAAAAAGTGGTGGGGACGATTTTAAAATCTAACCAACATTTTTCTGCTCACTTGTAGCCTAAACACATGCCTTTTTTGGGTTACTGGATAATCCATCATTCGAAAATAAGAGAGGACAAAAAGCCTATTTTTACATTTTTCTACCCACTTGTAACGCAAAAAATATATTTTTTGGGTCATTTCTTATTAGATCATAACACATAAAAAAAGTAACCCCTTTCGAAAATAAGAGGAAACACAAAGCCTATTTTATCATTTATCCCAACATCCCCTTGTTTTGTTTTTGTAAATTAACTGACATTAGACAAGAATGGCAGATTATAGGCAGTGTGTACACTTGCTGACACATCGAGTGCGGGCACTCACACCATGGTGTGGGCTTTATGAACGCAGACCTGCTGAAATTCGCACGCCGCGCCGCAAGGGATGGATCGATGCCTAATTCGTTTCCTTGGTATGCTTCGTTCGCAATCAAGAAAAATTACGAACGAGGCATTATTCGTTCAGGCTCATCTTGCCTCGTTCCCGTTCGTGCTCAGATGAATACGCACCTTAACTTTTTCATGCATCAAATTTTCAAATAACAGGTTTAAATCTTTTGTGAAAGCTTAATTTGATGCAAGAAAAACTTGCATGGTTTGTTCCTAGCTTAAGTGTTCCAACTTAGTAATTATGGGCCACTTTCTCAACTTCGACTTAAGTTTTAAATGCCACTTATCTTACAATTTGCCTTTTTCTCACTTTGGTTTTAAAAACAGAAAGCAAACACTTAAGGCTACGTTATAACTTAATCCAACGCTTTGGCAACGCTGGACGATTTACTCTTACATAGAAGAAAATTAACGAAAATGTCGTGTCACATAGTTATAGTATTTGTGTATTAAGTTTTCGTATAAAGTGTAGCTCTCGCTACCTTGGCATGTTACAATTTTAATAATGCTTTTATTAAACCTAACTACTAAAATAAAAGAAAACACCCCTGCAAGAAGCATTTTTGTGAGGAAAACGAGTACTAAATTGCCAGAAAAAAAATAATAGATTTAACACAATTTTTGACTTTTCAATACAAAATAAAATAAAAGTCAGGATTTAGCTCTGAATAAAAACTGTCACCGATGGGTTTTACAATCCAAACATGGAGTGTCTTAAATTGAGTTTTGAAAATTGCGTAGAATTTATGTTTTGCAAATTTCATGTTTTTTTTTTAATAACTCAACGATATTTTTATAAAAGTAAAAATAAATATAAAACGCAGTTTGAAGTATACCACAGAAAGAGTGGGATTTACTAAAAAGTGAAATTTTTCGTTTTAAGCATTTTAAACTAAACCTCCGTGAGTTTTGGACATACTTTGAATTACAAACAGAATTTTAATAAATTTGTTTATTGAATAATAATCTTAACAAAATCTTTTGCTGGATTTAAGAAGAAAGTTTCAATTTAGTAGAAAAGAAAATTAAAAAGTTTAAACCCACGTACGCGGGGTTTAAATAGTAAAACTCTGTAGAACAAATTAAAACTGGGGTTATATGTCACTCTAATTAAAACTTACCCTTGATAATAAATTTTTCCAATTAATACTTAATGTCACACAACGATTTAGATGGGTAAAAATAAAATAATGAGTAGATTAATTTTGTATTAAGTTAAAAGGTGTCTTTATTTATGAAATGTATTAATAAACCTAAATGCAAGTTGTTTTACATTTCTGTCACTATCAAAATGTCAGTTTAAAAATATTGGCGCTGCATTCAATCACAAACAGCGAGTTTGGATCTTTTAACTCTGCTTGCATCTTGGCTTGTACCAAACTCTACTGATGAAAGCTACAGCTTTAAAATGAGTGGGCTTTGAGTAAGGAAAGTTTTTTTGACTGAGCTTTTAGATAACCTCAATTTTTTAATTTCAGTTTGTAAATAAATTAATATAGTTGTTTTGGGTTTTTTTGTTTGGTATATTTTTCGTGCTTAATCAGTGACCTTCATTTATGTTTGTTTTGCCTCGTAGTGCCCTCACAAATATATTTTTTGTGCTGAAAACGGGTTCAAAAAATGGCGTTTTTCTGGACAAAACAGGAGGTGTTTTATTGGGTAATGAACAACTTGGGATATTAAATAAGGTAAATTAATCCTTGTAAAAATAGTTACTTAAGGAAATTATAAACGAACTTATTACCAAATTCCACAAAACAATCCTTTCTGGGGGCTATAAACTTAAACCACCCCCCTGAGTTGGTCTAAAATATAACCAACTTTATAACCTCAAACACAAATAATGAAGCTATAATGTGCCAAAATATTGGCGTATTCACCATTTGCCATTTTGAAACCTGCTAAAAGAATTTAATTTTAGGGCATTTTTTTCTAAAATATGGCGTATTTTGAGAAAAAAAAAGCAGTTTGTCAGTGGTACTTTGCGTTAACAATACAAAATAATCAATAACTTTGTGTCTTTTATGTATGGGTAAGTGTTTTTTGAAAATAGGTTATAAAATTTATTACCTCCACCAGGAGTATATATTTAGACCTGTGGGAGATACTATTTTAGATCTTAGTAAATTTCACTGTTAGTGCTAAGGTATTTATGAAACTCCAACAGAAATAAAATCAGCACCATCCATTGGTATATTTTAATCCAGAATTAAACATTTCCTACATTGCAAGTTCTTTGACAGTGGGATTTACTGAATATTTACACCTATGGGGGGTACTAAATTTTAAAACCAAATTTAAAAAAAACCCTTACCCATACAGAAAAGACACAAAGTTATTCAGTGTTTTATATTATTATTGCAAAATACCATTGAAAAACAGATTTTTTTTTAAAAATATACCATATTTTATGAGAAAATGCCCTAAAATTTGGCACATAATAGCTGCATCGTCTGTGTTTGGGGTTATAAAGTTCTTGATTTTTAGATCATCTCTGGGGGGTGGTTAAAATTTATATCCCCAAGAAGGAATTGTTTTGTGGCAATTGGTAATAAGTTTGTTTAAAATTTCCCTAAGTAATCGTTTTTAGAATAAGTAATTTACCTTATATAATATCCCAAATTGTTTATTAATCAATAAAATACCTCCAATTTTGTCCAGAAAAACGTCATATTTTCAAACCGTTTTCAGCACAAAAAATATATTTATGAGGGCACTACGAGGCAAAACAAACATAAGTGAAGGTCACTGATTATGTACGAAAAATATACCAAACAAAAAAACCCCAAACAACTATATTAATATATTTACAAACTGAAAGTAAAACATTGAGGTTATGTAAAAGCTGAGGTTATCTAAAAGCTTAGTGAAAATAATTTCGTTACTCAAAGCCCACTCATTTTAGCTGTAGCTTTCATCAGTAGAGGTTGGTGCAAGCCAAGTTGCAAGCAGAGGTTAAAGATCCGAACTCGCTGTTTGTGATTGAATGCAGTGCTAATATTTTTAAACTGACATTTCGACAGTGACAGAAATGTAAAAAAAACTTGCATTTAAGTCTTTTAATACATTTCATAAATAAAAACCCCTTTTAAATAAATAAAAACTTAATCTACTCCTTAAATAAATCGTTGTGTGACATCAAGAATTAATTGGAAGAATCAATTATCAAGGGTAAATTTTAATTAGAGTGACATATAACCTCAATTTTAATTTATTCTACAGAGTGTTTACTATTTAAACCCCGCGTAGGTTTCAATTTTTAAATTTTCTTTTCTTCTAAATTGAAACTTACTTCTTAAATCCAACAAAAGATTGTGTTAAGATGATTATTCAATAAACAAATTTATTAAAATTCTTCTTATAATTCAAACTGTGTCCAAAACTCAAGGAGGATTGGTTTAAAATGCTTAAAACCAAAAATTTCACTTAAACTTAGGACCGCTCTAAAATAGACTAAACCCCTTTAGTAAATCCCACCGTTATTGTCTAAAAGAATATTTTAACTAATTTTAAATGTTTATTGTTGGCTTGTTCATTTTTAGTGTTTGTTAAACGTTACAGTATAGGTACTAGATATTTAAGGATTGAATTAACTATAAGCTATTAACAGATTTGACTTGACAACAAAGTAAAATAAAGAGAAATCTATCTATCTATCTAACGATAGAAATAAACAACCGCTTTACTGCACTGACTCCTAAAGATACAAAAGCAGTATTTAAAATTATCGCTTATCCTATACCTATTGTTTGGTCCCAATTTGTAATCCAGGGTCTCATTCAAAATATTTGGTCAGTTGAATAATTTTTTTTATACTGAGACTTTCCATCCATTATAGGATCAATGCCCAGTTTTAGCCAAGTTTTTTGCAAAGTTAAAGACCCGAGACTTTCCGTGCGGTAGACCGATACGCTGCTGCGCTACGGAGACCGGTTGGTTGAGTAAATTAGATGCGTTAAGGTGCAGTTAGACTGTGGTAGTGTATTCGTCGTTGCATTGCAGCTGTAGTTAATTTTTTTCCATAGATAATGCCGGACAGGATATTTTACAGATAAATAGTTAACAATATTTTTTGGTTCACGCTTTTTAATATAATTTACCTTGTTTACTCTTGCAAAATTTTTGAATAAGTTAAAAGATCCGCCTTAAATATTTCTTTTGTATTAACCAAGCAAGTTTTTTCTTAATAGAGGTTCAAAAATGTTTTAGTTTTAAAATTAGGGTTGATTGGGTACGAAAGATGGACAAAATAAAACCTGGGGAAGAAAAAAATTTGGTAATTTTGTATTTGCATACATACATACAGTCAATAGTGTGTTCAGTGGTATTAGCGATAAATTAACAAGGTACTATAGTAGTTATATCTGATCCGCTGATTAATCATTCTGGTTTGTTATAAGCGCTTACTTTTAGCATTACTTCGCTTGCATGGACAAATTATATATAATAATTTACCTTCTTAATCTTATATATTGCTTTGGTAATAACCTTTAGAAAAGTTATAGTACCGTATTATCAGAGGTTCTAGTAAAAAAAAACTCAAACAGAGATAGGTAGATATTTTCGGGCGCGTATGAAACACCAACGTTAAGCAATGGAGTGATTTCGTCGAAATGCAGACAGTCGATATTTTCAATAAATTAACAAAGTATTATATTTACTTATGTCTCTATCCCCTGACAAGCCGAAGTTAATAATTAATAATGGTACCTACCTACAATAAACAGCGGCTGTATATTACACCTCTCCCCTTTACTACGTCAAACTAGTAATTTTATAGAATTGTTTATAAAACTGTTTAAAAGTAACTTTTTTAAAGAACATTTTCTCTCAAATATTACTTATATTACCCACTAGACATATTACTTTTATTACAAAATAGACACCGCCGTGCCGCTTTGCCTGCAGTTTTACCCATTTTTCCCGCTTTTGCTCCTTTAAATGCTATACCTTTTATTTCCGTAAACCGATTTTGATTAAATAAATGCCTAGGTGTTGTCTAGGAACACAAGGAATGCAATAGTGAAAGTTCCATTAAAATCGGCTGGACGGTCTATGCGTGATGCTGGGACAAATAGAAAAAAATTATTAAAATTGCATTTTTGGTATCTCGTTTGGTAAACCAACAAAATATAAAAAATAGTCAATGTACAATTTAATGTACAGAAATGGTCCTTTTAGAGATTTATTATATGTATAGTTAAACAACTAATTATAGTCAGGAGGATAAGTGGCGATTTTTCCAAATTTCATAAAATTTCGGTTCAGTGGATTTTGCCTAATTGTCTTCCAAACAGACAGACGGACAGACACCATCAAAAAATTTTATATTTAGGTCTTTCTTTTTGTCGGTCCCATTAGCCTACACTATAGTATGGATGGCTAAAAATAGAGTTCTAGGTTACTACATAGCCGGTACCTACTAAGTTTTTGGTTATGGGTAATAAAAGTAAAACGACTGCCTTATTTATAATATTGCTATTTCTGTTTTGATAGAGTGATGAAAGAGAAAAATTTTGACTATATAAGCCTACAGGTATTTATATTCTTTGGTTTAAAAAATATTCAATGTATAGAAATTACAGATTTACCAATAAATGTACCAATAAATTTTAGAATATTAATAGTTTAATTTAAAAAAATGGGGGGGGGGGTTACTGTATCGCCACTGCGTATTGTAGGTAAGTAACATTAACATTATTAAACATCGGTTGGTCAGGGGATGGGGACATAGGTAAATATAATACCTTCTTCATTTGATTTTATTGCAAAGATCAACTGTATGCTTTTCCACGCAATCACTCTCATGCTTGACGTTGGTGTATTCATGCCATCTCTTTTATACGCGCCCGAAAATATCTACCTATCTCTGTGTGAATTTTTTTTCTACAACCGCCGTGCACCACTGGGAATACGGTACTATAACTTTTCTAAAGCTTATTACTAAAGCAATATATAAGATTAAGAAGGTAAATTATTTGATATAATTTGTCAAGCGAAGTAATGCTAAAAGTAATCGCTTTTTGGTATTTAGAAAAAAAGCTCTAATTTCTTCGCAATTATAATAAATCAGAATGATTAATCAGCGGATCAGATATAACTAGTATAGTACCTTGTTAATTTATCGATAATACTACTGAACACACTATTGACTGTATGTATGTAAATGCAAAATTACCACCTTTTTTTCTTCCCCAAGTTTTATTTTGTCCATCTTTGGTACCCAATCAACCCTAATTTTAAAAATAAAGCATTTTTGAACTTATATTAAGAAAAAACGGAACTTTTTCGGTTAATACAAAAGAAATATGTAAGGTGGATCTTTGAAAAAGTTTGCGAGAGGGTCTATTATCAGCAATATTTGTTTAAAACATTAAACAAGGTAAATTATATTAAAAAGTGTGTACCAAAAAATATTGTTAACTATTTATCTGTACAATATCCTGTTCTGCATTATCTATGGAAAAAAATTAACTACAGCTGCAATGCAACGACGAGTACACTACCACAGTCTAACAGCACCTTTACGTACACATTTGGGGTGTGGTTTATACTTTTTTTATAGGTCATCTTTCCCTGATACGTATACGAATAGGGATAAGTGTTGAAATTTATGATGTTGCTTTATTTCTCTAAAAGGACATTTACACAGACAAGCTTTCCTTTGATGTTCAAAATGCCGACAAGCATTTACGCGAGCATGTGTGGCAAAATTTTCGAGTAAAAGCTCGCGTAAAAGTTCGTAAAAACTCTCGCCAAAAAGCTTGCGAAAATGTTCGCGAAGATGTTCGGGCAAAATTTGTTTGAAGAAAGTTTGGTATAGAAATTTATTAAAAATTTAAAATATATGTTGCTATCGGAAATCACTGAACTTAACTTAAAACAGGAAAGCTAAAAATTGAATTTTTATGTTTTAAAAAAATAGCTATTTCCAATAAAGTGCTTTCTAACAAAAAAAGGATTTTATGCAGAAATTTGATTTTTACCCCACGAACGGTTAGTTTACTCTACAAATTTGCTGGAGTTGCCAAAAAACATCGAGAGAAAATAATAAAATTTTATTATTGGCGATGTGAAATTCAATAATAGAACAACGGTGCTTAGGGTAAGGAGAAGGTAAAAAAGTATCCCTTTCAAATATAACCTTCCCTAAGGGTCCTAAAAAAAACTACCTACTTTCCAGAACTGCTCCTAAAAAAGTCGACCTACATTTTATAAGTATATACTTCGAAGGATAAATATTTTTTTCTTTTTTAATGAAACAAAACCGAAAAAGTGATCGAATAGAATATAATTTAATTATTTCCATAGTAAACTATTGATAGTTGTGACAAAAATTACAAACTTATTTATTACCTCCGACAGCCAATAATAGTGTTACATTAAAAAAAAGTATTTTTGATATACCATTTTTTTTTTAAAGAATTGGGATCAGTCATGTGAGATAAAAAAAAAAAATTTTTAAAATATTTGTTCGTACATTTGCTTAAACATTTACCAGCACAACATGAAAGAAAAGAAAGAAAGAAGAAAAGCTCGCAAAAATGTTCGTGCAAAAAATTTCAGATTTTTTGCCCAAACTATTGGTAACATTTCTTACACAAGACCCCTATTTTGGCAATTAAAAACGTTAAGCACTTTCCGAAACAAATGGTAATACATCATGTCATTGCTTGTTTTGCCTCAATCGTTTTAAGATACGCAGAGCGGTTTTAATTACGAGAATAGACACTTAAATTAAATATTTCAACGCATCCGTATCGGTATACATAACGCGTTCGAAACAAAGTCAAAATACTCTACATTTTTGACTTGCTCATGCCATGTTTCGAACGATGCCTGCTTCTTTGACGGATGTGATGACCGAATCTCGTTTCGTATGGAAGGATGTACGTACTGTTAGGGACCCACAAACGTACACAACGATTTCAATCAGAAGTCCTATCATCGCACCCTTCAAAAAAGCGGGAATCGTTCGAAACATTGCATAAATAAGTGAAAAATATAGCGTATTTTGACTTTGTTTCGAACGCGTTACGTATACCGATACGGATGCGTTGAAATATTTACTTTAAGAGTCTAATACCAATCCAGCTTCTGACTATAACCTAGAAATATTTGTACTTACACGTAGCGCACAAAAACGCAACAACAGATCCGACGTGGAGCCCGATCAGCGACAAAGGGTGGGGAGCGGTGTGAACGTGATCCGTGTTCCGGCGGCGGTGCGGTAGCGGCTGATGCGGGGCGAAACTCATGACGTCAAAGAGCGACAGCGCGGCATTTCCGTCGTGCGGCCACTGCTGCGACCACTGTGCGGCGGCCTTGGCGTTCGGCGGCATGCGACGCCCTCGCCATGGCGCCGCGACACTTTTGATTAACGGCACATGCGAGCTATGGGCTGAAACAGAACAAAAAGTTCATTAATTGTTTTAAAAAATCTAGCAGGAACCTTGTTTAACAGACCTGTGTTTAAAATATGTAATATAAGCGACTTAAGAGACTTATAGGGACATAATGTCGGCATGGTCTAACTTTAAAAAAGTCAGCACTATTTTTGAAAGTTTCGTAAGCAACTATATACTACATATTTTTAGGCACTATGAAATTACTGGCAAAAATCGTCGCATTTTTAGTGTGAATCCCGCCCGCCAAGCAACAAAATCAGTTGGGACGTGGTTATACCTAAGTTTGACAACTTATGTATAAAAATGAAAGACGTGTTTGAAATGACGATTTATTTCGCTCAAATTTGTTCACAACTTTTTTTAAGTGATTTTATTTTGAATTTTGTTGTAAAAAATGTCATACAACTATTCGTTTCTTGGGAAATTAAACAGCGAATTAGTGTATATTAACATTGGATCGGAACCTCTTCTGGGAATAACAAGGAAACAGGTACAGGGTGAGCTCAAAAAACGAGCGAACAATAAACTGAAGACGGCCTGGAGGCAAGAGTCAAAGTGCAGGCAGTCCAAACTATTCGTGGATTATCTGAATCTAGCCAGAACTAAATGGCTCTTAGACAAGACCCGAAGAGACATTGGGATGGTGACTGAGCACATTCGGAGGAGATCCCGTGTGTCCCGCTGGCGGACTCGAAGAAGAATCGGTGCAGCCCTTGATAGCAGAGTGCGATGCATATGCCAGATCAAGGCAGCTGAAGTGGGGATTTCCCACGATAGAGGAAGAAGAGCTGCACTCGCTCAAATCCGCAAGAGAGTTGCAGCGGAGGTAGGGGCATAGGGGTAAAGGTAAATTGCCCATGAAGGGGCCTAATTGAAAGGCCCACGGGCCACCCCTAAACTACTACTACTACTACTACTAGTGTATATTGTTTTAATTTATAACGAAGCACAATAACTCGCTGCAGAAGCCTTCCGAATTTATTTCTGCATCCGCTTTCATTAATAAAGGTAATTTCTTCTTTACAAAAAAATATTACAAAAAAAATCAAGAAAATTAAGGCACTCTATCAGAAGCAAAATGTCAAAATAATATTGGGTTGTAGACAATTTTAGTACAAGCGTTCGCAGTAAAAATTATGATGGATAGGTAACCCTCGCCATTTTTTGATATGATGTGCATTTTCTAGTCCTGAATACGAAATGGATAATCCTGTACCTCAAAATTGTGGATAAGGAATCGGCACATTAATCTAAATGTCGGCATACACGACGTTTCGATCAGTACAATCTCTGATCGTCTTCATGTGCAAACTACAATCTATTCCTAAGGCTACGTACTTATGTACTACAGGAAATCACTCAAACGTGAAGTTTAAGAAGTTGGCTCCGCCCAAGGAGGGGCTTCCAAATATTTTGAATTTCAACACTTGGTTTACTAAAAATACCCTGATTCTGCCCAATAAAGGCAGCTTCAAGGAATTTTCGTTTCTTCCAGTGTGACTCCTTGTGCAAAACCTTTGCTTCTGTCCACTTCATTCGGTGTTGTTTTGACCATGCGTGTTCGGCGATTCCTGATTTCGTTGTTTCACCTCTTTGGGTATTGGTCTGATTTCCTTAAGCCTAATAGATAGCGGTCTTTTTGTTTCACCTATGTATAATTCACCACATTCACAAGGAACTTGGTAAATGCATTCCTTATTTTGGGCAAAATCACACGAACCTGCAACCATTTTCAACAGACTTGGCAAGCGAAGCACAAAAGGAAACTCGCCCATCAACATCCACAAAGACAATCGACCACCGACACTGTAAGAACCATCATTAATGCATCGAAGACATTGACACCCATAGAAGAAAACCTACTTGCCAAAGGACTTAAGTTTTCCATCACTCCTAAGAAGATACCCGCTATAGATATCATCACCGCCATAGAAAGTCATCCTCTTCCGCGACAAGACGCAGACGAGTTCAGACATTAAGTAAGAACCATTATTGACAAACCTATTAAGCATACTTCTAACATAAGAAAGACAAAGGAAATCGCATTGAAGAATCTTCAAAAGGGCAAATCAGTTAAAATTTTACCGGCGGATAAGGGCAATGCAACAGTGATTTTGGTCACGGAAACCTATGACCAGAAAGTTAAAGAGGCACTTGCCAAAAGAAACTATAAACTTCTCTGAAAAGACCCGACGCAATCAATCGAAAACAAGATCTCAACTTACACCACATTATAGCAAGCCTTCTCGTCTATATGGACTTCCCAAAATTCACAATGCAATGCCCTTACGCCCAATCACAAATTCCAGAAATTCCCCAACGAGTAATCTATCTAAATTCCTTTTGAAAATTATTCAACCTCTTGCAGGCAAGACCGCTTCATTTGTAGAAAATTCTAACCACTTTGTTAATATTCTTAAATCTTTTGTTTTAGGACCCAAGGATAGATTTGTCAGTTTTGATGTCGAAAGTCTATACACCAATGTCCCGATAAAGGAATCACTAGATATTATTAGACAGAGACTGGTTGATGACGACTCCCTTCATGAAAGTACCAACCAACCACTGAAGGGAGCGATGGAGTTGTTGGAGTATTGTCTGCATAACTCTTATTTTCAGGTGAAAGATAGGTTTTATGCTCAGGAGGACGGTCTGCCAATGGGTTCATCGCTTTCGCCAGTGGTGGCCAATATTTACATGGAGTGGTTCGAATCACACGCGGTTGATACCGCACCATATAAACCTAAGCTCTGGCTGAGATATGTTGATGATACTTTTATTGTGTGGACCGGGAATGACCAACAACTTTCAGAATTTCTTTATCACCTAAATAACATAAGACCCACCATTAAATTCACAATGGAGTTGGAGCAAAATTGTCAAATTCCTTTTCTTGATGTACTTGTCAAACGAGTAGAAAGCGACGTCAGAACAACAGTCTATCGTAAACCCACTCGCACAGGACAATACTTAAATCAAGGTTCAAACCATTCTGCTACAACCAAACGAGGCATAATTATAACTTTGCATAATAGAGCCGTTCAAATTTATAACAATTCTCATGACTTAGAAATCGAAGTAAGAAACATTAAGAAGGATCTGCAGCAGAATGGTTACAGCCTTAAACTTATAACAGATAATATTTCTAAATTTAAACAAACAGGACAGAGACAAGACCAAAACCAGGCAAATGCATTTTTTACAATTCCATATATTAAAGGAGTATCAGAGAAAATTCGAAGATTAGCGAATAATTTTAATATAAAAATGGCTTTTAAATCTAATAACACAATTCGAAGCCTTCTTGGTAAAACAAAACTGGAGAACAAACAAAATAAGGAATGCATTTACCAAGTTCCTTGTAAGTGTGGTGAATCATACATAGGTGAAACAGAAGGACCGCTATCTGTTAGGCTTAAGGAACATCAGACCAATACCCAAAGAGGTGAAACAACGAAATCAGGAATCGCCGAACACGCATGGTCAAAACAACACCGAATGAAGTGGACAGAAGCAAAGGTTTTGCACAAGGAGTCACACTGGAAGAAACGAAAATTCCTTGAAGCTGCCTTTATTGGGCAGAGTCAGGGTATTTTCAGTAAACCAAGTGTTGAAATTCCAAATATTTGGAAGCCCCTCGATGGGCGGAGCCAACTTCTTAAACTTCACGGTTGAGTGATTTCCTGTAGTATATAAGTACGTAGTCCTAGAAATAGATTGTAGTTTGCACCTGAAGACGATCAGAGATTGTACTGATCGAAGCGACATATATAAATAAAATATAGACAATGGAAGTCCGAAATTCAGAGCTAATTTCATTGAAGCTGCTGCTGAAACGGCATTAAATGGACTTTTGCCAGAACAGTCTCGGAACATCTACGAACAACAGTTCAAGAAATTCAAAGAATGGTGCAAGGGCAACAAGATTGAAAACGACATCAACGAGAATGTTCTTCACAACAACAATTATTGCAACAAGCAGGCAATATTTATGTAGGTAATATTGGTGAAGATTTAATATTGTGTTATAATTTAGTATTACATTGTTTATAATAAAAATATATAAAAAAACACTTTGATGTGTAACTTTTTCTTTAGTTCCTCAGGGAATAAATTAGCAATTTAGTTCCCGATACCAGAAGTAAAATAATATTCGTATTGTACCTTGTTTAACAATAAAATTATCAAGAAATTGTCAGGAAAAAAATAAAAGCTAACCATTACACCTCCCAACAAAATATTACTTTTCTAAGGCCGGTAGTACACTATAAAATTTATTTGTCAAAGATCTTTTATAAAATATATTTTATGAAATATGACATTGTAAAATGTTTCGTTAAATTTCTTTATAAAAAATCTTTGATAAATAAATTTTATAGTGTAATACCGCCCTAAGAATAAGAAGTAAAAATAATGTAGCAGACCATATTGCAGCTGCGTTTCTCGAGCGCCCTATTCCATGAGCTTTAAAATTATTTAAACAATTAGCAGAATATTACACTATATGGTCGCGATTCTTTAAAAACCGTCAAAAAATCGCCTCATTTAAAATAAAAACACAGCAACCCTCATATTTATTCTAACGTTGTAAGAGAAACTGCCTCATTTTGTTTATTAACATTTTGTAAATTTAATTTTAAAGATATTTTGCAGAACAAGTTTATCGCGGAGCTAAATTATTAATATGCGTACCTATAAACGTCGAAAAAGGAAAGACAGAATTTGTGTGACTTTTCTGAACAGTGACAGCAAAATATTCCATGGCTATCTATGGTTTTATATGTTAAAAGTTTTAAAGGTTTATTTACACATAAAAATATTTAAGGAATATTAGCAAATAGTCCTGACAAAAAAGCAGTAAATATAAATTTGTGTTTAAAAATCGTCAGATTTTTTGTAAGGGCGAGATTTTCTGACGGTTTTTGAAGAATCGCGACCTATATGTCAAAAACAGTTTTAAGAAGTACAGTGAAAAATATAGTGCATGGTATCTCCATGTTGCGTTGGTAAGCGCATAACCCGGTATATGTGAACATGACGTTCTTTCTTCTTCTTTGAGTGCCATACCATTGTCTAAGATTTTTAAGCAATGATATCCGTCTACAACCCGGACCTCTTCTGACTTCAATTTTGCCTTCTATTATCAATAAAAGCGTATATATGTCATTCCTCAAAGATCTTTATTTGTTTTAAGCAAAACATCAACATTCTACGATACACATCTCGAATGCCTCTAACTTTTTGCACAAGCCTCAGTCAGTGTCCATGCTTCCATGCTATAATATAAGATGCTAAAAACATAACACTGAAGCACACGAATTCGAAGAGTGGTATTAAGATCGCGACTACATAACACTGATTTCATTTTAATAAAAGATGATGTCGCCTGTTCAATTCTTGCACGAACTTCTTGCATATCGTCCCAGTTCTCATTGAGGAGGCAACCCAAGTATTTGTATATCTTTTCTAACCATAACCATTCATTTTGTTTTCCTAACATTTAAATTAAGTCCGAATTGCGAACTTTTGGCAACCTGTCTGATATTATGATAGTGTCGTCGGCATATCGTAGGTTGTTGATTTTTATGCCGTGGTCAGCCGCATTCGAAGTTATGAAGTGCATTCTCTATTATTTTGTTACTATAGATATTAAACAAGAGCGGAGATAATATACAACCTTGACGCACACCTCTTTTTTTAAAGATATCGCTTAGCATTTTCATACTAATGATTAACATAAAGATTTACCTAAATAATTCCCATGCCGTTTTCGAATTAAACTAAAAAAAAAGGTCGCTATATCCCAGGCCCTTTTCAAATTGAACTAAAAAAAGGTCGCTTTAAGCAAAAAGCTAACACCGGCATATTGGGACTTTTGATGAGGGGTAAATTTTTACTAGTATTTATCTTATTTTTTTTAAATACGTTATGGAGCCTTGGCAAAGCCTAAAAATAAAAGAGTTACACCCAAGAAGAGAACTTAGTTCACTGTTTTTCATCTCGAAGCAGACTAAATTTACAACCACATAATCGCTGCATGCAGTCTGTTAACTTCGGGATCGACTGTGCAAAGTTTTAACCGATACAACTTTGCGCACTATTTGGAAAACTAATATTAACGCACGTTCATTAACGATAGTTTAACTTTAAGTGTGTCTTTAATTTGCAATAAACTGCAACTCAAACCTAGACGTTTTAAAATCACCGGCATCGGGGGTGGCATTTAATAAAAATTTTCTTCGGGGTATTTACAAAGTTCTTTTTAATTAAAAAGCGTTTATTAATTTACTAAAACAAGCTAGGCCGCAGCAAGGTCATCTTTGGGAATTTTAATTTAAATTTTTATGCGTTGACAAGAAACAAGCGAATTAACTTGGGTTAAAGAATGATGAGAAAATACTATTTGCCATAAAGTTATAAATAAAAATGTGTAAAGAAAATTTGTGTTGTTATGTGTTTGGACTTGTACTAACTGATGTTAGTCAAAAAACAATTTTAAACTGTAAATGATTCTTTTTACAATGTTTAAAAATAACAAGACACGACTACCCCTGTTTATGATAGCCTTTTCAAAGTTAGTGACGACTACAAGTTTTTAGGAGAAGTTCTAAAATTACGCCATTTTTGGACTTTGGCCTTCCTTTTGAACAAAATATTAAAACAATGCCCTATTTTTGCTAAAAATCTTGCTTGCAGCGCGTTTGTTAGTAGGACTACTTCCTTCTCCATTATAAATATATAACTTTTTTAACGACACACCTTTTTTATGGGCTATCCCCTTTAATTTAAAGTTATATCCCTCAACATAGCTCGTCATCTCTGAAAAAACTAAAGTTCCCTTAAACTACAGAAGTTTGTAAGTTTGAGCTTTTAGTAATATAGGCACATTTTTTAGAAGGGGATTCAAAATTCCCTATAAATATTTGAACAGGGGGTATCATCATTCTACGAAAAGTTACGCGATTATTTTGTTTATAGTTCATATTTTTTTCTCTGAATATATACATATTTTAGGGTTTTTGTCAAACATTTTCTAGTTCTCAAAGTTTTGTTTTCAAACATTGATGTTTCTACCATATAGCAAAGGGTGCTTCTCAGAAAATATTAACAATTTTTAAATGCAAATATCTCTGCAATGAAAGAGTTTACAAAAATATATTTTACTAATTCTTGTTCAGATCAACAAATTCTAACTACATAGTTATATAAAGTCTTTCTAGAGAATTTTGAATCACTTTGTATACTCGCTAAATATATGCATCTTGATGCTAATAAACTACCTACCATGTTTTTATGCCCTCTATTGTACAATAGTCCTGCACATATAACTATGCCCAATTAGCATTTGGACGTCGTTTCGACGTTGGCGATCTAAAGTTAGAAAGCTATGTCAGATCGACCGTGCACCGACTCAAATTTATAGCAAAATGGATGGGTTTCATAGAGGAACTAAAGAAAGGAGGAGGCACTAAATACATTGTTTACCGGGATGCATCGGATGAGCTGAATTTGAGATATGTTAGAGTCATAGCCCCTGATATTTTTTCCAAAAAAAATTGGTGGGGTCATCGGTCTCGTTTTCGAGCAATATTTATTCGAAAGGGCGCCACTGGAATCTTGATAATAGAACTTTTTACAGTTTTTCTGTAATAACTTCGTACAAAAACGAGATAAATAGTTAAAACTAGTTTTATTTTCTAGATAAAGAACACATTTCAAGAAGGTAGTGAGAGTTTAAAAAAATATTTTGCATTACCTACCTATAGGGTAGACTCAAAAATACATATCATATAAACAGAAAAGTTGTCTCAGAACTTGCGATTATTCTACAAAAAACTAAAAATCCCTATTAAAAATTAGTTCAAACATATTTACTATTAGTCCGCCTAAATATATTATGACGACTTATGCAGATTGGGTCTTATGAAAAACTTACAGACTCAGAAAAATAGTGTAACCGAAAAAAATTACTCAAAAATAAGCGAAATTAGGGTAAGACAAGCACTTGACTTGAAAATAAAAAACCGGTGTGAGATATTTTCCCTGTCTCAATCCATAAATATTTAGATTATCACTTCAAATATTTAACTTTATTAAATATACATTAAATGAGCCCTGATTATTATTATTGTACTTTTAAAGATAAATTTTAATAAAGCCTTCTGTAAAAATATTGTTTTAAAAAGCAACGGAAAATAACCACTTTCCGTACGATTTTTCATACGGAAAGTTCTACATTACAAGGTATGTTCTTTCGAAATATTTCCACACCCCAGAAAGACCTTTTTGTTCAATTTTCCGGCACCTTGATCTTTTCCGGTTCCATTTTTGGCCAAGTTGGCTATGACTTCTTGTTGACAGCTTTTAGCTTGTTTTTTTGGGCAGTTTTGACACTTCTAAAAAAGCTGTTTTAAATTTGTTTCAAAAGTTTTGTTTACAAAAATGGAAAAAGATCTAGAAAAAGCTACTTCAAGAGTCACATACACCGAAAAATCGACCATACATTTTTAATTCTCAAAGTAAGAGTATACTATAAATATAGGTAAATAAAGAACAAATCTAGAAATCTGCCTTTTATGAGCTCTTTTATGATTATTTTGCTTGATAAGTTGGCCATGGGTGGCCATAACTGGTCGTTAGTCATCACTGATTTAGCTGTGTGAAGCTAATAGGCACTACACTATAATACAATTTTACAATTTTGCACATGTTAAAAATACAAAAATCATTTCTAACCACAAAACTTTACTTGGTTTTCTTAGTTTTCATCTTAAAAACTACCGACCTTAGCAGAAAATATCAGGGGACTGTTCATAAATTACGGAACACGACTAGGCGTCGACGAAAGTGTAAGATACTAAAATGTTTTTTTCTGATCGTTTGAAAAAAAAGTACGTACGATACACGACCGGAAAGTGTCTTTACAAGTCTCCGCAGGTTTACAGGACTTGCTTGCGGCTCGCCCTTTAAATTTCCTACGTCGACCTGTAAAAACCAATTTTCCGGTCTAGTGACGTAAATACCTATTACCTGTTAAACGTATGAAATATCCTCTCCTGTGTGACACCACACTTTTTTGCCATTAAAATCGAGGTTACAAACTAGTTTGGCCACAAACCCCAAGCTTCAGAGCATCAGAGCCCACCCATTCGATCACCACACGTTCAGGAAGGAACTAAATTCTTCCACCCCGATATGCATGACGCGACCTGCAACCGATTCATATGCACTCAGTTTTGAGTAAAATTCAATCATCTTTCTGTGATTTCAATTTTTCAGTATAAAATCTACAAACTACATCTAGTGGTTATTTCCACTACTTAAGAGACAAATCGAAGACGAAGCTTGAGAGCGACTGGGCTTATCTTGTCATGAATCGGAAAACGCATTGGCAAACCAAATCCGGTTTCCCAAAACACTTTTTTATTAAGGTCGTAGTTACAATCTGGGGAATTGTTTTTAGCAACACTGTACGGGAAATTAATTCAGCTATGTCGACCTGATTCTTTTGCAAAATTTTATGTCATTGAATTTGTTTTCCGTGGCAACACGGATACTTTATTTATGTTTATCCACAGTGAGACACCACAGATTTTTTAGCACCGAGTCAAAAATTTGGGGTTAGGTTGCTTATTTTGACTTTTCACGTTCTGCGCCGCTAAAAACCTAAGTAAAATACTAAAATAAAAGAAAACCATTTATTGCAGAATTACCTGCTAAAAAACGCTACCTAACTACGTACTAAAGTAACTGGGTGTAATGTATAAAGTTGCATTTACAGGTGTATTTATAATTGGATTGGAAACACTCCCGCTAGCTGATACTGACAACAGGTCAACTTAAAATCATGCAGATTTAAAAATCGGCTACTGGCGCTAGACGAAATAATCGTATTCTATTTTAAACAGGAGCATTAACGACTAGCAAAAGAGTCTTTCCAAACTCTAAATGGAGCTGTTTTGTTAGTACTCAACTATCCGTGTGTTTTTGAAACTGAGGTCCTAAAATCTATCCTTTGCAATCCAGGATTTCAATAGTACACTTGCACATAACTGTGCCGCAATAATTTAAATTAAAAAAAAATGGTTGAATCAAAATAAAAACAAAATTATGTGGGGTTATGGGCGCCTAATGTTTCTATGCGAATTCTTAGTAATCCTATGCCTATTGAGCCAGTAAAGTTCTCTTGGTTCTTTGGTAGACTCGGGGTAATGCCTGCGCAGCGCTAAGGCTTTTTCAGAGGGCAACGGCACACGCGGAGTGGTTTTATATTTGTTTTAGAACAATCTTTCTGACAACACATTTTTGAAAGATAAACATAACCTCTAATGGTTTTCTGTCAGAAAACATAAACAAACTCTTCTGTCAAACTGCGGCCCAATTTAAAATTCTGCGATCTTTCGGTCAACACTTGAAATGCATGTGTCTCCCAAATTCAATGAAGTGTGATTGATTGATCGGTTTTCTTTTCCAGAGTGCACAGGCTTTTAGAAAAAATAAGGAAATATAAAAATTAAAATGTAATCCAGAGGAAATTGTGAGTATTTCTAATTATTTTGAGGCTTTATGGATAGATGGCAGCACCCGACCTTTTATTTTGAGAATTTTGAAAAATCCTTCAGATATTTTTGTTAAGCTTTTTAAAATGATCACCCCTGCAAAATTTCAGCTAATTCTGACGTTTAGTTTTCCTTGTGCACATAGCTTTAATGGGGTAACTCATAGCTTTCGATTTTATCTGGATCTCACCAGTAGGACGAAATAGTCCTGGAGCTGTAATTTTCCAAAAGGCACAAAATCTGTGACGGTGTCTGGAATTTCTCGTAGTCTCACAAATCATTGGAATTAATGTTTTGTTACTTTCCAAAAACTATCTATAATCTTAACTAAGTAAGAAAAATTCAAAAATGTGTTTTTTTTTATAAATTACAGAAAATTGAGATTATTTTTAATTAATAATTTAATTTTTTAATCAGAAAATCTTGCTAATTTACACCATTGGTTTCATTGCAATTTTTTACTGTGTACACATTTTCGATCTCTTAATTACGATAATTTCACCCTTTTTATCATAATTAAACTAATTTTAAAAAATCTTAAAAAGTTCTTTAATGCAACGCTCTTTGGGCACACAAAAAACGAACGAAAGGAAACAACATAAATGCAGGAAAATGCTGACATAAATTCAAAAACAAAATCTGAGATTTCACATGATACCCTAATTGCTTTTTTTTGTTATGTCAACAAACTATGCATAAAATTTCCATATTTGGGTTATCTCACTATGTGCGTTTCTCCTCAAATAGATAAAAAAAGCTATACAATCTGGAAAAATATGTCCACAATTCTACGTACATTTTTTCCGACTTTTATTTAAAAATGATGGGAAAAAGCGTGAACGTTCGCAGAGAATAAAGGGACGAAAGGATACGTTAATGCGGAAAACGCTAAAATGTCATAAAATATAATATTTATTAAAGTTGGTGCCGCGAGACCATTAAAGCTTTATGAAATGAACATTTTGTTGTTTATGCGGAAAGTGCTTAGGGGATATTTTGTAAATGGTTAGAAACTAATACTTAAAAAATAATAAGGTATGCTACTTTAAAATATATATTTACAAAATTATTTCCCATAAACTAATTAAGTTTTCTTATTGAAATGGCTTTAAACATTTAGTTCAGAAATGTTAGCATTAGAAATATAGTATATGTCCTAACAAGTGCGAAAAATGTCACTTTTCCGAATGCGTCGCACTAGTGTATGAATGTCACTTTCTAATGTAATTACGTACGTACGAATCTCCCTGTGATTTTTGTTAAAATCAGCTTTTTTAATTTGCGTCCCTAGAAACGAAAATATTTCCTTCTTAAGGGAAGAAAGAATATATTTCGCTATACTGTGGGTCCTTTTCCTCTCTAGAGAAGAAAATACTTTCGTCTCTAGTGACGAAAATTAAAATCAATAGGCGCGTGAAACAGGAAAGGCGCAAATTTTGCTATTTTCCTACGTGGTTGTGGGAAAAATAAATATTAAGGTTCCGATTCTAAGTTTTTAAAAGCGGGCGGAAAGATAGTGTGGAAAAAAAAATATTATTTTTCTGTTATTTCTCAGTACGATTGAATAAATATTTTTGTTTTCATATCATAGAAACATTTTCTCCGATAGACCCTTGCGGCATATCGTTTTAGATTAAATCTGGTACGCGGATTTCGAATCTTGCAAACCCTATCTGTCTATCGCTCATAGGTTTTGAGAATTTTAAGGAAATGTGTTAAAAATTCAGAAAATATGGTCATTTTCTGATAGCCATAAAAACTTAGAAAAGAACAAAGATGAACAAAAGTCACTGGCACGTGTATCTACATCATTTTTTTGCGCGTGCATACATTAATTTTTTGACTTATTGTTTGCTAAATTTCTAAAAAAAATAAAAACTGACCTATGTATTTTGGCAATCTTCAAATTAGTCAAACTGGAAAACTATGCAAGATAGACAGAGAGGGATTACTTTGTTTTAAATTTTGGAAATAACTGACTTTTTTTAATGCATATTGATAAAAAAAAATTTCGATGACTTTCGATAGCTCTGAAACATAAAATAATGTTGATAGCTCGATAAATTGAATTGATTAGACCGTGGGTACTACTATCCCTCTCGATGCAGACAAATCTATTTGGATGTTTTGTCAACACTACTTTTTTGAGTTTTTCGCCACTAAGTTAAGGAATTTTCTTAAAAAAATGTGTTAAAAACCACTGCGTAAATTCCTAAAAAAAGATTTTTGTTCGTTTGTCAGTGGTCTTTAAATAAGATAAATTTTTTGCCTACATACACACACAAATCCTAACTAGGATAAAGTATATATTTTATTTATACACGACGTTTCGATCAGTACAATCTCTGATCGTCTTCAGGTGCAAACTAGTTTGCACCTGAAGACGATCAGAGATTGTACTGATCGAAACGTCGTGTATAAATAAAATATAGACAATGGAAGTCCGAAACACAGAGTTAATTTCAAACACATCATTGTCTCAAACTTTCAAACATAGGATAAAGTACTTATCTGACATTTTGGTGGAAACTCTACTGCCGTTTTCAAAGAAATTATTCTTTTCAAAACTTTTTCTATTCTTTTTTTTAAATATCTGTCTCTTGTCATACAACTGACTGACTTTGACTAATGTATATTTCAAATATTAACTTGACAGTTTGGTATGTCGATACAACACCATTCTTAACTAAAAAGCATGTTAACTTCTACCGCCTCAGTGCCCTTTAGCCTAATGTGGCTGCCATTTTTATAACCAAATTGACAAGTAAAACATGGATTTTCTGTCAGTTTGGTGTCAATATGACACCGATCATAGGCCAAAGGATAATAAAACGAAAATGCGTTAACTGACTTTTTAGTTGAGAACGGTGATGGTCGATAGTAGCCAAGAAGATATTGGGTGAGTTTGATAAAGTTAAAATTAGATTTGTTTCGGTGTTTTTGATTTTAGATTCTATTATAAAAATACAAAATTTAAAGTGATATCAAAAATAAAGGTTAATATTTTGTTTTTCATTTTTAAATATCAAGTGTAAAGATTATCTTTTTACTGATTTTAAGAAAAAATACATTAGAAACTCAAAGAACATCAACGCTATTTTTAATAGATTTAAAAAAAAACCTTTTTGAAAAACTTGTTTTCAAATTGCAAGCCAAACTGTATTTATATCAACTGCTATGCTACCTATGCATTCATCTTCATTTAGATAGATGCAAGCTGCTTCTTTGATTTTTCGTTTAATTTTGTCTGGTTCTTTTTGTAATATACTGGTTTCTCCCCACATTTTTAAAATTTATTAAAAAAAACCATAGATGTTCTTTGATTTTTTAATGTATTTTTTCTTAAAGTCAGTCAAAAGGTAATCTTTACACTTAATATTTTAAAATGAAAAACAAAATATTAAACTTTATTTTTGATATCACTCTAAATTTTGTATTTTTATAATGTAATCCAAAATCGAAAACACTCAAACAAATATAATTTTAATTTTATTAAACTCACCCAATACCTTGTTGGCTACTATCTACACACCAAACTGTCAAGCTAATATTTGAAATATACATACAGTCAAAGTCAGTCAGTTGTGTGACAACAGACAGATATTTTTAAAAAAGAATCGAAAAATTTTTGAAAAGAATAATTTCTTTGAAAACGACAGTAGAGTTTCTGCCAAAACGTCAGATAAGTACTTTATTCTAGTTAGGATTTATCTGTAGTAGGCAAAAATTTGTTATCTTATTTAAAAATCACTGACAAGTGAATAGAACTTTTTCTTCAGGAATTTACGCAGTGGTTTTTAATATATTTTTGAAAAAACTTAATGGCGAAAAACCCAAAAAAAGTAGTTTCAATATTATGAATCGGCTACAAATATATAGATTTTATTCGGATGTTTGTCGTGTTGCCTGCCGATTTTATAGGCTGGATTCTCTAGAATTCTTCATATTCTCGAGGTACCCCGAGGTGGATTAGGTCGTATACGCTGACTCCGAATATGCAAACGATTTCTGTCTATCTCTTGTAGTTTTTGAGAAATTATGCCAAAAATTCGAAATATATGTAAATCGAGGTAAAAGTCCAGTTCGATAAAATATCCGCATTGGGTACAGTCAAATCTGAAGTAACTTACTTTACTTACTTACTTTTATTTATTATTTTAAGAAAAATAAATACATTTTCATACCAAGGATTTGAATTGGACAAGAAATAACTAAATAGTAAAATTTCTGGCTACAGTAACAGAAAAAAAATAAGATAAATCATACAATATTATAATACCTGGTACCTCCCGATTATTAAAATCGCCTTTAAGCAAATGGTGGTATATCTGTTATTAGTAAATAGGTACATTTGCCATTCTTCTTGCACAGCCGACAGAAAAAGTAAATAATAACTAACGAACACTTTTTTCTGTCTGTGCGCAGTATGTTAAATAGGAAAAAATACGAAAATATATCCATCCAAGTTTCGTAAAACAAAAGTGTCTACTTTGTAGTTGACGTCACTCGATACAAACACAGTCACGTTAATGAAGCACTTTAGGGTCAACCTTCATTGAGGCGACAACACGTTTTTGACTAAATTAAATTGTACAAAATTGGGACTACAGACGAGCTCTTTTAAGCCTTTTCGAGTGTAAGAATACGAAGATGGTGCCAAAGAGGGTTTGATGTATGTCTGATGTTTGCTTTTAGGAATATTAGATTCAAAGAAGACAATAAGAAGCGAAAAGAAGACAAAAAAAGCAAAAAGTAGCTATGTTATTTCTATAAAATATCGTGTTAAACCCCGTATTCCTCCTTGGAAGGGAGCCTGGAAGTTTCCTTGCCGAAGGCGGTCATTGATCGAGGCGACCTTTGATTTAGTATTCCTCGGCAAAAGGAGGGCGAAAACTTTAAGGGCAGTATTTACTAAAATGGACTAAAGTTTAGGACGTTAACACGGGTTTTTCTTTAAACTTTAGTGGAACTTGTTAGAATTTTGGACTTACAACAAAACACAGGTTTTCCCAGTATATCAAGAAAAAAAAATTGAAAAAAAGATTGATGGTGGGTTTACTACTTTGATTTGGTATGTCTAGTGTGGGATATAAAATATCAGATTATGTCAATAATTGTCGTACCGAATTATAAGCAAAATAATTATTTATTCATTCATATTTCTCTTACTAACTAAAGTAAATACTTATCAAATTGGCGATGAGACCGGAGAAAATCCTTACAATGGATCCTGAACAATTTAGTGCCTTGATTGCTACACTTACAAAAACCCTGCAAGGTAATCGAAATGCTACTCCAATTACGCAAGAATCCATTTCATTAGAACCATTTTCAGAAGAAAATGAAAGCTGGGAGATGTTTACCAAGAGGTTAGATAATTTTTTTTCTATAAAAAACTTTATTGGTACATCAGAACAAATTGATACTAAAAAGAAAGAATGGCTACTTCACACCATGGGTACTAAAAGTCTACAACTTATTTATTCTTTAACATGTCCAGAAGAACCTAAATCTAAAGACTACATGACTTTGATTTTTCTTATGCAAACTTATCTTAGTCCTACTTTAAGTACAATCGCAAAACAAAATCGTTTTACAAGACGCGTTCAACAAGAAGGAGAAACTATTGCAAATTACGTTACCCAACTAAAAAAAAATTACTACAAATTGTAAGTTTATCTGTGATGCGTGTAAAGCTTTAACGTCCGATGCTCATTTACGTCTTTAGTTTATTAGTGGTCTGCGAAATTCTAATTTAATTGAAAGGTTAATTCAACTAAAAGAACCAGATAATAAATTTAAAACTTGTGTTGATACAGCTCTAGCTATGGAATTAGCACAAAAAGATTCCAAAGAAATACATTTTCTACAAACCAGTGCGAGTATTTCTTTTCAAAATCAAATACATATAGTGAACACAACATTTTTTAATTAAAAATACTTTGTTAATTGGGCGATTAACTCAGATTTTTGTATGTCTTATTATTTCTAAATATGCGAAAGTCTATATGAGAAAAAATATTCATACACACATTGCTTCACACTAATAAGAATAATTTAAAAAAAATTAACTGACGTTTTGCTGGCTGACGTTTGTAAGAAAGCACTACCTTCCAGATAAAAAAAGCCTCTCTTTCTTTTTCTTTCAAACATTTTCGAAACCTCCCCCCCCCCCCGTTAAATTAGGTAACAATAGTTTTGCGGTGTTAGTTATTTTATTCTTTTATTTATCATTTTTTATATAAAACTGGTAAAGGAACGTGGTTGCGAACTTTTCCCCCCTCCCCCTAGTAACATTTTACCGACTCGGCCACGCCGCGTTACGTAATTTATGGACGCCAACAACAGGTTGCAATTTAATGGCATAAGGCAAGGCCTGGAAAAAATTCAGGAAGGAAGGGGAGTGGGCGAATGCTCTCGTTTTTTACCGCTTCTGCAAAAAATCTCCGAAATTTAGTAAAGTTGCTAAAATAACATTACTTTTCCGGTCCCCAGCGCGCAAGAATTTAACGCGAAAGACATTTTACCGCGCAAGACCACCAAAACAGAAAAAAGGAATGAGGTAAAAAACATACCCTTGAATAAGGCGAATTCCTAATAACACAAAATAATAGTTATCACAACTAGTGGCTAAAAAAGTGCTTGTTTAGAACCTTTGGTTTAAATAACGAGCGCAGCGAGATATTTAAAAACGCGAGTAAAAAAAGCACAGTTTAGCCGCGAGTTGTTTTAATACCTTTATCAAAAAATTTACGAAAACCAGGAAAATCTTTTCAAAATCTCGAACGAAGAGCACTTCTCGTAACACACCATCTTTGCACTATGAATCAAGGCGGCTCGGCTGGTAAATGAAATAACAAACATACATAGTTTACATGGAGATGTGCGTTTTTACTAGGTTACGATTATTATTGCGGCATTTTGATCTTTGACAGTTTCATATTTTGGCGATGTTTTTAAATGATTTTTTCGTAAATAGTTGGTAAAAACTGGCGGAGAGATGGCTTAATTTCTAGGTAGAAATAATTAGATTTTTTCAATATCACTATATTCCGCTATTTGTCTTTAATTTTGCGTAAACAACGGCCAAAGATCTTTTTTGCACCGGCGGTCGAAAAAAAGGTTTTTTTTGCATCGGTAACTAAAACAGCGTTGCTTTAGTTATCTGCAGACAGTTACTAGGGAAATTTTGGAACGATTAAAATTTTGACAACTTTGACAGCTGCTGTGGTTGTGTTTTGGAACACATTAAAAACTGTCACTTGTAAAAAAATTTAGAGATGAGGAAAAACACAAAATTGGGCTTAACTTTACAAAATATTTGTTTTATATGTTTGAAACTGTTAATATTTTATTATTTTTAAAATTAGTTGCGCCAAAATTCTTTGATTCTAACAAAAAAAATAACCACAACCACAACGAAATGGATTCATAACTTATGGCAGTGATAGTGGTCAATTACCAAAACTGCATCACGTTTAGCTATTGCGCAGACGCAGTAATTATCACAAGCACTACGAACTGTCAAATAAGCGTCCCAAAATATCCCTAATAAAATCATGTTTTTGATGAAGGTATAAGCCGCGGAATTTTTATTAAACGTATTCGATATAATCTGTCTGTGTTCGGTGCTAAGACCTTTGAGTGCGATTTTTCAGTGGAAAGCTTTGTTTGATGATTAAGCTTTTAGATAAACTCAATGTTTTAATTTAAGTTCTGTTTGTAAATAAATGAATAGGTACAGTTGTTCTAGATTTATTTTTTTCATTGGAGACAGTTTTTGTGCATAATCAGTGACCTTCGCTTATGTTTCTTTTGCCCCGTAGTGCCCTCATAAATATATTCTTTGTGGTGAAAACAGGTTCAAAATATGGCGTTTTTCTGGACAAAATTTGAGGTGTTTTATTGATTAATCAACAACTTGGGATATTAAATAAGGTAAATTAATTCTTGTAAAAACGGTTTCTTAGGGAAATTATAAAGGAACTTATTACCAATTGCCACAAAACAATCCTTTCTGGGGGCTATAAATTTAAAACACCCCCCAGAGGTGGTATAAAACTAAAAACTTTATAACCTCAAACACAGATGATGAAGCTAATATGTACCAAATTTTTGGGTATTCACCATTTGCCATTTTGAAAGGTGTCAAAAAATTTTCTCCTAAAATATGGAATATTTTGAGAAAAAAAGCAGTTTTTTTGTGGTATTTTGCAATAACAATAAAAAATAATCAATAACTTTGTATCTTTTCTCTATAGGTAAGCGTTTTTTGAAAATGGGTTTTAAAATTTAGTACCCCCACCCCCCATCCCACAGGTGTAAATATTTAGACCTGTGGGGGGTATTATTTTAGATCTTAGTAAATGCCACTGAAAATTTTTAATTTTAAACCTTTAATAAATTAAATTAATTAATAAATAAGAAATTAAAAATTCTTTTAAAAAAATAATATTCAGATTACCTACATCCATTCTTGTTTTGGGTATTCTAAATGTTCCAAGATTATTCAGGCAATATACCAATATTCTTGCAATGTGTAGGTTGATCGAGAACAAGTAACTTATGACAAAAATTTTTCCGAACACACCCAAAAAAATGTCTGTCCTCGGAGAGCGTTTTTAAGAAAGAAGTTGGTTAAATTTAACATAAATATTGACTTAAGAAATCCTTTAACCCAGAAGTTACATTTATTGGTCAAAAACAAGTAATTTTTAACATAAAATTTAAAAAAAATGGTAATCTGAAAGAAGATTTGCAGGTAAATTATAAGTTACTTTAGTCCTTTTAGTTTTAACCATTGAAAATGTGGGCCTTAAAGTTAGTTATGTTATATATCAGTAAGATGTGACTATAATTCACAAGTTCCTTAAAAAGTTATTTAAAGTTTAATGTTTTAAATAAAATTTGCCTTTTTTAACCACTTTTGGTCATTTTTTCTTGCTTCAAGGATGTCATGACCTTAATTTTCATTTGTAAAGTAATATACCTACAAAACAGAGGCGCAAAGCTGGTCTAAATGGATCGCAGACTTGAGCGCAGAAACGCCTTTCGCGAGGATTCGCACAGGAGCCTGCGATACATTTCGGTTTGCTGTGCACCTCTGTTCCATAGGTATATTATTCCGTAGATATATTACTATATGTTAAAATCAGCACAAAAATGGAAGCTGGAAAGCAATTAAAAATTGATCGAGTCAAGTCCCTGAAGGAAAAAAAATTCTTTAAGAGTTTTGCTTTTTGTTTAATGTTAATGACTAAGCCTAAGGGGTAAGGTTGCCAATTATATTATCTGCCTACATCCATTCTTGAAACTAACTCTGTGTTCCGGACTTCCAATACAATCTCTGATCGCCTTCTAGTGCAAACTAGAATCTATTCTTAAGGCTACGTACTTATATAATATAGGAAATCACTCAACCGTAAAGTTTAATTGATGAATATAGTGGACAGAAGCAAAGGTTTTACACAAGGCGTCACATTGAAAAAAACCAAAATTCCTTGAGGCTGCCTTTATTGGGCAGTATCAGGGTATTTTCAGTAAACCAAGTGTTGAAATTCCAAGTATTTGGAAGCCCCTCCTTGGGCGGAGCCAACTTCTTAAACATCACGGTTGATAGTATAGTATATAAGTATCCTTAGGAATAGATTGTAGTTTGCACCTCATCAGAGATTGTATTGATCGAAACGTCGTGTATAAATAAAATATAGACAATTCAAATCCAAAACAAATAATTTTCTCAAACTTTCAAACAAAAATCCATTCTTATCCAAAATCAAACAAATTTCCAAAAAAAAATCCAACCATAGTATTTATTATAATGTTAAAACGAGTTACGGTACAATAAGAAAATACATAAATTAAAATGGTCCAGCTTTTAAGCAAATATGTATGAGAGATATCAGTGTGTTTTAAAAAGACATTTGGTTTTCTGTTAATATATATTTTATTTTCTTTTTAAATTTTTTCAGTTCGTGACCTTTAAAGGTGATCAGAATAGCATTATACAAGCGACAGACATTGAAGGTAAAACTTCTTTGAAACATTTTGGTTCGATGCTGTGGTGCCGTTATCAGGCCCCTAAATCTAAGATTCAGATTTTGTATGTCTGTTCTATACCGTACTTTATTAGAGGGGTATTTCCCACATAACAACATTCCTGTAATGTAATATACTTTGAGAACAAAGAATGTGATAGAAATGGTACATTTTACCATTGGGAATATTACTAACACATGCCGGCAGTAAGTTACGTTCTAGCTCATACGGGTGATTATAGTAATATACCTCGACACCGACTATAATTGCATGGATTTGATTTTGTGATTCAAAACATGTCCATATGGCCACGGGATGGTTAGCCTAAGATATAGAGTGGCTATATATCCACATGAATATCCACCAAATATGCATTAGTCTTCCACTAAAGGGCAATTATGAAGTAGCCTATGGATATAGGTATATTAATGTATCACCGTTATGTTGATTAGTTATCCAAAGATTACCTAAATAATTTTTATCTGTCTTATATGTATTTTATAATAATATTACCTGCTACATAGAGAACATATTGATTCCAGTGCCATCTACCTACAATATATGACATTAAACTAAATTATAACTATAAATCACGTAAATCGCGTTTTTTTGTAATATTTTTAGCAAACATGCCAAAATCCTAACAATAACATTCTTTTTGGGAATATTCATAAAAATAACTTGATTGACAGGTTATCTATATCTATCTATCTATCTATCTATCACAAACTTTTAAAGAATATTCATCAAAAAATACGTCTGCACCATTCCTGCCATATTCGCAATAGAATATTCCAAAAATCACTTTGAGAGAATATTTCTATAACATAAATATTCCTCCAATGTTATGTGGGTTGTGCTATTTATATTATTATTGTTATAATCACAATGTAGGGCTGACAGGGGCTCGATTCTGGGCGTAATAGAACGATCATACCCTGAGAAGTGATAAGTCGCACAAAAGTCATGCAAACAACGCACGGTGGTCGATTTTCCGAAAAACGCGGACATAACTTGAACAATTAAAAAATTCAAAATGAGTCTAAATTTGCCCTTATATGGTTGTCAAGACACTAGGCGAATAGTTGGTCAAAAAATAAACTATGCTTTTTACGAGTTTGATATTACGCATCAGTATTCAACATCAAATTTCAAACAGAAGACCCAGAGTATGACAGTATTCAACTGTTGATATCTCGAAAACAGGTGAAGATCGACATAGGTATGTTATATAAAAATGCTTAGAATTTCAAACACTATATATAACACTTATATATTGTGTCAATTACTTTAAAGTAAATTTTATTATTCTAAACTAACATTTTTAGTTTAATTTAGCCAATTAATAAATATGTATCTTTTACCTTCTTAAAAATGTCTTAAGGTAAGGTGTATCAGCTAAAAAAGAATACATGCTTACTTATTTAAATATTGTAAACTATTTATTTTTTTACTAAAAGTAAATATTTTGTACGATTAAATTCCAATGTGGAAGTTTTTTTTTAATATCTGCGTTTTTCAAAAATCGACCACTGTGCGACGTCGTACTTTACGAGACGGTCAAGTTGGCCGTAGCATGCGCATTAGCGAGATCTGTCACGTGATGATTTCATCCAATAGCGTGCTCTAAAATCATACGAGTATCGTTTTTCAGACGAGCTTTCCAGTCCATACTACTGGGTCTAGTCAAGACAACGGCTGTTGTTCGAGGCAGTTCTGCGCGTGCCCATAATAGATTGGTGATTCTTCGATCGACTCGTCACTGCTTTTAAGCGCGTTTATTGGTTGACACTGCTTCCCTTCTCTCAGGCGAACGATCACTTCCTATGACTTCCAGAATCGGTACCCAGTAAGTTCCAAGCTATGCTATCTTGTGATCCACAGTGCTTTTACATAATTAAATACCTTTAATCTTTTTTAGCTCCTTAACACAAGTAATTATTTCTTGCAATTGATACTTGAATTAATTGAATACTTCACAAATCATGTTTAAGTACTTAAAATCGATATAAATTAATAAAGGGTTACTTTTAATTTTTATTTAATTAAAAGTGTTATTTGAAGCCATAGTATAACAAATATATAAAACTCAAAATAAAAAAAAAATATTTTTTACCTAAAACATTCCAAACCAGGCTAGTGTTAAGGCGTAAAAACAATTATTCCGAATCTTAAAAACTGTAACTAAGGCTCTACTACACTCAACACATTTTTATGTAAATAGCTATTGGATTAATTTGTTTCCATCCGTGTGTAAATAAAGGTTTTTTCATCGATAAATAGAGAAAGATGAATAAAATGAAATTAATTTTTTTTACGAAAAGCCAAAAAATATTTATGCTCCTGTCAAAATATGTTACAGACTAAGTAGACAAAAAAGTGTATAAAAACTTATTGATATATTTTAAAAGCAGAAAGCGGAAAAAATTGAATTTCAGCATTTTTCTGCCATAGTTGAAAATACCCTGAATATGCATGAAAAAATTGGTTACCAAGTAGAGATGCGGATTTTTGTAAGGTAACAGTATTTTTAATATCCCATTTAACTTAGATTTTTTTTGCAATAAGCTCTCATAAAATAATTAAGACTATTTTTAGAACTACTTTACTCTTAGGAAATTGTGCCTAGCTGGTTTAAATTAAAACTTTTAATGAAAAACTTTCATTCTCGAGCAAATTGTCCTTTGCTATCTACGAAAACCATTTTTAATTAATACACACTGCCCAAAACGGTCTTTAGTACCCAATAACAAAACCAGTCAACTCCAAGATCCTATTTTCATGGGATAATCATGCGAAAACCAAAATGTCAATAAAGGGCGAACTCCAAGTCATTAACCGTCAAGATCGAGCTTAGAATAAAACGATTGCTAGAAATATACCCAAGAAAAAAAATACTGGCCTTTAACGATTTAAAAGTGAAGTAGGGTCAGTTCGTACAGTCCACATTAATCCGCCGGTTTGCTGAGCTTGATTGCACCAATACATAACTTAAGGCCACAAAAACGGCATAGATTTGACAACACTGCTTTGCTTTTTTTGGGCCAATCTTTACCGGGCAGAATATCGGAAACGAAAAAACGCAATCTGTTGAAATTTGGCAGGAATGTTTATTTTTGAATTCCTCACAACCGTATCCAGACAGTTTTTTGCTGGACTCTCTCATTTTCGAAATAAAATATACACGGCTAACAATAGTCAAAAATCTTACCTAGTTTTTTCTTTAGCCTCGTTAAAAATACAGAAATCTGTAATTTTTGGATTTTACAAATTTTTGCAAATTTAGACTTAGATAAAGAATCAATTAATTATCATCATTTATGATGGTCGCGTCAGTGGTAAAACATAAATTTTAATTCCGGAAATTTTACCAAATTTTGAGTTGTCGGTGTCGTTCAAAAATGGCATACCACCGATGTAGTAGAAAATTCTGGTTAATTTAAATTGTAGATTTTTTTTTAAATTGAACGGATATCGACACCACTATGATATTTTCAAATCTTTTTATAATAATTACAAGAAAATATGTTACTGTTTATGTGTTTTATTATTAGTTAAGTTATTCTGTTAATTTTTAATAAGTACTTATGATTGGTTTCTGATACCTTTTTCTTGAAATTACTAAATTTTTAGTTTGGTTATTGGGATTTTATTTTAATAAGTTTCTTTTGCATGGAATAGAAAACCTAGCAAATTTTTATTTAAGTAAATTATAAACTCAATCTACTAGAAAGTTTCAAATCACGTTTTTGTTCAGCAGCAACTTATAGTAAAAATTTTTCTTTTACTTAGAAAGATTTAAGTAAGATGTAGATATTTACATAGTAAACAATTTAGCAGCGATTTTTGCGTGTTTGTGTCTTAGCAAGCCGCTTTGTGTTGTGACCTAATTTGCAGCACGTAAAAAGTCATCTTTAACTTAGGATGCAAGTTTATTGCATAATATTTCATCGAGGTCGGCTATCATGTTGTCTTTGTGTTTAGTAGATAAAGGTTTAATTAGATTTTGAAATTAAAATTTTAGAAAAAAAAAATATGCTTTTAGAGGCAAAATTTAATAATATTCTGCTTTGACGAAAAGATAAGTATAATGGTTTAATGTGTAGCAATATTCCAATATTTTAATTCACTAGACTTTGAGAATAATAATTTTCGTGTATTACAAAGTTAATTCAAAGTGTGATATCTTCTTTAAGAGTTTACTGACAAAAGAAATGTTTGATGAAGAAAAAGTATATTGAAGAAAAAAATTTATTCGAATTCGAATTAAAAATATTTCAGACCTCCCACAACGTCCAAGATAAACCTCGAAGGTGAATACCAGAGAACTAAATACTAACAATTTGTTCCACTCTTGAAGTAATTTTTTTACCTAGCGCAGAATACACTCCAAAGAAGAGACTCCAAACACAAAGAGACCGCTTTGAAATCGGTTTAGTTGTTCCAGAGCTACATACGCACAGACACACACACCAACACCCCTTTTTTCTCGCATTTGTGAAGGTACGGTTGTTAAAAAGTAGATAGTAGTTAAAGTGACAAAAGTTAACTAAAATGGTTATTGTTCTGGCAATCCTAACAATGTGTACTGAACTTAGTAGGATGCTCGGTCAGCTATTCCTTGGAATTAGAATATGTTATAGTTCTCGTTTCATGTACCGGGTGACCCAAAAAAACCGGAATGATTTTAAATTTCCCTTCGCGAAATTTAAAAAAGTTGGCGGCTATCCTAAAATTAAAGATGCTGGACATCAAAATGAAGCGTAAATTTCAACTCGTTTCAACTTTTGTCCTTCTTAACCGATTTTAATGAGTTATTGCTCGTTTATTCGAGAATTAAATTTTCCTGTGGCCACAAAAAAAATTGGCACCATAGATAAATCTTTGACCCATGAAAAACAAACGAAGATCACATGTCTACCTTGACGTTTTGATTTTGCTTGATTATTAAGGCGACCAGGTAATGCACATTTTTTTCTTAATGTTAATTTCTTAATGATAAAATAAGTTATTACCCATTAAAATCGGCAAATAAATAAGAAAATTAAGCTGATATAATTGGCATATTGAGCACTAGAATTTCTTTCAAATTTTAAGGTGCAAATCCTAAAATACTTAACCAATTTTAATGAACAATATGTCGATCGCCTTGGCGGAGACCAGGTTATTGGGCGGTTTTATTACTCATTAATTTGCTTGAATTGGTTCCAAAAAAATAAACGAGATTTAAATATGCTTAATATCATGTAAAATCCGCCATTTTGAATTTAAAAATAACCGCCAATTTTTTTTTTTCGCTACAGGAAAATTTAATTCCAGAATAAATGAGCTATCACTTATTAAAATCGGTTAACAAGTACAAAAGTTGCGGTGATATGAATATATGCATTATTCACATAAAGAGGACTAGAACTTCTCCCATATGTTTTGGTGTAAATCATAAAGTACTTAACCGATTTTAATGGGCAATATATCGATTGCCTGGGCAAAGAGCAGGCTTCTGAATAGTCGTATTCTCGATACTTTGCTTGAGTGAGCTCCATAAAAATAAACGAGATTATTTATGATTTTCTCATATAAGATCCGCTATCTTGAATTCCAAAATGATCGAAAATTTTTTTTGTCGTCGCAAAAAAATTTAATTCTTGATCAAATGAGCTATCACTCATTAAAATCGGTTAAGATATAAAAAAGTTGCAGCTATATGAATATATTCATTATTTATTTGAAGAAGAAGAATTTTATGCGCTTTTAATAGAGCTCTCACTCTTTAAAATCGGTAAAGGACTAACACAGTAGCCATTTAAATTCATTCCGGTGTTTTTGGGGTATATAGGGTGGGCCAAAAAAGTTGTCACTTTTTGAACGCGCTTTAACTTTGGACCAAATCGGCCATTTTTCGAAATTTTTGGCTGTTTTTATAGACAAAAGATGAAACTTGCATACAAAAATGCAAGATGGCGGAGAGCTATAAAAAAAGAGGCAAATTTCACCCCCATGCAAAAAAATTGTGTGCGTTCCTGGATTTGACTTTTGTCAATGCGGGGCAGAAGTACCATACCTTCTTCGCCTACTGACGTATCACTTATCTAAATTAGTTATGAGATGGAAAAGTTATAAAAATTTTAGGCCAGGAGTATCTAGACCAAAAATTGTATTGTAACCATAAAAATTTTTTAGCCAGTCACCCAATTCTTGAAATATGGCCAATTTTGAACAAAATTAGTGAAGATTTATGTCTCGTTTTACCAAAGAGCTTAAAATTCCAAAATTTGGAGTACTAGGTCACAAGTTATGCTAGCGTTAAGCAGTGCACCTTCCTACAGACATTACAATTTTTGATCCGAATACTCCTGATTTAAAATGTTTATATGATATAAAACGTTGTACAATACACGCCCGGGAAATGTCATTAAAGTACTCGTCTAGAAATTCCGGACTCAGCTCCTTCGTCGCCTTACTTGTAACTTTAATTGAGTATTTCCCGGTCTTATAACGTAAATTACTATTTTTTCAGTAAGATTAATCTTATCAAACTTTGGCATTTGCTGTACCGATTGTGTAAAACATCAAAACACCACAATAATGTAGTAACAGTAACACATAAAATGAAATTGTGTAGTTAAGATTTGTATAAATTTTCTGATAATTTCCTTATCCAATCGAATCCTATAACTTTTTTTTTATAATTACTTTTGTTAAACATTTTACAATCCATGGATCAATATAATATCTCATAGTTATAAGGGTGGGCCAAAAAATCTTGCACACTTTTGAATTTTCTATAACTTTTGATCGAATCGACCGATTTGTTGTTGTTCGCTGTTACTTTAGATAGAAGTACAAGACTTAAGGCTTTTATGTCGTAGTTTAAAATTTTACAATTCTCAAAAATCCATGATGGCGGACATTTTTAAATAATGGGTAATTTTTACCCCCCTCTACCCCGAAAAAAAAATTTTTTTATAGCTATACTGAACAAAATCTAAATTAATGCGACCAAAGTTCCCTCCCTGCTGCATATATGAAGGTATCACTAAATTAAATCGGTTAAGAAATTAAAAATTGACCATCAAGTATGGCGAAATAAACTAGATGCCCCTTTGCTTAAAATTTGCTGTTTCTACATGTAGGAAAATGTTGCAGATTTTATTAGGCCCATTGAGTGGCCTGCCAACAGCCCCGATTTGAATCTGGTAGACAGCCATTATTGGGAAGATTTAAAGAAAGAAGTGTACAGAAATGGTCGCCGCTACGGCGACATTAACGAACTGTGTCAAAGCATCATCGACGTTTGCCCAAAAGAAACATTACCAATGCTTTTAATAAATGGCGTAACGATTTGCCTACTGTCTTCTGTCTGATCCACAGTTTCACTTCTTTGAGCTCACTTCTATTTCCCTCTTTGTCGTTTAGAGAAAGAGGGAAATATATTTTCTATTGCCATCTCACTTTTTTAGATATAGAGAGAAATAGAAGTAGCGGCTAGAATTGAAACTGTGGATCAAGCGTAAAGAACACATTTCATGGGGATCAGCTTAGAAAATCTGAGTAGCTCGCTCTAGACTAGATTTATACAAAATATAAGTGTTTGATGATTAATAACAAAGTAAGCTCAGCTTAAGCTCGCCCAAATAACCAATACATGAAACTCTAGCTAGAAAATCAGTAGTTTAAATCCACAGCAATTTTTTAAATTTTATTACAAGTCACAATTTTTATTGAAAAACGCTGGAAAAGATAACACTAACTTGCTTACTTCTAACTAATTTAAGTAAGTGATGCCTCCATTTACTTAGCAGAGATGGGAGGTAAAATGGCCTTGATTTTGTTTTGTTACTTTTTTGAGGTAGTGAAATTACCTAAAAGTTAAAGCGTGTTAAAGCTGTTCGCCTTCTTGGATTCTCAAAATATTTCGAAAGCCGCAAACTTTGTTCACCCAGAAATGTAAAAATGTTTAAAATCGAGTAATCCGACCAAAAGTTAAAGCAAATGCAAAAACTCCGATTTTTTTTGCAAATGACAATGACTTATTTCAGAGGTTTATAGTTTTCTTATCTGTTAACCGATTTAACTAAGTAATGAATTGGTATAGAAGGCATACATAAGGCTTTTGTCGCAATGACCTAGATTTTCTCCAGTGCCGCACGTATTTTTTTTGCAAAGGGGTGAAAATTACCCGATACTGAAAACGGTCCGCCATCTTGGATTTTTGCGAAATGTCAAATTTTGGACGGGATTGAAAAAGTCTCGTGTCTTGTCTTTCAAAAAAGTTTAAAAAAAATTGAAATCGGGCTATTCAATCAAAAGTTATAGCAATTTTAAAAGTGTGCAAGATTTTTTGGCCCAGCCTATACAATTTTACTATAACATGGTCTAGTACTGTTTTTTTCTTAAGCATAACGGATTTTAAGAAACCATCAAACTTACTCAGCAGTAGATATAGATAAGTCGAGGAGCAACGCCAAAACGAAATTATTTCGCTTAACCCCAATTAAATTATAGAGGGTCGCGAACCCTAATTTCATTTTATCTTCCGGTCCTTTCCTAATACTGATGACGGAATTTAGCGTGCTTGCCGCCAAATCCAATAAGCAAAAGGACTTTTAATTTTTTTTCAAACTAGCAAGGAACAAGTCCACATTTAAAGCTTAGTTTTCAGCCTCTTTCTTGTCGATAATATTCCTAAATTTTAAGTTCAACTTGGCACTTGGGAATTGGCCACTGTGGGCGGTATTTACTAAGGTCTATAGTTTATCGAAAGTTTGGTTTGAAGGCTGACATATACAGACCGCTTCAAGCTACTGCGAACATAGGGGGAATCAAGTCCAATTTACTCTCCGTGCCGTACGACCGAGGTGGATTCGAAGCACGCTGCAGTGTTATCTTTTGGAAATTCATTTTGTTTTTATTATTTTGTTTTATTTCTGCCTTGCTCGAGAAACAGATGGGTAAGTTCTTAATTGAAATAATACATTTTTAAAACCAAAAATGGATCTCTACGAAGTTGCCGAAAAAGTGCAGATGGTCAAATGGTCAAATCGTCATAACCCAACACACGTTCGATATTGGTCGAGGGAAAATTTGCATTTGTATTTTGACGTAAGAACACAGTATCCCCAAAAACTAAATGTTTGGGGGGGGGGTATTATAGGGGAACACGTAATTGGGTCATTTTTTATTAACGGCAATTGCAATTTGAATGGTCCTAGATACTTGGATCTACTGCAGCAGCACATTATTCCAACTGCTAGGCAGTTGTTAGGTGTAAGATTTGGTGAAACATGGTTTCAACAAGATGGTTGTTCCGCTCAAAATGTTGGCCTTGTTAGGGAATATCTTGATAATGTATTTCCTAATCGGGTTATAAGTACACGGGGAACTATTTTATGGCCAGCTCGATCTCCCGATCTTGCTCCTAATGACTTCTATCTGTTTTTGAAGAAGCTTTTCAAATTATCACCCCTAACATGTTTGGAAACGTTAGAAGGGGTTTTTATAGTAGGCTCGGATATTGTCTAGCCGAGCAAGGAGGACTTTTCGAACATTTGCTTTAATTTTTTTTTGACTGGGAGAATCCTTTTGGTTTTTAGAATGTATTATTTTATTTTGAGAACTTGCTTTTATTTTGTTTCTCCTTATTATTTTCATTGTAACACGTCGTCACTGATAAATCTGAGCAGTTGACAATAAAACGCTCTTATTTATCAGTGACAAAAAATAAGAAAATTACGTTATAAAAATTTGCGTATTTATTGACCAAATTACAGTTTCATTGACTACGCTCCACACAGCACCGTGGTTAGTGGCGTACTAAACATAAGCTGCGAATGGCGGCGAACGGCGACGAAAGACGATCGCAAGCCTGAGTATTGGTTGCTTCACTGATAGGCGTGCGGTGTCTCTGCATGTACGTACACTGGCAAATTAGACTTCTTCCGCCCTATGTTCGCAGTAGCTTGAAGCGGTCTGTACATGGGTATCGAAAAATTTATTTTAAGCCGAACCAGACCACAATTTATAAGATAATTTTACCTGCATAGACGTCAAAATGTACTGGAATGAGACGCATAGGGCCATTTTTTCTTAAAACGGTCCAAATAATCCGTAAATGTTAATAAAATATGGGTAAACAAGAAATCTGAGAAATGTCAAAGTGACACGGGATGTTGTATTTTGAGTAAAATCATCGTATATTATACACCACCGCCAAGAGGTGGTTTATCTGCTTTAAATTTTAAAACAATTACGATTTGGTTGATTTTTTGTTTAAAATAAATATTTTTAAGTATTTTAATTACTAAAAAACCAAATTCCAGGCTTTTTTGCTTCAATTGGGTATTCCAGCGCGTTTTCTAAGACAATGTATAGGAACGTATGGTATCACACTAAAGCCTTATATATATCATATAAGTTTAAAATTAATTTTCAATAATAAAACGAAAACAAAGATTTCTTACATACACACATCCGGACCGGTATTCTCGTAATACGTAACGTTTTGAAGTCGCTAAGCGAAACGAATAGCGAACAGCGCGCTCAGCAGGCACGCTGGCCGACGACTTTTCGTATTCGCTCTGCCGAACGCGCTGCACTGCGAGCAGACAGAATCAAATTCGCTTAGCACATCTTGGCATCACCGAATTTTGCATTTTTATTTCTTGTTAGTCTTGTCGCTCCTTTTCTTTTTCTATGTGTAAGAAAGAGACCATTACGTGATCGATTTCGATCCGTAGTTCAGAAAGGGTAAATCAAATGGTGACTTGCACAAGTGCATGTTGATCTTTTAAAAAATTACTTGATGGTTTGGTTTAGCTCAGTTAAACCCGCCCTTTGACCCTGTAATATAAACTAGTAGCACGTTCCCGCACAGTGTGCGGGAAAATGTTTACCCCGAGACTTAACCGCACACCTACAAAAAAAATCCGCACTCAGTGTGGGAAAGTTTAAATTCATTCCGGCACTCTTTATTATGTAGCATTTATGGTTAAAATGGTTTCACAATAGTTACTTATATATCTAGTAAGTTATACCTTTTAATTATAGTGAACATGCGTATTCTACATTTTAAGAAACAGAAAATAAAACTCTACTGTTACCCAAAAAATAACTTAACCAATTTAACAACAAACACAGAATTCATACATCCACAAGAGAAACCTCGCGCGTGGAAAAATGTATGTTTTCATGGAACTGTTGAATTAAAAAAAGAAAATAGTAATTTTTAGTACATTTATGAATAAATAAAATGACAAAAGATAAAAAACATAAAAATGGTAATTAGTGTGACAAATGTGATATTTCAGAAAAGTAAAGAAAATACAGACGAAAACACAGAAATAAAGGTAGTTACCTATATTGTTTACTAATTATTTTTTATATCAATTAAGCTATTTATTTCATGTTTGCTAATTTCATATTTCATGAAGGCTTTTAGTTTATTTTTGAAAGAAAACAATTAATGTGGGCAGGAGCCTAACAAAACCAGATATTTTTTGGTACACATCTGATGAAAGATACAAAAATTAAGCACCGCTGCCCAATGGCTTTTTTTGCGCTTGGTTTTACAGAATTTTGAGTGCTTCTATTTCTACTATTATATGCATGCTCAATTATTTCGATGTCGATTTTGATAAGAAAAGTTTTTGTTGCAATTTTTTGGAAAAAAGTTGTCTTACATCGAGCATCAAATAGTAAGGTTGATGTGTACGTGTTTGTCACCTGTCCCCAAGCTACTAATAAGAGATTTTTATTTTTCTTATTATTAATAAAAACGCAAACTGAAAAAACTACTATATTTTCTGCAGCACTCTACAAAGTATTGTAGGGTAGGAAAATCGTACGCGCGGAGGGCAAAACAGCTGGCAAATGGTAGGTGTTTCTCAAACGGTCGCCACGCGCTGAGCGCACTTCGTAGACGCCTTGCGTTCAATATACGTGAATACCATTTTTTTTACTTTGGTCACGTGGTATGCGAATATTACGTTATCATACGGTCAGCGAGTACGAAACGCCGAGCGTATTTAGTTACGAGAATACCGGTCCTGGTTTGCTTAGGCGTTTGCACACCTTGTCAAAGGCTATTAACTACGCGCCTAAAAAAATTTTTGTGGTAACTGTTAGCGCGGAATCTTAAAAAGCAATTTTTCACGGTATAAATCTTGCGCTATAACCGCTGTGCGCTGTTATTTTTCAAGCAAGCAAGCAATTATAGTGTAAAATTGATTCCGGCATATTCACAAACCGCGCAAATGTGACAACCTTCGCCTAATAATTGATTCAGCGTAAATTAAATAATAGTGCATGTAAAAAATACTAATAATAAAAATTCCACAGCTTTTTTGGGTTGTTGGGGATTTGCTTATTTTTTATTGTTTTCGTGGTTTTGCGCGGTTTTGTGATTTGTGCGTTGATGTCATATTACGTGCCGATAAAAATCTTCAGCGGTAAATTCTTGCGCGTTAGGGGCGAGAGGAACGTGTGATTTTAGCAATTTTTCTAAATTTTTATGAAAATTCGGAGACTTTTTGCAGAAGCATGGAAGAGGGAGAGCAATTGCCTACTCTCGTTTCTCCCTGCATTTCTCCCAGACCTTGCCTTACCATCTATAAAATAAGTAATCGCGCGGAGGCCTAGGTAAGTGCTACAAGGGGAAGGGGAGAATTCGTAACTGCTTTTCGTTACCATTTTAACTGAAAATGATAAATAAAATAATGAAAAAACTAAATTCTTCAATAATAAAATATTTGTTACCTTATTTAAAGAGGGTGGGGGGCGAAAGAAAGGTATAGAAAATTCCATAAAGATTGTCAAAATAAAATTTGTCAAAATTGGTGGTTCACTCGTTTATAGGTTGTGATGGCTTTCTTTTATTTCAGAAGGTACGGTTCTTTTTATATGGACCTCTGCAAATTTAGGGATAAAAAGCGATAAAAAAATATAAGTAAGTAACCCATTTAACAGAGTATTTTTAGTTAAAATGCTTACTATACGGAGATAAACCCGCCGTCAATTTGCTTTTTTTCCATTTTTTTCACGAAATTTTTGGAAAACCTGTGTTTTTTCCTTGCGAAATTATTTATGTGATTAGATTAGATTAAAAACAACATACGTCCCATAGTCTTAAACTCTAACCCATCTTAGTAAATATCGCCCTGTATGTTTATAAGGATTTTGTATTTAGTTGGAGTAAACAAGAAACAATCAATAACAAGCTTTTTCACATCAGTTGTAAAAAAAATAAAAATTTAAATTTGAACACAACAATTTTTTCCGTTAAGGCCACAAAAACGGCATAGCTTTGACAACACTGCTTTGCTGTTTTTGGGCCAATCCTTACTGGGCCGAATATCGGAAACGAGAAAACGGAATTTGTTTGAAATTTGGCAGGAATGTTTATTTTTGAATGCTTCACAGCCGTATCCAGACAGTTTTTTGCTGGACTCTCATTTTCGAAATAAAATAAACACGGCTAACAACAGTCAAAAATCTTACCTTGCTTTTTCTTTACTCTTGTCGATAGTATAGAAATCTATAAAAGCAATTTTTGAATTTTTTTTATTTTTTGAAAAAAAAAACAAAATTTTGAAAAATTGATTTTTGGTCTGTGGGTACTATTACATCATATATGTGAAAATGGTGGGGGTAGTTGAGCCAAAATTGCCCACCTTTGGATTGGTGTGCCGAGCCCTTATCCACAATTTTGAGGTACAGGATTGTCAATTTCGTATTCAGGACGAGAAAATGCACATATTATCAAAAAATGGCGAGGGTTACGTATCCATCATATTTTATACCTTTACTTCTTGCTCTCTAAGTTAAAAATGAGGAAAAGTTTCCAATATCCATAGTGGAGTTTCCTGTTCTAGTTTCCTGCTCCTGATTGATTGATTTTGTGAAATATCGGACTAATTAACTGAAAGACCAAAGTTTTCTCTCCAGCTCAAATGGATTATACTCTTTGAGGATTTCTATGTTAAAATATATATTCTCTCGCCCGCTTATTCCAATATCATATAACTTAAGACACGCTTTTTAAACGATAATTCCCAATTAATACTGAGGTCACAATAATAGGGGTTTTCATTGGTAACATTGGTGCGCCACCCGTAGTGCACTAACACTGGCTTGGTGCTGTCAAAAAATTACCTCAGTGCAGTCTAAGTGATGGAACATGAAAAAAACTGCACCCAAACCAGAACATTCATTTCACACTTAACTTAATAAATATAAAAGTCGATAAGAACCACTGAAAACCAATTTTTGAGGTTGATTAGTGGGTTTTGATTTAAAATATAAAGGCGGGAAAAAGTTTTCGGTGCGCCACGAGCTCTTAGAGCTGGTGCGGAGAATGTTTCACTTAATGCAAAACTGAAATTATCACTTTTCCAATGGAACATGAAAACTGAAAAAGTCCATCAATGGAAACCGCTATAATAGTGACTGACTTTAAATGGCTAATGCCGTTATTTATAACCTAAACATTTTATATGTGCTTTTTTGGGTTATTTTCTTTCTTATTTTATTTATTTTTGGATTAACTGTTAATATTTTTACAAAAATATTACAAGAAAAAAGTTCCCTAAAATCTTAAAAACTGAAATTGGTGCTAAAATTGGTGCTGTCAAAAAATTGCGTCAGTACAGTGTGAGTGATAGAACATGAAAAAAACTGCATCCAAACCAGAACATTCGCTTCATTCAAAGACTTAACTCATTGTATATAAAAGTCGCTTAGGACCATTGAAAAACTCTTTTTGAGGTTGATTAGTGGGTTTTGATTTAAAATATAAAGGCGGGAAAAAGTTTTCGGTGCGCCACGAGCTCTTAGAGGTGATGCGAAAAAAGTTGCACTTAGTGCAAAACTGAAATTATCAGTTGAAAAACTGAAAAAGTTTCCAATGAAACAGCAGCACCGACTCAGTTGTGCACTGGTGGCGCACCAATTTTACCAATGGAAACCGCTATAATAGTGACTTTAAATAGCGAATGCCGTTATTTATAACCTAAACATTTTATATTTGCTGTTTTTGGTTATTTTCTTTCTTATTTTATTTTTTTTATTTATTTTTGGATAAATTGTTATTTTTTTTACAAAAATATTACAAAAAAAGTTCTCTAAAATCTTAAAAACCGAAATTTTTGACTCTTTTTAAGTATCCCGCAAGGAACACATCCAAGTTTGAATTTTCGTTGTTTTCCACCCGAGATCTTTTAAACTTTTGTTTTTTAGTTTCTTTTCGGTTGAAGTAACTGATATGGAGGTTTTTTAACTTCAATTTTTATTTTAATCGCCTTAGGAGCGTAAACATATTTAAAATATTAACAGGTCAGGACGAACCCGTATTAGGTGACTTAGATAAGTACCAGTGCGAAACGATACCTATTTGTGAGTGATTCAAATTTGAAAATCAAAGTGTATGATGATATTTAATGATGTCTGGGGCGGGTGACCAGTGAAACCACTGTCGAGCCCACGCTGGTTATCCAGGGCGAAACATCGTTTGATCATTTCTCTTTTCGCTTTGGTCCTTTGTATGTTCCTTGTGGGATGCTCACCCAAGTTTGAATTTCGTTGTTTTCCACTCGACATCTTTGGATCTTTTGTTTTTTAGTTTCTTTTCGGTTGAAGTAACTGATATGGAGGTTTTTTTAACTTCCTTTTTTGTTTTAATCGCCTTAGGAGCGTAAACCTATTGGAAATATTAACACGTCAGGACGAACCCATATTAGGTGATTTAGATAAGTCCCAGTGCGGAACGATGCGCATTTGTGAGTAATTCAAATTTGGAAATCAAAGTGTATGATGATGTTTAATGATGTCTGGGGCGGGTGACCAGTGAAACCACTGTCGAGTTCACGCTAGTTACCCAAAGCGAAACATTGTTTGATCATTTTTCTTTTCGCTTTGTGGCTCCAAGTTTAAATTTTCGTTGTTTTCCACCCGAGATCTTTTGATCTTTTGTTTTCTAGTTTCTTTTCGGTTGAAGTAACTGATGGAGGTTTTTTAACTTCCTTTTTTGTTTTTTCTTTTTATAAAATAATTGATTGTATGGTGGACTATCCGTGCTTTCTAGCACCAATTTTTTAATTATACAATTGTATCTGGCACCAGTGTCAAAATACTGCCTGGCTAAAAAAATCTCCAGTAGTTCCCTATTGTCAGAAAAAGCTTTCACAGACAGATTGAGATTGAGTTAATGTGTGAATTTTTTTCTGTTTTCCATCCTTTTTTTTACTAGGTCTTTGGAAAATAATGTTTTTGACCCCTAAATAAGCAGTTCTTCGGAGAATATAATTTGGTTTGCCTTCTTTAGGAGCAAATTTTTATTTCCCTCTCTCTGCCAGACAAGTATAAAAATTAGAGAATTTTTTAACGAAAACTTTTATACAGTTCTTATTTTTGTCTGTTTATTAAGTTGGAATTTATGCTTTAAGGTGTATAGGTAATATATTACATTATTTTTTCTTCGGTTTTTTTATTTAATATTATTTTTCTTAAAAAAAAGGTTCGGGTCATCGCACAGATTTTGCTTCCCAATTTATTACGACCAGGCCTTCAAGATCCATTGGATAGTCCAGCAGAAACCTGTTTTGTCCTTGTTAGGAATTATGAGGGTAACATAGAACTGTACCTGGCGTATGAAACCTAACATAAGCAACCACACCCAGCAAATTTAAACAACTTTCGTAGTTACATAACGCGGGATGTTGGCATGGCTATATGCAGCGCGCCGCCTGTCGGTATAAAGTGAAAAGCAAAATGTTAAAGGATGCAAATCAGAGACAACATAATACCTTACGATGCGAATATCAATAAGAAATAAATATGCGAGCAGGACATAAAAAGCGGAACCTGCGAAAATGTAGCGGTTACTGAAAGATGACCGTTGAAAATACAACGTTCACAGCAACTCCACCCCCAATCCAATTGAAGTTTATACTATGTCGCTATATTAAGGCTCAGCATCAATCACTCCGGACGAGGCTTGTTGCGCAAAAGAAAGCCATTTTTTTTCAATTCAATTATCTATTTTATATTTATTATTTTTGTAATTATTTATTTATAATATTTATTTTATTTATTTTACGATCCTTAATTTTATTATTATTTTAGTCGAAAAATTTTAGTTTTTAAACTGTTAATAAAATTTAGTACTTCGAATAATAAAGCTTGCATATTTAGTACACTTTTTTTAAATAATAACATATAGCTTAGTTAAATTTTAGTGTTTAAAGTGGACACCATCATGAATTAGTTCAACTGCAGACTGTGGTCTGGTCCACTTTTGGTCAATTATGTTGTGCAGCTTTACTCTGATTATTTAAATTAGGACGCTAGAGTCGGGAAGTGACGCCAATAATATAGATCTTATTCAAAATTTTCCAGGCCTCTATTAAGAAAGAATATGCAGAAATTATGTTTAAATATTTTTTACCTTCTCGCGTGCGGTAAATCAGTAGCGTAGGGAGGGGTTTTGGGGGTTAAAACCTCCCAGGGACTCGATTCTGGGTGTAAGAGAAAGATCATACCCTGAGAAGTGATCAATCGCACCAAAGTCAATCGAACGACGCACGGTTGTCGATTTTCCGGAAAACGCGGACATAAATAGAAAAACTAAAAAAATCAAAATGTATTTAAATTTGCACTTATATGGTTGTCAAGATACTAGGCGAATAGGTGGCCAAAGAATAAACTATGCTTTTTACGAGTATGACAGTATTCAGATGTTAATATCTCGAAAACATAAGATACGTTATATAAAAATGCTTAGAATTTCAATTGTTTTCATTTTCATTGGAAAGTTTTGGTTGGCATTCTTTTTAATATACCCTATATAAAAAATAAAAAAAATATTCTAGTAAATTGTAACATTTATATATTGTGTCAATTACCTTAAAGTAAATTTGATTATTCTAAACTAATGTTTTTAGTTTAATTTTATGAAGTGAGATTAAATTAAAATATTATGTGACTTTAACTGTAACCAAAATTATCACGTGAGTGCTACACTCAAACTGTATTTGACATCCGAACATTTTTGGCTAAATAAAGCCCATTCGTCTTTCAATCTACATGTCCTTCGTAGATCGCCGCTCACACCACCATCACAAATTTAGGTCATTAAAAAATATATATTTTTAACCTCTTAAAAATGTCTTAAGATAAATGTGAAAATTCACACGATCATCCTGTGTATCAGCTAAATAAGAATTATTTATATATGGAAATTTCTTTTAATATCCGCGTTTTTACAAAAATCGACCACTGTGCGAATCCTACTCTAAAAGACGGTCGTAGCATGCGCATTAGCGATTTCGATCACGTGATGGTTTTGCCCAATAGGGTGCTCTGAAATAATACGAGCGACGTTTTTCACACGAGCTTTCCTACAACTCCCAACTATTGGGTCTAGTCGAGAGAACGGCTTCGCTTAAAAATTGTTGTTGCAATTGTTTGGTGATTATTCGATCGTCGCGTCACTGCTTTTAAGCGCGTTTGTTGGTTGAAACTATTTTTCTTCTCTCAGGTGAACGATCACTTCCTATGACTTTCAGAATCGGTACCCAGGAGGTCCAACCCATTCTACAATAAATTAAGCATGATCAAGGGCCCCAAGGAGAGCTGTAGCTCCTCCATATTTTTTTTTATTTTCCGCACTTACGGCTTGCCCGAACTGCAAACGCCGGTGCGTGCCGAAAAGTATAACTTTCCGCAATTGTTAGGTAATAGTTATTTACCTCGTAAAAGTACTCTACTGATATTAATTTGGTTGGAACTAAGTAGCCCCTACTCAATACAAAACTACAAAGTTATGGGGTAAGAAATAAATGTACGTATAGTGGAAATACATTGCCTATGAGTTATCGCTACTATACTGACATCTGTGAACGATACACCGTCAACTGGATGCACAAAGTCAATTTAACATGGAATGCAAATAAAAATTAAAAAGAACCTTATTAAATCACTAATTAGTAACAAAGTTATGATTGTTTTTCATAAACCAAAACTACAGTTTTTTGCACCCGACGCGCGTTTCGCTAGCAACGTTAGCATCATCAGGAGATAATAAACAATAATATTGTTTATCGTCTCCTGATGATGCACAAGCCGTATATTGTTTATCGTCTCCTGATGATGCTATCGTTGTTAGCGAAACGCGCGTCGAGTGAAAAAAAGTGTAGTTTTGGTTTATGGAAAACAATCATAACTTTGTTATAGTTCAAACAAAGGTTCCAAATTCCCAACAAACCACTAATTAGTAGTTACATGTACCAATAAAAGTAAAAACATTAATATTTAGTTAATAAAACATATTAAAACTGGAAAGAAGAAAGAAAGAAAGAAACAACGTTAGCATCATCAGGAGACGATAAACAATATACGGCTTGTGCATCATCAGGAGACGATTAAACAATATTTGTTTTTGTTTATATTTTTTATCGTCTCCTGATGATGCTAACGGTCATAAAAAATGGCATTTGTAGTGTCATATTCTAAAAAACTTTCGCCTGCTGCGCTTTGAAACCATTGACATATTTACAATTTTAGTTTAATATCAAATCAAAAAACGCATTTTTTGGAGCAACTCTCTTAAAAATTTTCGCCTGAGGCGCTAGAATACCGTTGATATTTATGATTTTACTTTATTTTGACTCAAAAATTACAGTTTTAATGTAATTTTCTCAAAAATGTTCAAATCTGAGTACCCCCCTAGATTTGAGACCAAATCCTCGCTTGTAGTTACTAAGTTTTGTTTGCATATATTGATATGTTCCTCATAAAAGCTATCTATGCTTTTATTCTATTTTTTCGTATCGAAACCGCTCCCCTTTTCAAATGACTGGGACCACCACTGCGTGCGGTAAAGTATCATTCTCCGCACTTGATAGGTAAATAACTATTAACATACCATAGTTCCTGATGCGGTGGCAGTTATTGTTCCCACTGCATTGTTCGTTGCCCGCCGCGCTGTCGTGTTCTCTGATGGGCAGCCAGAAAAAGAAAGTTCCCTCCTGGGCATGACAGTGCGGGTCAGATCCGGAGGCAGTAGATATGGCTATCTATTAGAAATGGTCTTTCGTGTGGCCCTACTGGAAGATGGGAATACAATGACTGTGGCGTCTGCCTCCACGTAGCACATCTAGATGTGACGATGTGATAGTTTGTCTCCTTGTGACATATATGACAACACCTAATCAAAGACGCCTCACAAGTTTTATTAGGGGTTTCGCAGTGACTTTCACATTGGTTTGGTGGTTATTGTAACACCTCCAGTGGTACTTGAGTGGCAAATAAATGAGGCATCAGGTGGAATAACCTAATGCCGTATTTTGAAGCCTATATCATATTTTTATGATCTGCAGGCGTTTTGACCTTTGGGATGGTATGTGCTTCAATTACCATTCCCAATAACTTAGTAGATAACGTGGGCACAAAATTTCTATAGCGTACAGGAAGCAATGCAAGGCCGGCTCTCTAAAGGGTGCTGACCACTACTTATGCAATCTAACATCTCTTACATGCAAAGGAAAAACTGCATATCTGAAAAAACCTTGTTTTGAGAAACGAGATTTTTTTTTGCCTTTCTGTTATTTTTGATGCTAGCGCCATGATTTTTGGAACCAAGGTGAGTTTTATATCGAGGATCACAGTGGCGGCATTGAAACTGATAAATTAGGTAAATTTAGTATCACAGGTCACGTAAACGGTTTTACCATGATATCTTATGTTAGCAATATTTAGATGTTGCTATGGAAAAACAGTATATATGTTATTTCGCGGACACGAGATTCACTTTGTTGTTTTTTAAATATTATAGCTTTTTGCTTTTGCCTTAAAATTAAGGTCACATAGTATGAAGCTCCAATTGGGGGTAGTGCTGCTGCGAACGTTACCTCTTTTTAAGACTAATGTTACAGTAACCTTAAACTTTTACAGGTTTCTTATTTATAACCTGCTGAAAGGTACAGGATTCTGTATTTGCGGTCTTCTGCACTTTTCAATTTTGATGTTTTTGTTTCTCGGTTTATTCTACAGGTGGCACACACAGGTACTACGTCTCCGCGGATTACATGTTCTTTGTTTTAAATTCGGGAGGTGTGCGTGGTTGTCTATGTAGCTTCAACTTCCAGGTACAATCCTATGACTCCCTGATGATTCTTATAAGAATGAAACAGGTCTGTAGGTGTCTGGATTCTCCATTACACATTGGAGGCCTGGTCGTAATGAAGTGAGAAACAAACCGATATGCCACGAGTCTTGTTTTAATTAATTATAATAATTATTATAAATCTATAATTCGTTCGATTGAAGCACACCAAAAAAAGTGAGTCAGCTAAGTCAGCGATTTGGACTGCGGTCATCGAACGAATTATGATGCGATGGATTTATTGGGAGCAAGGGATTTACTTTTTGAAAAGTTGTTAGGAGAGACAGTTTTTGGCATTGAGACAACCGGTTCATCGAATGGATCATGAGCGGCCTACAAGGGTACCGTATCTACAATACCGGAAGGGGTAGACAACGAGGCAAGCGGCATCGTTCAGAGTTGTACAGAGCAAGCCGTATTAATTAACCAGCCCTTTTGGCAGCTTGTAATTTTGTGCTTTTATTAATTAATCCCTTCAGTAATTTTTACATTTTGGTGGTATAATTTGACACTGTCCTTGCATTTCCCTAGAAAAATGGGTACCGATAATAAGTTTCCCAATCAAGTTAGCCTGAAAATAACCCAGAGACGAGAATTCCACCGGGCAATCGCGTCGATTGCGTCAGTAGTAAAAACAACTGAAAGCGAAAGTTTAGATTTATATATAATATTATTGTTTGCTTTTGGCAAATTTATTAAAAGAGTGGACCCTTTCGTAAAAAAAAAATAAAAGTGTTGTTAGTGTTTTTCATAATTTCGTATCAATAGCAAATTGGATTTCTCCAGATTGAAACATCGACAAAGCAAGATTAGAAATAAAATCTGTGAGGCTTAATTGGTGAGTATTATTAAGTTTTGCACGCACAGACTAATAATCAAAGAAAATAACGCCACAAAATTTTAAAATACGATAACACTACACTAACATAAACAAAATGGCAAAACCACACCCCATCAAAAATTTAAGCTTTTCCATGATGCCGAGTTTTCTCAGGAAGTGGGTTCGGCCCTTGGGCGCCATATCCTCGTGTAACGGATTCACCATGTGGATTGAAACCCTCGAGTAAGGTTAAACTTGCGGTTGGAGATGCTCCATCCATAATAACAAATAAATGCAGTTAAATAAAATCAAAGCTTTCGGGCAGATGTTGTCGTAGTCACTGTCACTCAAATTAATAAAAAAAATGCATGCTGTATTGACCAAAAATATTGCTACCTAGGTAAACTACATTGTTCATCGAGACACTAAAGTTACCGTAGTATTATGAAAAGTCAAGGATAAAAATAGTTTTAATAATTTGTAAGTAAGTAACATGCTACTTTCGCTAGGGAAATTCAAATTATTATCTACAATAAGACAGATGTTTCAGTGTTTTGTTGTTCATTAACAAATCGGACCATGGCCGTCACTTCATCGATTCAAAGTTCGCTATTTAAACTAAAAGGAAGTTGACCCTATTTCGCCGTTTTAACAAACGGCCCTAATGAAGTACTTTGTGTGATAATGCTGTAATGAAAAATCGGAACGTTGTTGTTAAACTCTAGAGAGCAATGTTTTAAAAGCCTTTGCGTTTTATGTTAAAAGATTTTTCGAATCAATTTTTATGAAAAATCCCTAATAGTGTTCAAATATTAAAAAATATACAGAGTTTGAAACTGCCAACGAAGGTTCGCATAGCAATAATTCACACCCTTGTATTTAAGTGTACACGTGTCTTGACAACTATGGCAAAGCACAACAAGGTCATATCTCGGAACATGAAGGTGTATGGAAATGAAGAAGCCGATAGATTGGCTAAACAACGATCATCAACGGATCCGGTAGGTCCGGAACCCATACTCGGTATTCCGGCATGCCAAGTCATAACGGCCCTGAAAAGTGACTTATCAGGCGCTCTGAGGAGCTCTGGAATAGCACATAGGACATGAGACAGGCCAAACTCCTGATTGGTGAGGAGAAAAGAGATGTTCAAAGAACTCCAGTGGCTACCAGTGCGAGAATTATTGTTATTTAATACTTTGACATTTGTCTATAAAATGAAGTTAGGCCAAGCAACAGTAATTGAGAAATTCACCAACATAGACATAGATATAACTTTTACATTCCGAGAGTTGTGCTAGGGAGATCTCAGAATTCAGTATATTTTAGAACTCTTAATGAATATAATAATTTGCCAGTTTCCATAAAATCTTTCCAAAAAATAATGTATTTTAAAAATGTATGTATTCACAACTGGTGGTTAGCACTCTACCGAAGGCTGAACCATGCACTGCGGTCTCAATGGGCCTATTGGGCCAAGGTATTTACTAAGATTTTAAAGATCGCAATTTATACACATAAGACCCAGGAAACTAAAAAATCCTGCAGACTACAAAACTTGATTTAGGCAAACTTTGTCTTCAACTTATGCCAATTGAAGCTTTAGTGAAAGCCACAATTTAAAGATAGTCTTAAATAATATTTATTTCATAACCTAAATCTGCTTTTTCGTTTTGTTGGCAATGTCGTTGCATCATCATTTTTTTAATCAAGTATTTTAAGAGTGAAAATTGTTATTTATTGTAGTGTTTTGTGCAATGCTTTTATTTCAAAGCGACTCTGTACCGATTTTTGACTGTTTACGCTCGGGGTTATAAGGCAAACTCTAGCTACTTTTTTCAGATTATAGTTTACTGTCTATATATTTTACTAAATATTTTTTATATTTAACTAAAAGTATGTTATTTAAATAAATAAAATTACCTTTTTTGTTAGCAACAACCATATCTAAAGTTCTCTTAAATCAGTCATTCAAATGAATTTAATCAAAGAAAATAAAATATATGGACGGGAGAAGCGCAAGATTCTTGCTAACCGTTAAGAAATACTAGACGAAACCAATATAGGCAACCATCTTGGCTTCTCCTTACTTATTGATGGCGAATGCGTCAGGAGAGGTTAGCATGGATCATCTCTTTCTTTAGTTTAAAAAGCTACTTACAATTATTAAGGTAAAATTATATAATGGAAAACGGAGATATATATGTACTCATGGTTATCTCTAGCTTGTAACTTTAATTGCGTCTTTAATATTTTATATTTGAAACTTTATAGAAACAAAAGCAGTTTTCGGTGATCTAGTAAAGATGCAAGAATGGCACAATATGAGAATGTTTAGATGACATGTTTATGTGACAAAAATGTCATAAACCTTTCAACCTTCGTGCGGAACTGTCAGAAATAGTGCCGAGTCAGGCTATGCCGTCTTTATGTACCGATAAGTCTCTATTTAGACAACAACAATGTCAGATCCCTTTAAACTTCGTTTAGAATTGTCAAAAATAGTGCGGTCTTTATTAAAGACAGGCTATGCCGACTTTGGGTACCGATAGGTCTCTAATAAATTAATTCACCTGCTGCCGCACGGAAGGTCTCGGGTTCGAATCCCAGCTAGGTGTATGGATATTTTGTTTTTGTCTTTAACTTTGCAAAAAACTTGGCTAATCCTATAATGGATGGAAAGTCTCAGCATAACAAAAATTATTCAACTGACCAAATATTTTGAATGAGGCCATAGATTACAAATTGGGACCAAACAATAGGTATAGGATCCTATAAAGGATAGAATGAAAAGTCCCAGTAAAAAAAAAGCAGTCACCCAGTGTTGGGGCACGTGCACGTTCTTTTAATAGTTCTGTGACTCTGCCTGGGCTAAGTTACTCTAAAGGTATGCTTTTTTTGGTAGTATCTTAGTTTATTATTTTTTAAGTTTTAATGATTTTTTTTTTCTTAATTTGAAAAATGCCTGGAATTTTATTTTTTCTGAATATACTTCAAAATTTACATTTTGAAAATAACAATGAATAAAATCGTAAATGTTTTAAATTTTAAAGTTTTTGCGGGTTATTCTCTCTGTTCTCTGTTTTAAGCAAAAATGGCCTTACGCGTCTCATTCCAGTGAATTTTAAAGTTCATCCAGGTAAAAACAGCTTATCAGTTGCCATATGGGTCGGCTTTTAATAAATTTTTAGATACCCATGTATATTCCAGCCTTCACACCAAACTTTTTTTAAACTTACCGTTAGGTAAATATTTTGTGCTTACACTATAGTATTTGGTAAATGTCTATTGGCTGGTAAAATTCAAACTCTTCAGTCAACATTTTCTCGCTGGACGTGTTTAAATTTTCCAATTAAATCTAATTTCGATGGGAAGTTTTTACTGATGGATATAACTTTAACCACACGTTGAAAACTTTACGTTTAAATCAATCCCATTTGAGTCAAAACTTTTCGGATGAAATTCTCGAAGGCCAAAACTCGTTAGCAAGTAAAACTAGTTTAATGTAGTACTTATAAATCTCTAAGATTTAAGAAAACAAACCTTGTAACTATAGAGTGCCAGCTAGGAGAAAAAATATATGGTTAAAAAAAGCGTTATATCTCAAAAACTATTTATCGCAGCCCACACAAACTATAGACTTTTGAAAACAGAGAAAAAATTTCAATTGAAAAATTAAAAAGTATATTGAGTGTTTCATTTAAGGTCGTAGATACAATCTGGGGAATTGTTTTTAGCAAGACTCTACGGGAAATCAACGCCGAGACTTTATATATGTTTATCTACAGTGGGACATAAGAGATTTTTTAGCATTGGGGCAAAAATTTGGGGTTAGGTTACTTTTCTTACCTTTTCGGGTTCTACGCCGCTAAAAGACCACGTAAAATACTAAAATAAAAGAAAACCATTTATTTCAGAATTATCTGCTAAGAAAACGCTACCCAACTACTTACGTATTAAAGTAGCTGGGTGTAATTTTTAAGATTGCATTTACAGGTGCACTTATAATGGAATTGGAAACACTCCCGCTAGCTGATACTGACAGCAGGTTAACTTAAAAGCATGCAGATTTTAAAATCGGCTACTGGTGCTAGACGAAATAATCGAATTCTATTTTGAACAGGAGCATCAACGACTAGAAAGAGTCCTTCCAACCTCCAAATGGAGCTTTACTGACTTGTTTTATTAGTACTCAAGTATCCGTGTGTTTTTGAAACTAAGGTTCTAAAATCTATAATTTACACTCCAAGATTTCACTACTACACTTGCACATAACTACGCCGCAAGCATTTAAATTTTAAAAAAAAATGGTTGAATCAAAATAAAACCAAAATTATGTGAGGCTATGGGCGCCGAATGTTTCTATGCGAATTTCTAGTAATCCCAGCGAGCCAGTAAAGTTCTCTTGGTTTCTTTGCGGGGTAATGCCCGTGAAGCGCTAGGCCTTTTTCGGAGGGTGACACCACACGCGTAGTGGTTTCATATATGATTTAGAACAATGTTTTTGAAAACATATGTTTGCAAGATAAACATAACCTCGAATGGTTTTCTATCAGAAAACGGAAAAATAATTTTCTGTCCCAATGTGGCAGATCTAAAGTTTGTTGACAAAACACCTGCAGTTACCATGGAATCGCATAAATTCTGCGATCTATCGGCCAACACTTTAAATGCGAGTGTCTCCCAAATTCAATGACGTGTGATTAATTGATCGGTTTTCTTTTCCGAAGTGCACAGGCTTTTACAAAAAAGGAAACTTTGTTGTTATTTTCGCTAAAGCAAGAACATATAAAAAGGAAAAATGTAATCCAGAGAAAATTGTGAGTGTTTTTTGTAAATCGGGTGTGTTCTAAACCGCAATTATTTTGAGGCTTTTGGGATAGATGACAGCACCAGAGCTTTTATTTTGAAGAAAAAATAATTGGGAATTTTTAAAAATCCTATATTTTTGCTAAGCATTTAAGAGTGATCACACCTGCAAAATTTCAGCTAGTTCTGATGCTTAGTTTTCCCTGTGCACTCTGGCAAAGATTAAAAAATTAAAGAACAAGGCGTTGCCAGTTATACTTTTCTTTACTTAAAATCTGGGGAGAAACTATAGCCTTAAATAAGAAAGTTGCTATCAAAATTTGATATGCGGAAGGAAATCTGACTGATAAAATGTTCTTAAAGCCTAGTCAAAATTATACAAATTTTGCATTTACAGTTTATTTCTCCAAAAACAAAGAAATCCGAATGTCAAAATAAAATGAATCACCCTGTGTTGATAAACATCCATCTACTTACTAACTATAGACCCGGTAGTCCATTCATGAGACACGATTTTTTTTCACCCCAACAACGCAGCCAGATCAAAAAAAGGACACCTTAAGGGTATCTGCGTCAACACCGCAACTGTAGATGCGCCCGAAAATGCAGGTATAGTGTTGGTACAGCGCAAAGCAGTGACAGCAGATACGATATAAGATGAATTTAATTTCAATCCAAAAAATTAATACAAAGGATGTCGCTTGTTTAAAAAGCATTATTTTTTTGCCTTTGCTTGTGTTGGGTTGGGTTGGCAAGATACAAGCACTAACCCGGCCGAAGGGGACCCAGACGGGTAATTCTCAACAGGTGCGTCCAAGTCGCGGGAGTGGACCCGACGGAATATGTCGGTGACTAAATCCTGTTGTGGAACGTTATACCGCATCCTCCTGGAACGCAGCTTTTGGGGTCGGTGAGTCGGAGATCGGGAGCGCTTAGGTAAACCTAGAGGCCCTCTATACATTTGACAGTTATTGTTTTACCAGAGGTGGGCAAGTCATATTGTCCTCTCTTTCTATTTTTTTCATATTTGCTTATAAAACGGATTTTATGAAAATGACTGGTGTTTTGTTGTCTGTTTTTATAATTTCCCCACACGGTAGATATTGAAAATATAAATAATAGCTAAAATATAAAGACTCCTATGATCTATATCTTTGTTACTCTTTTTCTTACAATATACTGCTTGTAGCTCACTTACCTCGCAAATTCGTCTATTTTTATTAATTTTCCAGCTTGGTAAATGCATTTTTTCTTTTCACTTTTCCTGAGTTTCTTTCTCCGTTGGACAAAGGAACAATGCAAATTCGTTGAGGCACCTATTTTCACAGTTTTTGATAAAGCAAAATTCCACGTTTATTAATCAAAAATCTTACAGTGACAAAGTTATTTATTAGACATTTAAAGTAAATATTTCAACGCATCGGTATCGGTATACTTAACGCGTTCGAAACAAAGTCAAAATACACTTCATTTTTGACTTGTTCAGGCCATGTTTCGAACGATGCCTGCTTCTTTGATGGATGTGATGACAGAATGTCGTTGCGTATCGTTACGGACACACGAACTTACGCAACGATTTCATTTAGCAGTACTGTCATCGCACCCTTTAAAAAGCGGGCATTGTTCGAAACATCGCATAAACTAGTAAAAAGTATGTGTATTTTGGCTTTATTTCGAACGCGTTAGGTATACCGATACCGATGCGTTGAAATATTTATTTTATGTGTTTATTGTCAGGGGTTACCAACCACCATTGTCCACAAACTGTCAAAACTAGTTGCTCACCTCTGGTAAAACAATAACTGTCAAAAATCGTATACAGGGCCTCTAGATAAACCCAACTCTGACTCATTGTCAACTTTTCTGAGTGGTGAATCGGGGACAGGTGTGGGGGCATTGGCTTAAACGCTCGGGTCGCCTGGATAAGGCACGACAATAAAAACCTTCCTCAGGGAGCCAGGTGTATAGCCCCCGCCCCGAAGTAAAACTAGTTTAAATTCTAATTGGTTTACTCGTCCGTGAGAAAACTTTAGAAATGCCCTCCGACAACCAGGAGCTAATACGAAGAACCGAACAGGTACCCAGTGGAACTCTAAAGATGAGGATCAACAAGGAACTGTTCAGGAATCCAGTAGATCTTCTTCAATAAAAGAAGCTCAAAAGGGAACTGCACAAGTACCCATTGGATACTCTACAAACGCATCACGGGCGCCTACGGACGCCGTTGATGTAAACAAATTTGCCGAGGAGCGCAGAAAGATCCAGGTCAAAATCGTGGTCAGCATGAACAATCCAAACGAAACAGAGCTGACTGAAGAGCACCTGCTCAAAGTCCTCGCTACACCTAGGTAGGAAGGATGTGAAACTAGCAACAGGGCTTCTAACAAGACGCTGTTGCTTCAACAAGGACCTAGAGACGCTGTTGCCTCAACAAGGACCTAGAGATGCTAGGAATCGCCGGAGGCTCAGAGTGTCGATGGTGCATCGAGAATGAAGAATCGTCCTTGCATGTCCGGCTAGAGTGCCCGGCTCTGGCCAGGTCAAGAGAGTCGCACCTTGGGAACTATCTGTTGGCCCCAGGGGATGTAAGAAGGTTGTAGCCCAGAAAAATAAATTCTTTTACGAAAGAGGCAGGCTTCCAGTACTAAACAATGGATAGTGGGCATGCAACGGGCCCAGCATGACATATTTTACGTTCATTCATTCAATTATTATTTTATTATTTCACTTGGTAAAAATCATTATTTTTAGTATTTGAAATTAAATTTTAGAGTTCAAATCCCCCGAAAAAAGTGTTCTGCAAAATGCAAAGTGTTCTAGGTAACAAGAACTAGGTTAGCTACCATGTGTACATTTTTTTGATCATGGGTGCGAGAATAAAGAATAAGAGTTAATTTTTTCACCTATTTTTGAAAGTGATACATTTTTGTGTTCGAAAAGAATTGTTCTTTTTTTACCAGTGGCGGAGGGAGAAATTGCTGTTTTTTAAAATTTTCCACAATCTTGGTTGGTTTTAAAGTTATAGGTAATTCCAAAAGTCTCATTTTTTGAGGTCCACCGTATAGTTATGATCTAGTAGTATGGCTAAAATAAGTAAAATGCAAACATTTGGTAAAATTGTGAATATTTTAGTAGATATGCTTTTTTCAATGTTTTTGTCAGCTTTTTCTGACATTTTATCTGTTTTTTTTTAGGGTAGCGCGCCCATTATACTAACATCATAAAAATTGACGATTCCTAACATTTAAATTATTCAAAGAAAAATGATCCCATTTTTTTAAACTTCAAGAATTAATAACAAAAACCAATAAACTCTCTAGTTCTCATCATTATAAATTAAAATATTTTTTTCTTAATAACTTTTTAAGGACAGAATATTTAGAAACTACCCCATCAAAGAAATCGAAAAGCTTTTTCTTTTAGCGAAAAACTTACAACTACTCAAGAAAATCGCGTTTAATACATACTTCTGAATTGGTGCTCTAAAGGTTACAGGTCGACTTGACTACGATGCTTTGCCCTTACTTACTAACTAAATAGTTTTCCCATCTGTCTCTTTCCCTACCGGGTATATATCATACGAAAGCGTAGAAGGACCACATGTATATATTTTTTGAAATTTACAAATATTTCTGGGAATTCACAACTTTTTCTGTGAATTCCCAAATATGTCTGTAAATCACAGATTTATTTGTGAATTCACAACTTTTTCTGTGAATTCACAAATATTTCTCTAAATTCACAGATCTATGTGATTTCACAACTTTTTTTGTGAATTCACAAATTTTTCCGTGAGAGTATGCTTTGGAATAAATTGTCATTCGAACAAAATATTTTTCGAACAAAATTCTTTCAAAAAAAATGTTTCGGACAAATTGTTTTCGAAAAAGTTACCGCGACCCAAAAAATCCATTTATCGAAAGCACCTATGCTAGAAAAGTCCGAAAAGAAACACTACGAAAGCCTTATTTTTGTAAATTCACAGATTTATCTGTGAATTCAGAAATTTTTCCGAGAATTCACAGATTTATTTGTGATTTCACAACTTTTTTGTGAATTCACAAACATTTCTGTAAATTCATAGATTTAACTGTGAATTCACAAATTTTTCTGTGAATTCACAACTTTTTTTGCAAATTCACAGATTTAGCTGTGAACTCATATATATTGTTGAATATTTCTAAATTTACAGAAAAATTTGTGAACTAACAGATAAATCTGTAAATTCACAGAAAAAGTTGTAAATTCACAAAAAAAAAATTATGAATTCACAGATGGATCTGTGAATTAATTGTGAATTCACAGAGAGATCTGTGAATTTACAAAAATATATATGTGGCCCTTCTAAGCTTTCGTAATATCGGGATGTTTGACACGAACAGTTCCGGTCAAGAAGCAACTGAGGTATATCTTTTGCCTCCAATGCTCCGTATAGAAAGAGATAGAGGTAAAAATGAAACTTGAATGCGAATGCTTTTCGTGTGCATGCAACATTTTCAAGAGAAAAATGCACATATTATCTGCCCTACATCTTGATCCGCATTTTAAATGTTCCTTATTACAATTTATCATTTTCCATCATGTTAAGAGAATTATAAAAAACTTGTCAAAAATAATGATCAGTCAACAGTATAATATAAGGAAGACGGTTTTTAATCGTTTAATTTTAAAGCTTGTAATCGTAGAGGATGGTAGAGAAATGGCGAAATGAAAAAAGGAAAACAAAAGACGAGGCAGAATATTTATTTTTTGCTACATCTCGGAAAAGAAAAAAGTCGTGTTTTCCAATTACTTTTTAACCGACTTAAAAGGCGTAATTTCTTTTTTAATATTATAGTTTAAGCTTAACTTCCAAACGGTTTTACTGATCTCGTTTTATTTAGAAAACAAACTTTCTCCACCGCCTTTAAAAACACATGAAAATAATCCGTGGCGCGGTAACTTTTTCGAAAACAATTTTTTCGAAACATTTTTTTCAAAACATTTTGCTCGAATGACACTAGGTTCGAATAGCACTTTTTTCGAAAGCATTTTGTTAAAACGACAAATTTTTCAGAAGCATTTTGTTCGAAAACTGTTTTTTCGAATGGAAATTTTTTCGAAAGCATTTTGTTCGGAAAAAGGTTCTGTTAGCAGAAATATAGACAACCGTAGGTTTAATTGGTTTGGTTGGTTTGGTTAGGTTTGGTTGGTAAAGTTGGTTTGGTGAGTTTAGTTCGGTTTGGTTGGTTTTCAAACCTGCTTTACCAACCAAACCGAACCAAACTCCAAACCGAATCAAACCAACCAAACCAATCCAACTCAACCCAATGAACATAACTTAACCCATATTTTTGACACCCCAAAACAATATAGGTATAGGTAGGTATATACATACCTACTTTTAAGAAAATTGCCTTTCGAAAAAACTGTTACCGAACAAAATGATTTCTTGTCACTCGAACAAAATGCTTTCGATAAAAGTTTCATTCGAATATAGAAAACGATGCTTTCGAATCAATTGTCATTCGAATAAAATGCTTTCGAAAAAGATGCATTCGAACAAAATGCCATTCGAACAAAATGTTTTTCGACCGAAATGTTTTCGAAAAAGATGCTTTAGAACAAATTGACATTCGGACAAAATGTTTTTCGAAAAACATGTTTTCCAAGAAAATGCTTTCGAAAAAAATGTTTTGAACAAATTGTTTTCGAAAAAGTTACCCCGACTCAAAAAATCCATACATAAAAGGCACCTATGCTAGAAAAAGCCGAAAAGAAACATTACGAAAGCCTTTTAAAAAATAAAACTTTAAAGAAAAATTATATCGACACAAAAAATACACTAAAAGGTAAAAATTACTTACATATCAATTTGAGATCCTTAGCGGGTGCATAGAATCCCTAAGAAGCAAGAGGATGTGCTAAGAAGGTTCTAAATTAGCACTTCTTATATTCCAACCAAATTAACCCTAATAGCACAGGATATACAAGGGAGATCTCAGTCAGGCGCTGTGAATGTCTGAATGTTCTGGTACATTCGCAGTATATTCGTAGGATGGTCCAAAAACGTGCTCTGAATAACTTTCAAGTTAGATTCTCAGAATATCCTATCTAGTACATTCAGCGAACATTCTATGCAGGATATTCCAGGAATGTTCTGTGAAAGTCCGAAAAAATGTATTTTTTTAAAACTTTGACAGCACATTTAAAAAACATTCTTGGGATATCCTGGAAAGTACATTCAGCGAATATTTCATGCAGAATATTCCCTGAAAGTTTTGCCAATTTCCGTAAAATGTCCTTTTCTCTTGGATACAGACAGCACATTCAAAAAACATTCTTACACATTCTAAACAGTACATTCACCGAATATTCTATACAGGATATTCCATGAATGTTTTGGTAAGGTCCTAAAAATATCCTTACATTTGCACATTGATAGCACAGTTGGAAGATATTCTGGGAATATTCTGAGTAATACATTCAGCGAATGTTCTAGTCCGGATAATCTACCAACTTTCTACCAAAGTCCTAATAATATCACACAATATTGTAACGTTTTTTTATTCTAACAGCTGCAGTAAATATTTTTATCGGGATATTTTTATCTGTCGATGCAAGTTTTCTTTTTATTAAAAAAAATACTCTATTTTTAATTACAAGGAAAAACCATTTTGTAGGGTATAGGATTTAAGGATATAATATTTTTCTATCTATGATCATGCTTACGCAGCAGAATTTAAGATGTTATTTTGTTCAAAAAGCCTGTTGGGGTAGGCTAATACTACTAATAAAAAAATAATTATGAAAATCGGTTGAGCCCTTCGGGAGTTATCGTGCATAGAACAAGTAACATAATCCCCTTCCACTACCGTTTGAGAGAATTCGGGGAGGGATGTAATATTTTTATCCAATAAAAATAGAATTATTAAAATCCGTTGAGCCGTTCGCGAGTTATCCTGCAATTAACAAATAACGTAATCCTCTTCCACTACCGTTTGGAAGGATTTGGGAGAGGAGGGTAATATTTTTATCCCATAAAAAAAAGCATTACGAAAATCCGTTAAGCAGTTCAGGAGTGATCCTGATTTTATGTAAAAAAACACAATTCACCGTGCTCTTCTAACAGAAAACAATGCCCAAAAGGTTATACTCCGCTAATATATAATTTCTACCATAAGCACCCGTAGCGCAAAAGGTTAAGTCGTTGGAAAAGTGTTATATGGATACCAGAAGGTTGAGGATTCCAATCGCATCGCTCTTTAGAAACTTTTTTTTTTTTTTAGGTGTTTCTAGGAATGTTGTACCAGGATGTTCTAGGAATTAAGTTATACTAAGTAAGTGAGAGTGAGATGTGGACTAGTGATGGGCACAAAACATCGATGTTTCGAGAAAGAAAATTCTGTCTTTACATAAGTTTTCAAAAAACCCAGAAGCGAATCATTATTGATTTTTTACGGACTTTGCGCCTATGATAAAAAAAATTTTGGGCCCCAACTGGAGGCCCAGAGTCTACCAAGTATTTTTTTTCATAAGAAGTTACCACTTGTGGCATCTTTTTGGAAAGCTTGTTAAAAAAGAAATACAATGCATTACTTTTTTTTTGACATCTGCCAATCAATGTGTCAAAAATTTTAAATAGCTTATTTTTTGTCAATTATTTTAGCTTTAAAATAAACTACATATTTCTTTATTTACTAAGCGGAATTTGGGGGCCCCCACTGAGGGCACGGGGTCTATCAATGTTTTTTTCATGAGGAGGTTGAGGGTCCCAAATTTTTCTTTTATCATGGGCAGAAAGTCTGCAAAACTCATTAAAGATTCGCTTTTAGCTTTTTCTAAAACCTCTTCCCTAAAGCTGCTACAAGCACCGATTCATTTAAAGAATCCACGCTCTATACTTTGCATGTTCAAAAGGTATACTAAAAATATTCCTTCTTAATGGTTTATTCTCAGCATTTTTTATGTATTTCTTTATAAGTACATCCTTAAATGATATGTAGCTAGAATATGCTAAAGAGGTACTGTAAAGAACTTCCTCTAAAGGAAGTTACACGTACGCTTATTCTTATCATGTAAATGTTCTTTTAATGCTAGGTACCTTAAAGAACACCCTGTAAAGGAGGTCAGATAAATATTCTTATCATGAAATTGTTCTTTTAGGAATATAAACCACTTTTTTTGTTTTGAAGTCCAATCAATTTTGTTATTTTTTTAACGTTTCTATTTTAGATAAATTCGTCAATATTCGGCATCAGTCACATTAATCACTAACAAGGCAAAACAAAGCCAAATATTTTTCTTGGTCAGTACTGTACAATACGTTTGTCTTAAATTTTCTTCGGTGCGATGCGATTAAATAAACCGTTGCTGATTTGTCCTCGAAATTTGCATTTTCCTTAACATATATTTTGTATCCGATTTAAATTGCTTTAATTTACTTAAAATCCAATACACGCATTTCGTTATAAAGTATGTTTAGAGATCTTATTTACGACAAAATTGCCTAGTAACTTTGAGCAAAAGGAGTACTGCAGAAATTCCATCAAGTATATCAAAGTTTCCTAAGGAAACTCAACTCTACTTGAAAACCAAAACCGTTGCGGTTTTTAATAGTAAACGGAAGTTTAAATGACTTCATTTAAATGTATAATGTTGGCGTTTTAAGCACAACTTGAAACCAATGGAATGCATTCCGCAGAAATAAACAAAATAACAATTTTTCCGAGTAAGATTATACCACTTTATTTTATCACCTTGAGCAGGATGAAAATAGAGAAACACGACACGAGTAAAAAAGGACAAGCTAAAATTTATCTAAACATATTCTTAGCAAGAGAACACTGAAAAAATATCGTACATAGTATTAATAACAGGGGTTTATTAATTTTTTATAGATAATTGTACATCAATAACACGTAACTGTTACAAAAATCGGAGAAAAGTGATAAAAATTGTGACATAAAGCAATGAAATTAATAAACGGAAGTTACGAAATCAATGAAAAATGTTTCTTGACATTTTACAGAGAGTTGTTATAATAGGTACAGGTTATGGAGATAATAAAAAAGCATATGAAATAAATAAAACATGTTGATGATTTTAATCAATGCCTTAAATAAATTTAATAATTTGCGATCATTGACTCGTTCGTCGTTTAAAAGTTGTTATGAAATGTATGTACAAGTTTATGAAATTTATGTACCTAACAGTCTTTTACTAAATTCGTTCTTAGTTGTAACTAAAAGCTATGAAAACATGTCTCTTAATCCTTGATTTCATAACACCCTTCACAAAAATCATTCTTAAAGACTCTTTATATTGTAACAACTTTTTTTAAAACTCTGTCTTGCAGCAGTAAAATCAATAACTCGTTTTGGCTATAAAATTTATGTAAACTTGGCTCAATGTATTTTATTTTGGGAAACGATGCCTTTTTTGGTTCAGTGCAGAATGGTAATAAGGAGCACGACACCAGTAAAACAAGACAAATTCATATTTTGCCAAACAAACTCTTAGTTGATTTATAACGGTTACAGTTTTTCCTACTTCAACTAACAATAAAACTCCTAATAACAAAAAATTAGAATTACCAAACCGATTTTGATGAAAAAAAAGCGTCATGGCGGAAATCGATTGTTCTTTAACTACTGCTATTGAAATTTGTCGCCATCTTTAAATCTAAGATGACGGACAAAATCAAACTTGTCCCTTTAGAAGGCTTGTTTATTTATATGTTCTGAAAACTTTTAAATATTTTTTTAATTTGTACAAAAGTTCTTCTATCGCCACGTAAAACGAGGTATAAATAATCAAAATCGGTTTGGTGGTTCTCCAAAAATTAATTTTTGTTTCCATCACTGTTTTCCAGATTATACGATTTCAATAAAATAAAAAAACGGATTGCGGACACGACAATTAAATTTATCTCTTTAAAGAAGCTTTCTCACAACATAAAAAAAAAGATTCTTATGAAAACCTTGGATTTTAAGCAGCATTTTCCTTTCGTGATTTTTGTGAGCGATCGGTTGTTACCATAATGCTTTGTATTTCATTAAAATCGGTTTAGTAATAATGATTTTATAAAGAAATCAATGCCGAGATGCAATAGTCTAAATTGTAAACAATCGTTAAAGAAAACACTGATATCTTAAGACCCACTAAGGCGATTTTCGTTATGCACGGCACGAGGCGTGGAAAAGCTAAAAAATTAATATAAATTCAAAAAAGGGTAAAAAAATTACTCGCAACAAAAAAAAAGAGCGGCTTTATTAAATGGTGGCAAATTTCAATGGCGATCTTTAAAGAGAAATCGATTCTTACCATGATGTTTTTTATTTTATCAAAATCAGTTCAGTACTAATAAGTTTATGAAGAAACAATGGTTAAAACAAAAATTATTTTTTTGAGAACCACTTAACCGATTTTAATGATTCGTACCTAACTATACGCGTTGGAGAAAAGGCATTTTTATGTTCTTGAAACCTAAGAATAAACGAGCTTCTTTGAAGAGATAAATTTTATTGTGTCCGCGATCTTGGGTTTCAAAATGGCAACAAATTTCGATAGTGAACTTTTTAGAGTATTTGATCTTCGCCATGATGTTTTTTATTTTATTTGAGAAGGCAATCTTTTTTATACCTCGTTGTCCGTGGCGAAAGCAGAGCTTTTGTACAAATTTAAAAAAATATTTAAAAGTTTACAGAACATATAAAATAAACGAGCCTCTTTAAATAGACAAGTTTAATTTTGTCCGTCATCTTGAATTTCAAGACGGCGATAAATTTCAATAGCAGCAGTTAAAGAACAATCGATTCTCGCCATGAGGCTTTTTATTTAGTCAACATCGGTTCAGAAATAATGAATTTATGAGAAAATGTTTGCAGACAGAATTGAGACGGCAATCGCATAATCCGTAAAACACTGATTGAAATTTTTTTATTTTTTTTGGGAACTTAACCGATTTTAATGATTGGCACCTCGTTCTACGGTAACATAAGAATAAACGAGGTTCTTTTTTTAGGGTAAAGTTTGTTTCTGTCCGCCATCTTAGATTTTAGGATGGCGGAAAAAAAATATTTGTAATCAAAGTCTTGCTCAATTCCCTGCAAAGAACAGTTTGTTGCATGAAAATCGCTGGTATGTTTTAAAAGTTATAACGGAAAACATTTTGTCCGGTTTTTTATGACCCACCCGGTACCACTAGACTAGAGCAGAATAAAAATAGGGAAACATGACCTTAGCAAAACCGAACGAATTCAAAACTGATGGCCCTTAAACTTACCCCTAGTTACTCCGCGACCATAAAAATTCTATTCTCACATTATTAATGAATTTACGACAAAATTGCTCTGTAACTTTGAGTAAAAGACGAATTGCAGAAATTCCATTAACTATATCAACATTTTCAAATAGGCCAAGTGCGTGGTACACAGACGGATCAAAAACTGACGAAGGCAGTGGGGCAGGAATATTCGGGGAAGGACCTAGGAGAGACCTGTATTTCTCACTGGGATCGTGCCCCATAGTATTCCAAACAGAAATCTTTGCCATCCTAGAATGTGCAAGAGACAATAATAGAATGGGTTACTTCGGTCAGACCATATCTATATACTCGGATAGCCAGGCAGCCCTTAGAGCACTTATGTGCCCGAAGGTAACCTCAAAGCTAGTGTGGAAATGCCTTGATGAACTAATGAGACTGGCGGAACATAATAAAATAATTTTAGTATGGGTGCTGGGAAACAGAGGTATCCAAGGCAATGAAAAAGCTGACGAACTTGCAAGACAAGGATCGTCAAAAAAAAATACATCGGACCAGAGCCAGCCCTGGGGGTACCAAAATGTACAATAAGATCCCAGGTCAAACTCTGGATAAGAGAAAAACATGAAAGCCACTGGCTAGGAAGACAGGGGCTAAGACACAGCAGAGCCTTTATCCAAGGCCTAAATGCTAAGCTCACCAAAGACCTGCTAAAGTATAGTTGAATGCAAGTGAGAACTTTAATAGGAATTATGACCGGTCATATGGCGGTTAAAGTTCACCTAAACAACATGGGCCTGTAACACGGAGACCTGAGCTGTAGACTATGCAATCAGGAACCAGAAACAGTAGAACATGTAATATGCAAATGCGAGGCACTGGATCGCAAAAGACATCTAATATTTGGGGTAGTTAAACTAGACCCAATATTGACTGGGGACTACTCCATTAAAGACCTATACAAACTTGCGCAGGGGATAAAACTAATGGAGTGATTAGCCTAGGAACTAAGAGGGTGCACAATAAGCCAGTAATGGCTGCAGTGCAGTGACTGTGGCTTGCCACCTGGCAGGTTGGAGTCACAATCGAGGGGTTTTAGTCGGTAGGAATCCGACACTACCCGGGCTCTCCTGGTAGAGGAGAAATGAGTTCGGGCGTCTTATGCAAGATTTTCCCTTGATACCCTTGAAAAAAAAAAATAGGCCAAGTGCCAGGCAGGTGAGCACAAAAAATGGGCTAAGACTTTCAAATTTTTGTCATAGATAGAGGTATATTTAGAGATACCAAAGATATATAACTGCCACCTATAAAGTGGAGCACTACAATATGGCAACACTGTAAACATTAAAATTTTAAATGGCTTTATTTCTAAATATGTAGGTCCTACTTAAAAAGTTTTTTTCTCGGTTTTTAAGTCAAATCTGGCTCCTTTAAACAAAAAATAACAACATTGTCATATGTCACCTAAAAACAAATTAAATATGTCATTCAAAAAACTCGAAGGACCATTTTTTCGTGATTTTTAGAACGACCCCTGAAGAATAACGATTGCAATAAATTTTATTTTTAGTATTCAAATTATTTAAGCAATTATTTTGAACAAACAAAAATGGGGGTGCCACCTGAGTTCACTTTGACAAGTAATTGACGGCCATTTTAAACTCGCCTTGTAAAAACATCATAAACGCCACTATCATATATACTATAAACGCTAGGACAACAAATCTTTTTTTGTTCGATTAGTATTTTCTTTCTACATAAAAAAGCACTTATACGTTTAGTTTCAAAAATTACGTTTGGGCACTGAAATATATATAAAAAATTAATTTTTTAATGGAAAAAAATGAAACAAATGACTTTTTTTAAACTAATCGGTTTAAAAAAAACGGGTTTGAATTGAATTAAAAATATTCAATCTGCACTGAAACAGCACTGACGTAATTTTTTGACAGCACCAAGCCAGTATTAATGCACTACGAGTTGCTCACCAATTTTACCAATGGAAATCCCTATTATTAGCGACAATATTACCTTGTAAAAGTAATTGGGAAATTTCATCAAGTGTGTCAAAGTTTCCTAAAAGACCTTAACTCTGTTACCTGAAACTTAACTCTAAAAACCAAAACCGTTGCATATTTTTGCCATAAGCGGAAGTTTAAATAACCTCATTTAAATGTATAATTTGCATTTTACGCCCAACTGGAGTACATTTTGCATTTGAAATAAACAAAATAACAATTTTCTCAAGTAAGGTTATACCACTTTATTTTATTATCTAAAATGAAGAACAGCGACAAAAAAGAACAAATTCAATTTTCTCTAAACATACTCTTAGTTGCTGCATAACGTTTAGAGCTTTTTTATGATTTATCTAACCATAAAAATTGTATTTTTTGCTCACATTATTAAGGGATGACGTTATTAAAATGTAGGTAATACTTGTAGAATGGTTTAACGATCCTATTTTTAATTTTTTTGAAGGTTTAGGTTGAGGGATCTTATTAATGAAACGTCCGCATTTTAAAATACAAACGAAATACTCGCCGTAGTAATAACATTTTAATGTGTTTGTTTATCTTTTTAAAAGTATTTAATTAAAATTGTGATAAAAATAATTCCTTTTTACCGAAGGATGACGTCTATTGGCAATATAATCGATATATGGAACGGCCGTCCTGAATAGCCCTGAAGAAGCAAATACATTTTGCGAAACGTTGGCATTTCAAAAAAAGGACGTTTCAATAATAAGATTCCTCAACCCATAAACCGACACCTTCAAAAAAATGTAGGTATAATGTTGGCATTTTAAGCACAACTTTAAACCAATGATGAAAATAAACAAAGTAACCATTTTTCCGTGTAAGATTACCACTTTATTTTATTAGCTGGAGCAGAGTAAAAATGAAGAAACACGACACAAGTAATAAAGGACAAATGAAACGTTGTCTAAAAATACTTTTGGTTGCTCAATATCGTTTAGAGTTTTTATGCTTCAACTAAACACAAAACTCATACACACAGCGTTTGAGAAGGAGATGTGTAAGGTTTTCGTCTTTTTTACTTACGTTAATATTAAGAGATAACTTTATTTAAATGTAGGTATAATATTGACATTTTAAGCGCATTTTAAAATCTATGATATACGTTTTGCAGAAATAAACAAAGTATTAGTTTTTTCAGCTAGATCAAAATGAAAACGGTGAGACACGTCACAAGCAAAACAGGATAAATTCAAAGTTCTCTAAATACATTCTTGGTTGTTCTACAACGCTTGTAGCTTTTATGCTTTAACGAACCATAAACCTCAAAACAACCAAGTATGAGAAGGAGATGGGTAAAATTTGTTTTTTTTTGCTTACATTGTTAATGAGAGATGACTTGATTTAAATTTATAATGGTCGCCTTTTAAACACAACTTGAATCCAATTGAATATATTTTGCGGAAACAAACAAAATAACTATTTTTCCAAGTTGGATTATACCACTTTATTTTATTAGCTTGGACAGAATAAAAATATCGAAACAAAATCCAATTAAAACAAGACAAATTTAAACTTATCCAAACATTTAATAGGAACATGGGTAAGGTTTTTGTCTTTTTTGCTCACTAAAAAATAACAATAAAAGCAGAATAAAAATAGGAAAACATTACTCTAGCAATACAAGACGTATGACATATGTACTTCATGTACTTAAATGTAAATTAATTTTTAAAACTTTTTTATATTTTTATTTTATATACCTAGACGTATTTGTGCTGTAATTATTTATGTGCTATTTTATATGTTTTTCTGTTGGTTCCATTGTATGCTAATATTAAATTATTTTATACTGATTTTTATTTATAATGTATTTGTTCCATATACCTTTCTTTATATCACACACCTAAATATATTTAGGTATCTTATTATTTTAATTTGACAAAAGATTTACAACATGATATATAAATATATAGTGTTAGGCATATTTTTTTATAGAGGTATGATTTCTTTATTACCATTAGATTTTAAGCTTTTTTGCTTTGTCAATTAAATTTATAAATTTAAGACAATAAAGCATTATTGAATTGAATTAAATTGACATATTCCTTAAACTTAGTCTTTGTTACCCTGTGACGCTGATATATATTGCTTATATGCTATACATACTGAGTAAGTACCATTTTTACAATAAAAGGTTACCAAAGAATATTCATTTTCTAACTGTAGTACATAAAATTGTCTGTTAAAATAAAATACACATGTATTATATCGTTTTATATATTCATTTTAGGCTTAAAAAAGATATTATAAATATCGAAACGTTATACTACAAAAATGACTAGCCCTGTAACCCAAGAATTGTATCAAATAAACCAAACAACAGGCCAAGTTCAAAATTCATATCATGTTAAAATAGTTGCTGAAACATTTTTTTATTTTTTTTTAGACGAAAGTAATTTAATATCTTTTTTAGTTACTTAAACAGGGTTTTTATAATAAAAATTAACGAGTGGTCCAAAAGCCAATCAAATACGATCCGCGACTTACTCGATTCTAGCTTATTTCTATCCGAACCCTATTGGTTTGGTAACATCCCAGTTTTAATGGAAACGTACGGCATTTGTTTATTCGGGTCATATTTAATTGGCTTTCGTGATAGCTTCTAATCAGATAATGCTTCTAGCCTTACTGGTATTTGGAATAATAGTCTGTATCCAGGCGTATTAACGTACAGTACGAAAGTTTTGTAAAAAATTACCGATGCTGATAACTCCTGTAAACATTATTTCATATTTTTATCAAAATTATCACTTCAGCATATCTATCTTAACTATCCCAATTATAAAACAGAATTTTAGTAATCGACAAGGGACTGGTGTCTGCGATTTGCCTCAGTTTTCCCCTGACATGTTGTGTCATTCCTTGGACCACCACAGCGTTTATTTCTTTGATTTTTATCTGTTATTGTAGACTTTCCGACTCAATATTGCCCAAAATTCTTTAATTGGACCAGCCTAAGGAGGGTCAGGTATTAGTGGTACAATGATGCACACTCCACTGCGATCTAAAAGATCAATTGTGGCTCATACCTGTTTTACAAGTCACTCATCCCAACTTCCCTGATAAAAGAAATCAGTCTCTTTTGTGAGACTTCCTCGAAATCTTGGGTCACTTTCAACCCAGGACCAAATATTTTCGCCCTTGTTCTCATTAGTCCTACTCAGTTGCATAGGATATGTACCGGCGTTTCCTCCTCTCCTTCACATAATCTAAAAATCGGTGTATTGCTCACTCCAATTCTATTCATGTGTTGGTTGAGTGGGCGCTGTGCTTATTGTCAGGCTGTTCCTTGACAGTTACAGAAGCTGCTTTGCTTTACGTTTATCTGGCTTATTCAGAAAGGCTTTGGAGTGCTGTTGTTCCGGAGTTGAGCGCCAGTGCTGCACCCTTTTTCTTTTAACCCACTCAGATAATTCCCTATTGATTATGGCTTTAGTTATTCCAAAACGGGGCTCTGGCCCTAAGAACGCAGATTCCGCTCCTGCGTTAGCAAGAGAGTCCGCTTTTTTATTTCCTTCAATTCCTTTGTGGCCCGGGACCCATACAAGAGTGATTCTGGTAATTTCACAGATCTTTAGCAGAGTTTGAAGGCAGTTCCAAACTAAAAGTGATTGAATCTTATTTGGTAATGCTTTCACAGCAGCTTGACTATCTGATATGATTTTGGTGCTTGGGTTAGAGATGCCTATATCGGCTATTTCTCTTGCATGGTTACCGAGTCCAACTGAAATTGCCTGAGGTAGGTTATATCGTCCGTGTAGAAACCGTCCTTGTCTTTCATCTCAGAGTTGGACAAAGTAAAATATTTTTTGTCTTCCATCACGATCAACTTGTTGACGAAGTGTACTTGCCTCAACGCTCGGTAATACTTTAATATTCTCTCTTACTGGTCTTCTGTGTATTTTAATGCTTTCTTTCTTTTTCAGAAGGTTTAATTATTTTTTTGCCAAGGTTCTAAATACCGTGGTCTTTCTAACGTTGAACCTGCTGGCCAGCTTTTGCTTGTTTTTAACTGCTTCAATGAGTCTTCTCTCTTTGGCAAGTTTACACATGATATCATTTCTTGTCGATTTGCTTACTTTTTGATCTCAATAAATAGCGACCATATATCGTTTCAGCATTCGCTCAACAAGACATTTAAAAAAGTAAAAAGCAAAAATTTTGCTTCATTTATTAAGATAACATGACCAGTGACATTTTCTTTCTATGACCTACTTCATTAAATGCATTATGTTTTTTTTTCGGTTTTAAAACGTCCTTCCACGTCTTCCGATTCCCAATCGCCATTCATCCCTATCATTCCCTAGATCTTCATCTAATCCCCTCTCCCTTATTTCTCTGTCTATGCCTTCTCTCCAACTCCTTTTTGGCCTTCCCCTTTTCCTTTTTCCAGCGAGTGTCCAGGTAAGAATTTGTTTAGGGAGTCGCTGCTCCTCCATTCTCTGGAAGTATCCGTATCATCTTAGTTGTTTGGATGTTATTTTGTCCGTTATTGTGTGTCCTTCTTTCATTGTTGCGCGGATTGTTTCATTTGGAATTCTTTCAAGTCTCGATTTCCCTACCTCTCTCTTCCAGAAGTCCATCTCCGTTGCCTCCAGCACCCTCATGGTCTTTTCTTTTAGCTGCTATACTTCGTAACTATAAGTGACTATGCTTTTTATGATAGTATTATAAATTAGATGTTTGTTTTGTCTTGTAATTTTTTGGTTCCATGTTTAGCATTGCAATAGCCTTCCTGCCTTGGGTGCTTCTATCCTTGATATCATCATCGAATGTTCCACTGTCTGAGATTTTTACTTCCAAGTACTTGTAGGTTGAGGACGATTTGATAATCTTTTCGACGTTCAAAAGAAAGTCTTGACGCCCTCCATCGACACACATGTATTCGGTTTTTGAGATGTTCACCTCCAGTCGCTATTTTTTATACTCTTCGATCAGTTTTCGAGTCATGTATTCTATGTTGTCAGGATCTTGTGCCATGATGATCTGATCATCTGCAAAGCTAAGGGTATATAAGTTTGTATATGCATTATGTAACTCAATTAAACTCAATTAAACCAGGTGAACATTTTGCCAAAACTTTCGGACCATACGTTAATTAAATGGCAATTAAAAAAAAGAGAGCTTAGATTTTTGACTTTAACAATATCAAGAAGTCAAACTAAACTAAATATTAGGAGATGTCAAACTTTATTAAATCAAAGTACTATTGTTGGTTATCCTAATTCAATAGAGTTCAAATACCATCTGACTGCCACAAGTCACTTTTATATTTTACCCGCTTGATTTCTCCACATAACTTTTTCACCAAATAGCAACACTGCGGTAAATTATTTACTTCCGTCTTCAGTGTCAAAAATAGAACGCGTTTCGAAAATTTCCTAGAGTTTACAGTTTTCACACATAACGAGGCTCTTGCAAGAAAACCACCCACTACATTTGTTCTTCTTAAACGATTGTCGAGGTCTAAATAACCCAAAAAGCACTTTAGGCTGGAATTTATAATCGATCCTCCGATAATTTTGGTGAGGAATTCCTCAGGGCTCCTCATTGAGTCCGTTTTATAAAGTCTTCCTCGAGAAAGGCTTGCATGTTGCATGTTTGCTGTTTTTTTTTATTGGCCGATGTCAGGTTGAGCCAAAACAGGAGTTTGTGTTGTGAATTGTGGTGGTTGTCAAAAATGTTAGCTTATTTTTTAGTTTGTGAGATTTTACTGATTTTGATAATTTGCATGTTGTAGTTTTTAAAGCTATATAAGCCATGGAAAAACGAAATAAGAACACTTGAAAGAAAACAAAGGGCATAGGAAGAAATAACCAAATATTAAACCATCAATTTCTCTAAATGATTGAATTGGATCATCGGTTCTATCGACAGCCCTCTTCTATTATCTTTTTTTAATTCATCATATATCATTGGATATATAATCTTGAAATATATTTTTAGAAAATTAATGTGGTTTTTTGAACGCCTTTTCAGAAAATCTCTCAAAAGAGTTCTTAAAATCTCTGAGGTATATTTTTTCAACTCGCTGATATGGTGAGAGGGGTTCTTCTGCTTCTACCATATCCTGAGCAGAAGTCCAAGAAATCTTGAAGTTTGTTCAGTATTCAGTTCAGTAAAACCTGAACCTAACCTGAAAAACACGAGTCCTTAAGGTAGCTCCTAAGCTACCTTATCCTTTAGTCAAACTTAAGGCTTCCTTCAGCGACTATAAAATGTATTTCCGACCTTAAGGGATCCTCAAAGACCACTCAGCCTTAAGGAGGCCTTGAGGATCGACTATAAATTTCCAGCCTTAAAGTTAACTTGTGCCCGGAGATCTTTCCTTTTTTTAATTTAAATCAATCGGAAAGTTTTCAAAATCTCAAAGTAAATCGAGTGACGTCACTCATAAGCTCCCGGTTGGCCGATTGGCTAAACTCGTTGATGCCCTTAAAGCTATTAAATTCAATTCGACTTTATCTCCTACTCAATACTTATACAGCCACTGGGAAACTTCTGTAATTATAAATTTACTAAAGTAACTCTTTTGAAAATAAAAATTTAAAATTTTGAACCCAACCAAATTTTTATTTAAATCGAACAAACTAAATCTTTTTTCTCCTCCTACCTCGTTAGAGGGAAGTGTGTACCTAATAATACCATAATATTGTATTGTCGCTGGAACTATAAACGAAATTTGAACACACACCCTTAACTTTTAGATATGTTCCATATTGAATCCACCAAATTGAAATTTTCAAATCTGATCAAAAATTCAAAATCCCCCTCCGTAAAAACCCCTGTATGCCAATTTTGATTGAAATCGAACAAACTAAACCTTTTTCCCCCTCCATTTCCCTCGTTAGAGGGAGGTGGGTACCTGAGAATACCATATTATTGTATTTTCACCGGAACTACAAATGCATACCAAATTTGAACACAATCTAGAAAAATAAGTGGATAAGTCAGTTCAAATTGGTTAGCAAAACATGACCGAAAATCGTCTATCTTGAATCCGCCATATAGAATTTTCAAAATTTGATTAAAAATTTGTATTCCTTATTCCCAAAAACCCCCGTATACCAATTTTGGTTGAAATCGGACAAACTTAGGTGTTTTCCCCCCTCCACTCCCCTCGTAGGGGTATTAATGTGTATAAGTTAGTTAAAATTGGTTAGCAAAATATGACCAAAAATCGTCCATATTGAATTTTTAAAATCTAATTAAAAATTCGTTATCTACATCACCAAGTGCCCCAAACACCAAATTTCCACAAAACCGGGACTGAAACTGTACCCCCCTGCTCTAACCCCTTCGAGTAGGAGAGAGCTGTCAATTTCATCACACTATATTCTTGTTTGTCCCGCAACTATATAAGTATGCCAAATTAGAAGCCGATCGGATGTCGGGAATTTGGTCAAAATTAAGTTGCAAGATTCCACCCGAACCAACATAGTTACATACATACATACAATGCAACTTAAATAAAAGCTTATAAAATGGCGATAAATGCCAAAAATAATAATATCTTGATCTTGTAAGCGTTGAATTTCCGGTTAGCCAATATATTTTCACACTTTCGGATTAGGTTGGTTTCTGCGTTATTACATTTTACGCAAAAACACCGGCCAAATTTTCTTGTAGATGTTAAGAAACGTATTGTTTGAAAGTTTGAGACAATGATGTGTTTGACATTAACTCTGTGTTTCGGACTTCCATATTCTATATTTTATTTTATTTATTTCATTTTTATTTGAATAAAATATAGACAATGGAAGTCCGAAACACAGAGTTAATTTCAAGAAACGTATTGTTAATAAATATTCACAAACCTCATTGCTAACAATATTTTTAAATCTTTTGCATATGGTAAAATAAAATGATTCCAAATAATGATTTTAGAGTTCACTACCGCTTCGGTAAAAAGTTAATCTTGGAGCTTCGCGCCTCGTTAAACTACCAAATCTCTCGGCAGTAATGAATCACTTTTCATTTTGGTATGTTTTATAATACTATACTCGGTTTTATTATTTGGAAATGATGTTAATATAATACATGTTATGTGATTCTCAGCCCTATCGCAAAACAATTAAAACAAATAAAAAACTACCAAATCTCTCGGCAGTAATGAATCACTTTCCATTTCGGTATGTTTTATAATATGGTGAAGGGGCATGTGTAAGTCCGTGGGATTTTTAATGAAGACCTTTTGTGAGTCTGGGATTGATAGCTCTTTAGTCACACAATCAACTATTACCAGGTGTTTTGTTCGTATCTATGTAGAAGGGGTTGATATGACGTCATCTTTCAAGATGGTGGCGAAAAATCATAAAAAATACAACTTTCGCGATCGGGCCATGATTATACTTAGTTACATATAAATTGAGGACGAGGATTTCAAAAAATTCACTTTCAAGGTCATCCGATCTTAAATGACCTTGAAAATCGCAAAAAACAAGATTTTTCCCATTTTCTCTTTAAGAAATCGTAATAATTCGATGTTTTGTCAGACCAACTTTAAACGTACCTCAAACTATTAGGAATATAGGCCAAATTTGATCCTTAGAGTTTATTGTAGTTTGAAGCTTCATGAACTTGAAAAATAGCACAGTAAAATTAATATATTGAAAAATTATAAAAAATTCTAAATTAGAATTTTTTCTGATTTTTCGACCGCCATTTTGGAAAATGGCTAGACAAGTGAGTTGAACATAAAATTCATAGTAACGAAACTTAATAAAAACGACAGGCATATAGGTCATTTTTATCGGGGTATAGCATAAACATCTGAGGCGCCAAATAAAAAAAAATGATAGGGAGGTTTAAAATGAAATTTTTATTTATGGCTAAGATGTTAGTTTCATCTCCAGAGTTTAAAGTTTTTGCGTAGAGGTAAATTTTAAAAAATACTACAAAGAGCTGGTTTTTCACTTGTCAATTAAGGTCATGCATCATCTAAGCATGTTTTTCATAGTAAGCGTCGATAAGTCAACAAGAATTAATGGCCATCTTGCCATTTTTGTTTTTTACAAAATTGGATAAAAGAAAATTTGGTATAGGTCGCCATTTTGATATATCAGCCGTCATATTGAAAGGCTTCATAGCTGAACCATTTTTTTTTTAACAATATTGTTGGCCTTGACCTTCTTATCGTTCATACCCAATTTGGTCTTCTTCGCTTTAATATTTGATAAATAGCGTTCTTTACCATGTTATTTCGGGACGGGGTTTATCCTCGACTTAAGTTTTTTATAAACTTTTCTCTAACTCGGCTTTCCCAAATTTACTCTAAATATCTCTGGAATGAAAATGATTTCATTTTAGTTAGATAATAATTCAAAATCACAAAGATGTTTAATACATTTATTTTGACAAAGACAAAATGATGTTAAATAACAAAAACCCAAAAATCTAATTTAAGTTAACCAAGTTCTTTACAAACTCTTCCCTTTTAAAATCTTTAAAACCATTTCTACACTTTAATTGAACTACTAAAAATAAGACTTTTATTTTTATATTTTTTAAAAATAATTATTTACTTGGAGGAAAAGCAAGAGCGATACCCATTTGGGCATAAGGACGCTTGGCAACCGCGTTTATGAAACTTCTGCCTCTCCCGACTGAATGTCGTGCTTTTACGGATGAGTTGATGAGTTGCTCTCTTGCTCTTCCCTGAGTAAGGCTTTACAAATTTTCTCTCTATCTATAGACCGTGAACACTTAGTTCAGTTAACCTTTTTTATATTTATCTTTTCTAACTCTCAGCAGTTTCTTACATTGTTGCATCTATTAAGAGCAGCTTACATAGTCCGGTTTATTAATAGGAACTACTTTATTTTTCAAAGCCTGTTAAACTAATTTAAGTATTTTACAGTTCAAAATCAATTAGTAAATTTCTATATGTATTTTTACAACTCAAAATCAGTTAGTAAATTTATATATCCGACAATATTTTATTTTTCAAGGTCATGGTCGAATTGGGCATACAGGTCTAATAGTTTGAGTCATATTTGAAGTTGGTCTGACAAAAGGTCGAATTATTAGGATTTTTTCAAGAGAAAATGACAAAAATCTTGTTTTTTGCGATTTTTAAGGTTATTTAAGTTCGAATGCTTTTAAAAGTGAATTTTTTGGAATCCTCGTCTTAAAAGATGACATCATATCAACCCCTTCTACACGAATGCGAACAAAATACCTGGTAATACTTGATTGTGTGAATAAAGAGCTAGCAATCCAACATAGTTATAAAACTCCTTCGTTTAAAATCCCACGGGATAGAAATTATCGACGTATGCCCCTACATTAATACTATACTCGGTTTTATTATTTAGAAATGATGTTAATATAATACATGTTATATTTCTCAGCCCTATCACAAAACCATGAAAACAAATAAAAAATATCGCCCTTCAAAATATCAGCGACAGCTGTTAAAGGATATGACGGTACACTTTCATAGATTATAAGAAAGCTTTTGATAGAGTCCAATACGAAAAGCTCAGAAAATTGCTTATTGCTGGATGGTCGAGATCCGCTTAGGCTATAAATGGAATCAAAATCAATACCATAAGATTTTATGATTGCAGACCGCTGGAAGGTCACACTTGGACATAACTTGAATGTTAGAAAAACAAAATGGATAGTCATAGTCAAGGAAAAAACAATAGAGGTGAATTAGTAGGCTAAGCTACATAGGCAAAATGGAGGAAAAAATTAGACCCCAAAATTTTTTTTCTTTACCAAGCTTAGGAAGGTTCAGGTTTACCATAACCCATTCCTACACCCTCTGGAACTGTTATTTCTAGCAACAAAGTGAATCTCGTGTCCGCCAATAAAAATTAAAGTAACACTCGTGGCATATCGGACAAAGCGTTTTTGTTTCTCACTTCATTACAACCAGGCCTCCAATGTCTAATGGAAGATCCAGATACCTACAGACCTGTTTTATCCTTATTAGGAATCATCAGGGAGTCATAGGATTGTACCTGGCAGTTGAAGCTACACAGGCACCATGCATACCTCTCGAATTTAAAACAAAAAGTTTGTATTCCGCGGAGAAATAGTACCCGTGTGCGCCACCTGTCGAATAAACTGAGAAACAAAAACATCAAAATTGAAAAGCGCAGAAGACCATAAATACGGAATCCTGTACCTTTTAGCAGGTTATAAAGAAGAAACCTGTAAAAGCAGCAGCACCGTCCTCAATTGGAGCTTCATACTTCGTGGCTCTAATTTGAAGGCTTCATCAAGGCTTGTTGCGCAGAACTAAAAAGCCAAAATATTTAAAAAACAACAAAGTGAATCTCGTGTCCACCAATAAAAATTAAAATAACACTCGTGGCATATCGGACGGTTATTTCTAGCCTCCAAAAACTCTAAAAAAGCGTTTTTCTTGGACAGACTGTCAAAAGTGACAAATAGGAAAATTACTGCAAATTTAATTGTCCATCAATAAGTATTTACTGATAGTGTAGCTTAAACCACTTCTTCTACCAGAAAAATTGAAAAAACACAAGCAAAAATGATGCCAAACTGAACAATTTCTTGCATATTCCTTTTTAACATTTTTATCAAGATTTCCCGTGACCAGTGTAGAAAGTATAAAGCTACATAATTGACTTTATAAACAAAGTATTGGAGGAGAAGGGGACCTTGGCTATTTCATTTAACAAATTAACTAAAAAAATATAAAAAATTATGATTTTAAAAAATTCCTATTTTATTACTAGAAGCAATAAATACAAGGTGTCGTTGGAAATCCAATTTCATCTATTATAAGACCCAGTAAAAAGCGGGGTCTTTTTTTCTATATGTCAGTAACAGTGGCGTATGAAATACTTTCGGTACCTTTTGAAATTTTCTAGTTTTCTAGAAAATTGGACTACGCCACTGAAAAAAATTAATTTTCTGACATAATTTAGGTCATTGCTTTTAGATCAACCCTGCCAAGTTTGGTACTCGTAGGTTGAGAAATCTTGATAAAAATGCTAAAAAGGAACCTGCAAGAAATTGTTCAAACTGGCATCATTTTTGTTTGGGTTTTTTCAATTTTCCTTGTAGAAGGAGTGCTTTAAGCTACACTATCAGTATTAACTTATTGATAGAGAATTAAATTTTTGACAGCTGACGTTTAGGAGTTATCAAAAAATAAATTGGTGCTAGAAAGCAGGGATAGTCCATCATACAATCAATTATTTTATGTTGAAAGGAAATCTCGGAATATCTCGGAAACTGTAGCTTTGAAAGAGTTAAACCTTATAACATTTTTGGGTAATATAGACGAAAACTAAAAAACTCGGAAACTAAAGCTCCCACGATTTTGGAATTTATAACAAAATTTGTATTCCATGTTCATGGAAACTTAAATGTGAAAACCGTATATCGCTTCTTGCTTTTGTTCCAAAGTTACAATTTTTTTAAATATTTTATCCTTCTTTTCTTCCTTTCAACCCCCGACCAACCTACCCAAAAATTAATCAGTTCAAGGCCAGCCAACATAGGATTTTTGTATCAAATTTTGATAAAATCTATTCAGGCGTTCTTGAGTTATCGTGTATACAGACAGACAACAGAAAACAGACAACCGACCGACGGACCGACAGACCCAAAGACCGACAAACAACTTTTTTTTTTTCGTCGATTAAGGTGTTTTTGGAACCTGAGTAACTCATTTATGATAAAATTAGGAAAAGTCAAAATTTCACGATTTCAATAGTCCCATAGGTACCATATATGGTGGACTAAAAATTGGGTTCTAATTTTTTTCTCTATTAGAAAATTTGTATCTAAATTGCCTATCAAGAAGTAAAAGGCTAATAAGTCCAATTTGTACAAATTTTTGGGTTACAAGCTCAGTGAGAACTAGGAGAACTAGCTCTGAAGTTGAGCTAAAAAGAAAACTAAAAATTTTTGAGGAATATTTATAGTACGCTAAACCACCTATCTGTCAACCTTACAGTTTCCTTTAAAAAAACCATCCAATAGAAGTAAGTGGTCAGCAACATTAAATATTTAGGCGTTTATCCTCATCCTTTCTTTTCCATGAAATGGCTTCAAATTCAGTAACAAGCCATTGATGCGGTGCTTTTGGTTATGGCCAAAACCAAATTGAATATTTCGAATTGACTCTGAGTTTGGGGTGTAAGGTGTCAGTATCTGCTTAAAAGGGTTCATGTAACATTTCTTAAAAGACTATTACTGGTGCCGAAAAACACAGCTGAATTCGCTGCAAGAATAGAGTCAGGAAGGGTCAGACTGCAAAATCTGCTTCTTACGTATGTTAGCTCTTCGCATTAATTGTAATGAGAAATACAACTGGTCCGCTCCATTTAAGGAGCTACTGGCTTTTGCTGGTTTTTATAGTAGTTGGGGTGAGCTAAGCAGTTACCTTTTATCTCAGAAAAAATCATTCCTACACCAAAAATTCAAAGAGCGGTTAAGACAACAGGATCTCCATTTAGTTAATCAATCTGCTCAAAAGAATAATAATAACTCAAAAGAATATTTTAAAATTACGATCCTTCATAATAAATAAATAAATATCTACTCTTAAATGTACACTTGATTTTAAAAAAACGCATACATGCAGTCACAAAATTGACCTTTCTAAAAGTGAATAATATATGCGGACTATCAGCTAAAATATCTAAAAACTTCAAAAGTACGACAATTTGTCATATTGTTGGATAAAGGTCTCTAAAACTGAAAATATTTTTTACTTAAATTAAAGGCAACCTTATTTTTATATTAAATTTTGCATAATACTAAAAAATCAGCAAAAATAATGTTTTAGCAAAGTCTTCATTAAACAATATCAAATTATCACTCGAGTAACGGACAAAGTCTGTTCTATAAAGAGGGCGGTAACCCATTTTGGAGTTGATAAAATAACAATAATACGATGGAAACAGCCCTGGATTGAAAACAATTCGACGAATAGGAAACTTGGATTAGGACAAAAACGATACTAATTATTTTAACTTAAAAAAGAACTAAAATAAATAATTTAGTATTTAATAGGATCAACATTTTTTCTCTATTACAAGCTGCAAACGTCTGGGCATTGAAAAGGTTAAATTTTGAAAATACTGATGGTCTTCTGAGAGCTGATCCAATGCGCGTTAAATAGCATCGCTTTACTCTTCAGCATTTCGTGGTCTCCAATTCCTTTGGTATATTATTTTAACGATTCGACCCCATATATTTTCCATTGGGTTAAGGTCAGGGCTATTGGCTAGCCAAGGAAGTGTTTCTATATTATTATTCTTAAACTATTGGCGATCAACATTAGCCGTGTGTACTGGACAGTTGTCCTGCTGATAAACGAAATCATTATTTTCATGTAAAGCCTGTACAGATGCCAGCATAACGTTTTCAAGGATTTCAATATATCGTTAACTACTGAATCTTCCTTCGATTCTTCAAAAAAAACCAGCCCCACATATTTACAGAAAAATGTCCAGCTTTTTTAATTTGGTTTGTATATTCGGGTTCAAATCTAGAATTTGGTGGACGATAAACTAAAATTCTCTTGCTGCTTGAAGATGATTCATAAATTTTTTCGTTAGTGAAAACCACCTTCTCCAGAAGTCATTATCACGAAGAACGTTGTTCAGTGCAAAAATCACTCTGGCCTGTTTTCGTTTTTCTTTATTAGGAAAGGCTTTTTTACAGCAACTCGACAAGAGACTTCTGATTTCATTACTCTTCTATTTACTGTTGCTAAAGAACCCGGAAATTATATTACATTAGCTGCTTCAACCGATTTTGAAAAAGGATTTTGTCTGAGATGGTCAATAAGTCTCTCATCTTGCACCTCAGAACTTACTTTTGGTCGTCCTGATCCATCTTTTCTATTGGTAGAATTATTTTTAATCCAGCGCTTTTTCCATCGCATTATCGTCATTTTAGCAGCTCCAAAATGGGTGGCCGCTCTTCTTATAGACCAGCCGTCTTCTATAACTCGAGTGATAATTTAAACTTTTATAAATGTTGATATCTGTGGTAAATTTAAGGATATCACACTGAATTTTAAGCTATCAGGCATACTAAACTGTTGGTGCCTTAGAATAGTATACACTAATGGAAAGCTAAATGTGGCATAGGAAAAAATGCATGTATGATTTTTTTTTAAATCAAGTGTACCTATCTGTCGTAGCAAGATCAAATAAGAAAAAAAGAAAAATAGCTTTTATTGTTGAGCAAAGAACAAGAAAATATTGTTTTGGTCCTTTTCAGTGCATGTACCAAGTGTTTTTTCTTTTATGTTTAAGAAATCAATATCAATATAAACTTTTAACTATTTTTTTATTTTTTTGTTCTTCTGAATTTGCTATTTTCCCAGTGTTTTTCTCCTTATCTTTTTTCAACCATCCGCCTGTAATCTCTTAGAAATTTGTTTGTAAGCCTTTTTTTGTAAAACTTTTTATATGTAATTTTTTTTTTCTTCTCTCTAACCAAGCTCTTTGTTATAAGAAATGTATATTTTCTTTATAAACAATAAATGATTAAATCTAATTGAATTGAATTGAAAGTAAAGAAGGCAAGTTTTAAAAACTTACCTTATTCGTAACGTAATTCGATTCTTCGATCACTTTTTGCAAATTTGTCAATGATGTCATCAAAAAAATGTGAATGTTCTGACAAGCTCTGAAGAAGTTTGTTTTCAATAGACAAAAACTATATTTGCGATAGTCTCTCCTAACCTCTCGAATTTTTCACGAAATTTTTTATACGTCTGAACGTTGAAAACCCCTTTACTATTAAGACGCATACCACATATTCACACAGAATCTTCTTACTTAACTGTCCAACATGTTAAGTATCATTTCCGTCATTGTACAAGCGTTCGTAGTAAAAATTATGATGCATAGGTAACCCTCGCCATTTTTTGATAAGATGTGCATTTTCTCGTTCTGAATACGAAATGGACAATCCTGTACCACAAAATTGTGGATAAGGGCTCGGCACACCAATCCAAAGGTTGGCAATTTTATAGGGGGTAGAGTAACCCTCACCATTTTCACATATATGATGTAGTAGTACCACCAGACCACAAATCACCTTGTATGCCGGACCTCATTCTTAGATAAGAGTTCGGCACACCACTCTAAAAATGCCCAGGTGATTTTGCTTGCTCTATCAGCTGAAGTTGAACTCCAGTTATAGTGGAGTAAATTCGTAGGGATTTTCAACAGAAAGCTGCAAAGAGCTAAAATTCCAGTCGAGGATCCCCCATTTTCCGGCACCAGAAATCAAGATGGTGGCTGTTAAAGTTAGAAAAATATGTATTTTCTGTGTTTTCAGAAATATCACATCGGAATTACCTGGGTAATACCGACGAGTTCCGACTTAATCGAAAAATATAAAAAAAAATTGACATATGTCACTTCGAAACAAAATAGAGTTTACATGCGGGTACAAAGATGGCGCTTGATATGTCAAAAATATAAGAGACTTTACTAATTTATAGACAACATTTTTTTAAAAATTTCTATTTAGTAGAATGCTATTAGAAATGAGCTCGTCTCTGCTACAATTTTAAAAAGCAATTGATTTGACATTTAATATTCAAAATGGCGGCCAAACTATCAAGAAAAAAGTAATTTTACGCTTCTGATGTAGTATTAACAATAACGTCCTGCAATATATCAATTTATACTAAATCGAGAGAACTCTTGTCTCAAAAATTGTTAAAAAAATGACACATGTCATTCCCAAATTAGGATGGTCGCCGCTTAAGTTAGGAAACGTCATTATTTCTCTGCACGTTAGCAATTTTGCAGAAACCAAAGCAGTTTTAGAATAAGTTAAATTAATTTCTGTGTAAAAAAAGCAAATTTGAATGATGCAGTTAAAATGCCGGCGATTAAGTAAAAAAATGTACCTTTTTTGTTTTTTTCTTGAGTGAAACACAAAGGACGTGGTAGAATATTGCGTTGCGCTAAGTAAAACATAGCCATTCCAAAAATAAAAAAAGTGATATATGTCGTTCACAAATCAAGATGGCGGCGACTAAAGTAAAGAAACAACGTTATTTCTCTGTCCGTTTACATTTTTCACAAAAAAAGACGGTTTAGTATGAAATAAATTAGTTTTAAATTTTTGGGTCGAAAAAAATTAAATTTTAAAGCTTCAGTTAAAATGGCGGACGATTAAGTAAAAAAAAAGTGTTTTTTTTTTTCTAAGTTAAACAAAAAATACATGACAAAATATTAGATTTCATCAAATTAAAGATACAGATTTCAAAAAAAAAAAATGAGATATGCCAAAATGGCGGCGATTAAAATTTAAAAAAAAAACAATATTTTTTTTTCTGCCGATTACATTTTTTCACAAACAAAAGCAGTTTTGGGATAGTCTAAATTAATTTTAAATTTTTGTATAAAAAAATAACACCTCAGTTAAAATGGCGGACAGTTAATTTAAAAAAAGTGTTTTTATTTAATTTTTTTCGTAAGATAAACAAAAAACACTTGGCAAAATGTCATGTCATCTTATAGTCAGGTATTATCGACATTTCTAAATATTCCTACGCGGATGCTTAGGTACTGGATACTTTCTAAAACTTTTATATCGAATACGTTTTTCTTTAAAAAAACTAAAGTCCCAATTGTAACATTACGTCATTCTTAATAATGTGAATTGTGTTAAAGAAAAAACAAAATTTTTGAATCTTATTTACATATTACATTGCTTTTCTTAAGAGAATCTAAAACGTGATTTGACAAACGTCTCCCATATTTTGATTTTTGTTTATCTTACGTATCCGCCATATTAACTGAGGTATAAAAATTAATTCTTTTTGTTACAAAAATTTGAAAACTAATTTAGCTCTTCTTAACACTGCTTTTGTTTGAGAAAAAAAGTAAAGGGATAGAAAAATAATATTTTTTTTTTATTTTAGTCGCCGCCATCTTGATTTGTGAATGACATATGTCACTTTTTTATTTTTGGAATGACTATATCTTACTTAGTGCAACCCAATATTGTGCCAAGTGCTTTGTGTTTACCTTGAGACAGAAACAAAAGAAAACACTCCTTTTTACTTAATTGGCCGCCATTTTAACTGAAGCATTAAAATTTCTTTTTTTTTAACAAAAATTTAAAACTAATCTAGGGAATCCTAAAACTGCTTTGGTTTGTGCAAAGTTTCTAACGTGCAAAAAAATAACGTTTCTTAATTTAAGTCGCGGCCATCTTGATTTGGGAACGACATGTGTAATTTTTTTTTGCAATATTTGAGACAAGCGTGCTTGATTTAGTACAAAATTAGATATATTGCATGGCGTTAGTGTAAATAGCGCACCAGAAGGGGAAAATTACTTTTTTATCGATAGTTTGGCAGCTATTTTAAATATCAAATGTCAAATAAAATGTTTTTTAAAATTGTAACATAGACGAACTCATCGCTAATAGTATCTACTAAAAAAAATATATTTTTATTAACGTTATCAAAAGGTTAATAAGGTCTCTTATATTTTTGACATATCAAGCGTCATCTTTGTACACGCTTATTAACTCTAATATTTTTTAATGTGGGATCAAGAAGCCGGTCAGTAGCTTTAATATGAGCTATTAAAAGAGATCATCACTTAAAAAGTAAAGGAAACATGTGTCAGTTTTTTTGTATTTTTGGATTAAGTGGGACCTCCTCACTATTACCCAAATGATTTCGATTTGATTTTTCTGAAAACGTAGAAAACACATTTTCTCCTATCTTTGACAGCCACCATCTTGGTTTCTGAAGCCGGAAAATGAAGGATCATCGACTGAAATTTTAGATTTTGGTATTAGGTATTACTATGCCAAATATAAAAAATATACCCTTTTTGCAGTTTCTTTTTACGAATTTACTCCACTATGATAGCTTCTACGCGCAAGCGACCGCAAATCGATGCTCAATGCATTCAGCAGGATCAATGACCTCTTGACGCACTCGAAAGTAGGCATACTGCCAGAGTATTATTGACATTTGTTATGGGCTTGATATTTAAAATGCAATCTAAAGTAATTTTTTTCTATTTTACATTACAAGATGTTGTTGAGTTGAAAGTATTTGAGACGTGGTGCTATGATAGAATGCTCAGTATATCTTGGATGGACATAATCAGTCGACTCCGGTTATAAAAGGATCTTCAAGTGTTTTTTCCCATCACAAGACATAAACTTTAATATTTTGGTCATATTTTAAGAAATTGCAAACATGAATTCTTAAAATTAACCAGAAGGAAAATCTAAAGACCCAGGTGCAAAACACGCGGATATTTTTTTTTTTGAAAGCCCTCTGCTTCGAAAAAAACTTAAAAATAATTATGAACAAACTTAGATAATAACGAAAAAAAAAAAATAAACTAACACACAAAAAAAAATGTTTTTAAGGTTTTTGAACTGTTTTAACCTCAACCAAGCCAAAAAATAAAAGATCAAAAGATCTTGGGTGGAAATAACGAAAATTGCCACTTGGATGAGCATTCCACAAGGAACATACAAAGGACAAAAGCGAAATGATTAAACGATGTTTCGCTTTGGGTAACCAGCGTGACCTCATCAGTGGTTTCACTGATCACCCTCCCCATACATCATTAAATATCATAATACACTATCATCTCTATTTTCGCTTTGGTCGTTTGTGTGTTCCTTGTGGGATGCTCATGCAAGTTGGAATTTTCGTTATTTCCATCCAAGATCTTTTGAACTTTTGTGTCTTTTCGGTTGCAGTAACGGATTTGGAGGTTTTTTAACTTCTTCTTTTGTTTTTTTGTCTCAACCAAGCCATTAGAGCAAATTGATTTGATTTTACAAAAGTAACAAAATAATTAGTTATAAGAGTACCTACCTTATTTTCCCGAAGCGCATCCCAAACTCTTAACTCAAGCAATTCCATTAAACTAAAACTTTTAAAAGAAAACTCAAGACGGCAACTCTGCGGCACTTACGATTAACACAAGTTACTATCTATTCAGTCTCAATTCGGTTAAATAATGTGAAGGTTAGTTCAAGGTTAAACAGTTTGATTCACCAATATTTAGGCATAAACTCCTTTAAATGTTACACTATCACAAAACGTTTTCAAATGTAATTTTGCACGTATCTCAATTAAATAGACTTTAGAACTTCTTCAGCGCAGCAACTCCTGATAAATCTTTACATATTTTCCTTCCAAAATTACTGTTAGCTTGCGAGGGTTGAACACTCAAGTCGAGTTATAAATTGCCTTTTCTTTGTTACTTATTATTTATGAAGTTTCAATTCCCGCATTAAGGTTCTGGCAATGTTTGCTCTCGCGGGAAGTAGGTGGAAACTGTAGGTGTCTTCAAAAATTAAGCGGCTGCTGACGCTTTTTCTTTGGTACCTTGTTTTGCGCTTTTGGAGGCTAAAGTTATCTGAAACAATCAAAACTTGAGTTAATAATGAAAATTTGCGGAATAGAAGAAAGCAATAAAAATATAATATGAATGACATTATAGGGTCAAATAACAAGTTTGAAAATAGTACATTATATACCCAGGGACTAAAGTGGTACTTTTTATCCCGAGGCGAAATGTTTCACAATTCGCTGAGGGATAAAAATACACTTTAGTCAAATGGTATATATACTAATTTTTGCACTTTTGGGCACCGTTTTTATTAAAGCGAAGATACATCAGGTACCATATGCACTGCAATAAGTGAAGATTGCGGCACTGAACATACCCAATAGGCAATCTTTCAAACTCCAATACAGCAGCGAAGTGGAACCGCCTCAGATTCGGGACCATTAGTCCATTTAGTTGGCCTTCGTGGGGCCATTGTAAATATTAATGTGACGCACAATAATACCAAATAGTTTAAGAATTTATAGGTTAGGTTAGTTCTTTTTCATATTTTGTTCATGCCTATTTTCGGATGTTACAAATAAATATAAATGGTCCTAAAATGCGTTTTTACAAAACCTTAATTCTTTCTGACGTTAAGTTAATTTATATAGCCTGATAATAAGAAGCGGGACTAAAATATTTTAGTATCGGGGACAAAAAGTACCATTTTAGTCCCTAAAATGAGGCAGTAAAATAAGTTTTTAGTCCCTGAAGTGCCAAAAAGACTTTTTAAACGCAAGAAAGACAAACAGAATAAAGCTATTAAGCCGAATCAAATGCATCCATAATCGAGAACTACCCTTATTTTAAAAGATGAGTGATGATTTTAGAGGTAGTTGCAACATATGGTATGTTTTCACATCGTATTTTCACATATCACGCTCTTTGTGGGAAGAAAGAACATGCTCTATGAAAGAAAAGGAAGACAATCTTTTCAAAGCATACTGAGTATGACGTGAAATCATACTAACAGTATTAGTACGTTGCCGTAGATTACATTCATTTACATTACGATATGAGCTTCATTACAGTAATGAGTGGGAAATATTAACCACACGATTGCTGTAATGAGCCCTGCATTTTATCTACGACTTATTTTAATGTTTAAATTGTAGAAAACACAGCCCAGGTTTTATGTTTAACACTTTATAAAAAAAAAATTTGAATAAATAAATTGTAAAAAACTGCTGTGTTTTTAATAAAAATGAATCTCGTTATAAGCTTATTACATCACTAGTTACATAGTGAACGTTACGTTATGAACTTATTACCACACTAGTGCGGAAACGGGACCCTTTACATAACGCAAACAGGCCATAATCAGTGGGTCTGTTCCTGAATCAAGAGAAAATTTGCTCCCAGAGAGTCAAATTCTCTCGCTACTATGCATCTCATTGGTTCAATTCTTCGGTTTCTGTCACTTTTCCCGATATTGATCGAATGTAATTCTCTTAGTCAAGACCAATAGAATTACTTTGGATCAATATCGGGCAAAACTGAGGGAAACCGATTTGAACCGAAGGTTTGGAGAAGATGCATAGTAGCGAGAGAATTTATCTCCCTGGGAGAAAATTTTCTCTCGATTTAAGAATAGACCCCCCGGGAGAAAACAATTATTCTCCTAGCGCACAGGTCCTAATGGTCGACGCCGCTAATTCCCCCGAACATGACTCTTAACGAAGTTTGTTTCTACCGAGGTTTCTACAGGTCTCTGGTGAGAGAAATAAAAGACAATTTCTATTTAAAATAATGTCATTATTGGAATTCGTGAGAGATATCAACGATATCGACCAATAAGGACCGCCCCTTTGGGGGGAATTATTTTCTTTTCCCTGATCTTAAGACTAACTACATACCGGGTGGGCCATAAAAAATGTCACAAAATGTTTTTGTCTATATCTGATACAGTACTTAACCGATTTAAACAAAATGTCTCTCATTTGTTAGGTAATAGATGTAGCTTTAAAACAAGTGAAAATGTATGTCTACCATTTTTGATTCCAAGATGGCGGACTCTATTAAAAAAGCCTTTAATTGACGCTCGTTATTTCTGGTCATGCAATTTGTTTTAAATAAAATCTTAATTTTTAAAGAGCCTCTACTTTGCTGCTTTTAACAAGCCATTAACTTCTAAAATCGATTGAGAAATTTTGAGCTATGCTCTTTTTTGCAAAATAGCATTAAACAACAAGTCGTGACGATTCGTCCAAACTCAGCAAAAGTCTTGTTGCTCTTGAAATGATTTTCTGTATTGCATAAACTGTACATCCGCAGCCTACTTGTTGAACTTTTTTTTTATATTTCAGTTACTATTAAACGAGTAGGCCTTAAATTTCACATTTCCAGTAATCAGACTAAATGTCCAGTGATTTAATTTTCTTGCACAAAAATGGTAACTAGAAAATAACTAAACCGATTTTGGCAAACCGTGACATGTTTTACATTTTATAATACAGTCAGGAAAGACCTTTTTATGCAAGGTACCTAATTTCAGTCAGGACGACAAATTGATAGGAAAATACCGGTGTTAAGAGGTGTATTTTATTGACGCCCGCCATCTCGGATTTTAAAATGGTTGAAAAAACTATATTGTTTTAAAAAAACGTAGTGTATTTCACATACAATAGTGGTTCTTTTATTAAAATTTGATAAAAACTAAAGAAACTAGAGCAAAAAAACTTTGGCTGAGCATTACTCAAAATTCCCTTAACTGATAATAATGGTTGAGAGTTCTTTAAAAGCAGCAAAGAAAAGGCTTTTTGGCAATAAAGATTTTGCTTAAAAAAATTTTTGGTATAACCAGAAATAACGAACGAAAAGTAATATCTTCCGCCATCTTGGATTTTAAAATGGCGGATGTATCAGAATATACTTTATTTTAAACACAACCGTGCTTGTTTTATCCAATTCAACTAAAAATTAAAGAAATAAGAGCAAAAAAACTTTTGCTGAGTTTGGACGAATCTTCAGGACTTGTTGTTTAATGCTTATTCGGAAAAAAGAGCATAACTCAAAATTTTCTCAACCGATTTTAGAAGTTGATAGCTTGTTAAATACAGCAAAGTGAAGGCTTTTTTAAAATTAGGATATTATTTAAAAAAATCGTATAACCGGAAGTAACGAGCGCCATTAGAAGGCTTTCTTTGATAGAGTCCGCCATCTTGGTATTAAAAATGATAGACATAAATTTTCACTTGTTGCAAAGCTACATCAATTACCTAAGAAACGAGGGACGTTTTGTTTAAATCGGTTTAGTACTGTGAAAGTAATAGGGAAAAACATTTTACTTTATTACTGATGCCCACATACGTTATCATTTTCCGTGTTAATCGATGTTTGGAACCTGCTATTTTAATTGAAATCTTGTTTAATATAACCCGCTCTTCCAAACATCCAAGAGCATTTGGTTATGACTATAGCTTAATCTAAAAATTTATGTGTTGGTGTATAAGGGTGTAAATCTGGATTTCTACTATTTCTAAACTTTTTTCTTTCCATTTCGATTTATATTTTTATAGTCTGACATGAATGCAAAATATATCGAATAAAAGTCGGTTGCACTTCTTTGCATTTAAAGACTAAAATGGTAATTTTACACATTTAAAAAAGAGATAGGAATTAGGGAAATAAAATGTTTTAGTGATAAAAATGGAAAAAAATAATAAAAAGTTGAAAACTCGTAATTCAAATAAATTTATCAGTTTGCACCTTTATTATTTTTGTGGTAAACCTAAAAAAATATCGTTTTTTTTATTTGAGTTTTATATTTATTTTGTTTTTGGCGGTGTCGAAATAAAATAATTATTATAATTGTTTCTAATTATACAAAAAATAAATGGCCATATTTTAAAAGCGATAAAGTGGCATTTGAAAATAAAGTCCAAAGCAGTAAATAATTTTTTTGCAAACGTCCGGAAAATAGCCGCTTTCCGTACGATTTTTCGTACGGAAATTTCTACATTGCAAGGCATTTTCTTTCGAAATATTTCCACTCTGAAGAAAGGACCTTTTTGTTCCATTTTCCGGTCCCTTGATCCTTTTCCGGTCCCATGTTTGGCCAAGTTGGCCATGCCTTCTTGTTGACAGCTTTTAGACACACACGTCTAAAACATTCTTTTAAATTTGTTTCAAAGGTTTTGGTTACAAAAATGGACTTAGATCTAGAAAATGAGTTAAATCCGGGGGAAATAATGGAAGCTGTGCTTCAAGAGTCACGTCGATTACTGCCTGAAAAATCTAAAGAGCGCTAATAGCGCCAGCAGAACTTCGATGCGTTTATAAACTAGTGAGAATCAAGACATATTAAGAAAATGAATGAATATTTATTGGTAGCATAGTTTTCGGAAAAATCCATCACATTAAAGTTATCAAGCTTGTGGAATATATACTCTACAAATTAATAAAGGACAATCCTAGAAATCGGCTTTTCATGAGTTGTTTTACCACTCTTATGCTTGCTAAGTTGGCCATGGTCGGCCACAACTGGTCGTCATGTAGTTTACCCAGAGCGAAACATCGTTTATCATGTCTTTTTTTGCTTTGGTCCTTTGCGTGTTCCTTGATGATGATATTCAATGATGTATGGGGAGGGTGACCAGTGAAACCAGTGATGAGCTCACGCTGATTACCCAGAGCAAAACATCGTTTAATCATGTCTTTTTTTGCTTTGGTCCTTTATGTGTTCATTGTGGGATGCTCGTACAAGTTTGAATTTTCGGTATTTTTACCCAAGAGCCTTTGATCTTTTGTTTTTTGGTTTCTTTTCGGTTGAAGTAACTGATTTGGAGGTTTTAAACTTCTTTTTTTGTTTTAATTGCATTAGGAGCATAATTATATTGGAAATATTAACGCGCCAGGACGAATTCGTATCAGGTAACTTGGATAAGTACCAGTGCGGAACGATGCCTATTTGTGAGTGACTCAAGGTTGGAAAACAAAGTGTATGATGGTGTTTAATGATATATGGGGAGGGTTACCAGTGAAATCACTGATAAGCTCACACTAGTTACCCAGAGCAAAACATGGTTTAATCATGTCTTTTTTTGCTTTGGTCCTTTGTGTGTTCCTTGTAGGATGCTCATACAAGTTTGAATTTTCGGTATTTCCACCCAAGATCCTTCGATCTTTTGTTTTTTGGTTTCTTTTCGGTTGAAGTAACTGATTTGGAGGTTTTTAACTTCTTTTTTTGTTTTAATTGCATTAGGAACATAATCCTATTGGAAATATTAACGCGCCAGGATGAATTCGTATCGGGTAACTTGGATAAGTACCAGTGCGGAACGATGCTTATTTATGAGTGACTCAAGGTTGGAAAACAAAGTGTATGATGGTGTTTAATGATATATGGGGAGGGTGACCAGTGAAACCACTGATGAGCTCACACTGGTTACCCAGAACAAAACATCGTTTAATCATATCTATTTTTGCTTTGGTCCTTTGTGTGTTCCTTGTAGGATGCTCATTGTGGATGCTCATACATGTTTGAATTTTCGTTATTTCCACCCAAGATCCTTCGATCTTTTGTTTTTTGGTTTATTTTCGGTTGAAGTAACTGATTTGGAGGTTTTTAACTTCTTTTTTGTTTTAGTTGCCTTAGGAGCATAATTCTATTGAAAATATTAACACGCCAGGACGAATCCGTATCAGGTAACAAAACATTTAAACAAAATGTTTCTCGTTTGTTAGGTAATAGATTTTTAATTTTTTTTTGTTTTAATTGCCTTAGGAGCATAATTCTATTGAAAATATTAACACGCCAGGATTCGTCCGTTTTTTGGTTTCTCTTCGGTTGAAGTAACTGATTTGGAGGTTTTTAACTTCTTTTTTGTTTTAATTGCGTTAGGAGCATAATCCTATTGAAAATATTAACACGCCAGGACAAATTCGTATCAGGTAGTTTGGATAAGTACCAGTGCGAAACGATGACTATTTGTGAGTGACTCAAGTTTGGAAATTAAAGTGTATGATAGTGTTTAATGATGTATGGGGAGGGTGACCAGTGAAACCAGTGATGAGCTCACGCTGGTTGCCCAGAGCAAAACATTGTTTAATCATGTTTTTTTTTGCTTTGGTCCTTTGTGTGTTCCTTGTGGGATGCTTATTCAAGTTTGAATTTTCGTAATTTCGTAATTTTCACCCAAGATCCTTTGATCTTTTGTTTTTTGGTTTCTTTTTGATTGAAGTAAATGATTTGGGGGTCTGTAACTTCTTTTTTAGTTTTAATTGCCTTAGGAGCATAATCCTATTCGAAATATGAATACGCCAGTAAGAATCCGTATCAAGTAACTTTGATAAATACCAGTGCGGAACGATGCCTATTTGTGAGTGATTCAAGGTTGGAAATCAAAGTCTATGATGGTGTTTAATGATATATGGGGGGGGGGTGAACAGTGAAACCGCTGATGAGTTCACGCTGGTTACCCAGAGCGAAACGTCGTTTAATTATGTATTTTTTTGCTTTGGTCCTTTGTGTGTTCCTTGTGGGATGATCATCCAAGTTTTAATTTTAGTTATTTCCACCCAAGATCCTTTGATCTTTTGTTTTTTGGTTTCTTTTCGGTTGAAGTAACTGATTTGGAGGTTTTTTAACTTCTTTTTTGTTTTAATTGCTATAGGAGCACAATTCTACTGGAAATATTAACACGCTAGGACGAATCCGTATCAGTTAACTTGTATCAGTACCAGTGCAGAACGATGCCTATTTGTGAGTGATTCAAAGTTGGAAGTCAAAGTGTACGATGGTGTTTAATGATGTATAGTGGAAGGTGACCGGTCAAACCACCGATGAGCCCACGCTGGTTGCTCAGGGCAAAACATCGTTTGATCATTTCTCTTTTCGCTTTGGTCCTTTCTGTGTTTCTTGTGGGTTGCTTATCCAAGTTTGAATTTTCGTTATTTCCACCCAAGATCCTTTGATCACCTTTTGTTTATTTATCATGTAGTTTCCTATGCAATAAGCATTTACGACCTTCAAATTCATACGGAATGCGCAAGTGTGAAATTTTAGTGTATAGGTTACAGTTGACAAAATTTCCGAATGGTAGGCGCCAGTAGTATAATAATGGCTCTGTCTTGAAAGAGGTGCCTACTGTGTTATCCAAGATTCTTACCAATTTCGTAATCAAATAGAGGTAAGTACAACTTCGTTTTTTTAGGCATATTTATATGATTTTATTAGTCTTTAGATTTTTAGGGGAAGTAATATACTTAAACAATTTATTTAAAGTAAAAAAACTTTAAAAAAGTAAAGTTTTCTTTAAAATTTTATGGTGGTCGGAAACGGTACATTAAAAACATCTAAAGATTCAGATGCGGTCATGTACTGGCCGCAAATGGTGTAGAATTTTAGCAGTTGCGGCCACTCTGGCCAGAGCTGGTGCACTCTTAATGGTTGTTTCTTACCATGTTTCTCATACAAACCTTTCTCTACCTAATTATTCTATTTTTTTAGATCAAAAATGACTCGAAATAAGAAAACTGAGAAAAATAAAAAGAATAGAAAACAGCGCAAGAAAAAAATAACTCTGTTCAATTACACGCATAAGCATTTAAAAAATGCACTGGATGATGTAAAGGGTGGAACTGATGATGATAAAGAAAACAGGAAATACGAACAAATAAATAAAGATAATAAAAAATATCAAAACAAATGTGATAATGTAATAGCCAGCGACATGATTATATCTTAATAGAAATGTGTTAAAACACGCAAGAGTATTAAAATACTAAGCGATAAATTAGTATACTCTGAAGCAAAAACTAAGGCTAATATAAAAAAAAGAAAACATTTTTCAAGTGTTTTAACAAGCGAACTTTGCATGGCATCAGTAGAAAAAAAAAGTGCAAGTACAATTAGATACAATTAGGAGAGGGGAATAAAAGAAAAGAGAAATTAATAAAGAAAAGCGTCTAGAACTACAAGAAAATAAAGAAAAACGAGCCAAAATATCGACAGAACAAAATAGGATAGAAAATGAATCAAAAAGTGACACTGAAAAATAAAAAATTGTTTACGACAAAATACAAAATCTAGATAAAAAAAAAGAAAACAAGGATCAAAATTAAAAAAAAAATAAATGAGATGCAGATACATGAAATGATTATATTAAAAAAAGAACATTTCTAGTAAGGAAAGAGAAGACCTAGTTAAACAAAAAGCAAACGTTAAACCAAATGACGAGGATGATCATGAACTCGAAATTAATATAGTGAAAAAAGATAAAAAGAAAGATCATGAAAGTGAAATAAAATGAAAATTTGGCTATGACAAGGGCTCTTAATAATTGGAAGTGGCCAGAAAAAGTCGAAGAAATCAATTATAAAAAAGACGATATTGCAGAAATTATTTCTACTCCGAAAAAAAATACTTCCAGAGGAACTTTTGCTGTACTCGAAATGGATTTTTACACAGTTAATTAGATTTAGTTTTCGTTTTTTTTTAATTTGAAGATTTATATTTAATTTTTTTTAAAAAATTGTATTTTTGTTATAATAATTAAAGTTCTTTGTATAAAATGTATATATATATATTTTTTTTTTGTTCTTATTATCTCGAAGTTTTCTTTTCAACTAAATTAAGTATAATACAATAAAATGTGCTGACTAAAAATAACATGATTTAAATAACATTTCTAGCGCATAACACAAGTTAAGGTTAGACCTAAAATGGCCACAACCGGTACTCCTACCCTATGTAAAGTATAATTTCGCAAATGTTTTTTGCAATTTTGTACAAGGACAGTACAAAAAATATTCCTAACTACAAAAGTTTACTTGTTTTTCTTTAGTTTTGATTTTAGACACTATTGGCCTTAGCGGCAATGGCTATCTAGCCATCAAGAAGCAGAAAGCTAACATTTTCTTATTACGAAACTGTTCATAAATTACGTAACGGGGCTAGGCGTTGACGAAAGGGGTATAGGTTATGAAATATTTTTTATGATCGTTTCAAAAAAAAGTACATATGATACATAACCGAAGAGTGTCCTTATAGGTCTCCGCAGGTTTACAGGACTCACCTGCGGTTCATCCTGGAAATTTCCTGCGTCGACCTGTAAACACCAATTTTTCGGTTTATTGACGTAAATACCCATTCTGTCCATCTCTTCTACAAATTGAGCGTCAATTTTGGACTAAAAAAACCTAAAAGTAGATAGGTATACAGACCGCTTCAAGCTACTGCGAACATAGGGCGGAAGAAGTCTAATTTGCCAGTGTACGTACATGCAGAGACACCGCACGCCTGTCAGTGAAGCAACCAACACTCAGGCTTCCGATCGCCATTCGCTGCCGTTCGCCGCCTTTCGCCTTGTATTTAGTACGCCTCTAACCACGGTGCTGTGTGGAGCGTAGTCAATGAAACCGGAATTTGGTCAATAAATACGCAAATTTTTATAACGTAATTTTCTTATTTTTTGTCACTGATAAATAAGAGCGTTTTATTGTAAACTTCTCAGATTTATCAGTGACGACGTGTTACAATGAAAATAATAAGGAGAAACAAAATAAAAGCAAGTTCTCAAAATAAAATAATACATTCTAAAAACCAAAAGGATTCTCACAGTAAAAAAAAAATTAAAGCAAATGTTCGAAAAGTCCTCCTTGCTCGGCTAGACAATATCCGAGCCTGCTATAAAAACCCCTTCTAACGTTTCCAAGGATGTTAGGGGTGATAATTTGAAAAGCTTCTTCAAAAACAGATAGAAGTCATTAGGAGCAAGATCGGGAGATCGAGCTGGCCATAAAATAGTTCCCCGTGTACTTATAACCCGATTAGGAAATACATTATCAAGATATTCCCTAACAAGGCCAACATTGTGATCGGAACAACCATCTTGTTGAAACCATGTTTCACCAAATCTTACACCTAACAACTGCCTAGCAGTTGGAATAATGTGCTGCTGCAGTAGATCCAAGTATCTAGGACCATTCAAATTGCAATTGCCGTTAATAAAAAATGGCCCAATTACGTGTTACCCTACAATACCCCCCCCCCCAAACTTTTAGTTTTTGGGGATACTGTGTTCTTACCTCAAAATACAAATGCAAATTTTCCCTCGACCAATATCGAACGTGTGTTGGGTTATGACGATTTGACCATTTGACCATCTGCACTTTTTCGGCAACTTCGTAGACATCCATTTTTAGTTTTAAAAATGTATTATTTCAATTAAGAACTTACCCATCTCTTTCTCGAGCAAGGCAGAAATAAAAGAAAATAATAAAAACAAAATGAATTTCCAAAAGATAAAACTGCAGCGTGCTTCGAATCCACCTCGGTCGTACGGCACGGAGAGTAAATTGGACTTGATTCCCCCTATGTTCGTAGTAGCTTGAAGCGGTCTGTATAGGTAAAATTATTTAATTAAAAATATGACTCACCTGCCAGGCCTTGGGCCAAAACTACTGCCACTTTATTTTTTTAAATTTTAAGTGATGAAAGGCTTGCATAATACACCTTTTTGGAGTTTGTAATGAAGATTTCATACATTATAAATTTTTTAAGTGCATTATGAAATTGGTGGAGGAAGTATTTCTTTTAAATTGAAGTTTCTTTGAATCGATTAAAAAATATAATATTAAAATCGGTTAGGGTATTTGAAAGTCATGCTGGATCAAACATCTAAAAACATAGGAGGCATAATTTCGGTCGGTTGGCTGGGCTCGAAAAAAAATCAAAATATTTTTTTGCATATTTTAAAGAAGATCCACACAGAACGAAGAGGCTCGTATAAAAACTTGGCAAAAAATATGAAATTTTTTGCGCGGACATTTTCACGAGCTTTTCGTTTAACATTTTGTTCGGATAAATTTTCGAGCAAATGTACGGGCAAATTTTATTCAAAATATAATTCTGCCAATTTAAGCTTCGGAAGCTTCCTAACAATAAATGCTTGTAGTATAAATTTAAAATATAAATAATTTATAGCAGTTTTAATTTTCAACAGAATAAAATTATGTCAAACATTAAAACAAAAAAACACAGTTCACAGCACCTGGAACATCAAGACAAAAAAATGCAATATTACCTATTAGCTAAAAATTTTGTTATTGTGTTTGTTAATTTTGTTATTTTTTTTTTGGTCATTAGCAGAAAACTTACTTGTACTGACTTCTTCACTACACAATAAAGTCAATAATGCTTAGGGTATATAAAGACATCTAGGCCAGACATAAATATTCAAATATAATTTCGAAGGGCTAGTGCAGCTGGCAACGGCGGCGGCAGTATAAATCAACCTTAATATTCTGATAAGAGGTAGGAATTTAATATTCTTGTAAACCGGAACATATGTGAATTAACTTTTATTGTTGTTTGTAAGTTGGTTTAAGGACTTTACCTACCTTTATTTTATAGTCTTTATAAAAAAAACCCTTCGAAAATATCTCATTTGCGCATTAACTAATTCATCAAAAGTAAGCCTTATAAAAACGTTCGAAAATATCTCATTTGACGCATTGGGCATTAACTACTTCATCAAATGTATTTTAAATTTTGATAATTAACAAAAAAACCGTGTTTGTTAATATCTCAATCTAAGGATGTACTAATTTATGTATATTTCGTAAATTTTTTTATTTTTTGTGTACCTACCGGCATGTACCGACACTGACTGATTTCTCTTGCTCTCCCTTTGTTTTCAAAACATTGAACGATTTCTTCCAAAATATCACTTTAAATGCACTGAAATATCTTCCTACTGGTAAAAAACACACTATAAACGTTTTTTGACAAAATGTGGTTTTAAAACGACTTACGAACTGCCTGAAACATCCTGAAATTTTAAAATAAATAACACGAAAAACTTATGTCAATAAAAATATCATCCGACCGTCTGCACTCTGCCGACTTTCCCCATCCTCAAGCCAATCACGACCTAAAATGGTTGAGACAGAATTCTCTGTCTCTATCATTCTACCGTCGTTTAAAAGGATAGAAAGATAATCGATATTTCTCACCTTTGGTTCCTTGTGATTTTATTTGTAAATGAATAGTGGTTTTTATTTACAAATTATCTTTTCTCTTTTTAACGTAAGATTCTATCCTACCTCTTTTTTGGTTTTGTTTCATTAAAAAAGGAAACAAAATATATCCTCCGATTTAAATACTTATTAAAATGCAAGTGGATAGTTTAAGGGGACCGCTATTCTTTAAGAACCCTGAGGAGAGGTTTAAAAAATTTTTAAAACTTTAAATTTGAAAAGACGTACTTTTTTTGCCTTCTCCTTACTTTAGGCATCGTAGTACTCTATCATTTTTTGACAAACCCAAAGTTATAAGTAAACTGGCCGTTTCTGGGTTACCTATGCGCTGAAAATTAAATTTCTGCATCAAATCGTTTTTCCGTCGGAAGGCACCTTATTATAAATAGTTACTATTTTAAAACCTAAATATTTAATTTTTATTTTTTCTGTTTTCAGTTAAGTTCAAGGGTTTCCGGTAAAAATATAAATTTTGAATTTTCAATAAACAACTTTTCTTCACAAATTTTATCACGAATATTCCCGTGAGATTTTAGACGAGCTTTTTCACGAGCTTTTGCGAGAGTTTTGGATCAAACGTTTTGCTACGTAGGTTCGCGTAAATATTTGTCGGCATTCCGAACATCAAAAGAAAGCTCGCCTGTGTAAATAACCCTATATTTATTTTTTGCGTTTGGGGACCACACCAAATATAAATGTTCAAAGTTAAAATTTCAACTACTCTCGGTCTGCTGGGTATAGAGAAAGATTAAATTAAATTTTTTGGAAATAGGATGTTCTATTTTAGAACGTAGTATACTCTCTTGCCTTTTGCTGGTTGCTTTGCGGTATAATTTAATTTCGGAGGTGCCGAAAGTAACAAGGGAAAATTGGAAACTACGAGATTTTGAGAATCTCGGTATAATCTTATTAGTTCCCTCGATTAAGTATGTAGGTAAAATATCTTTTATCTTCACCCCTTCGGCGGCTGCGACAATATATTAGCTTTGGAACTTCGGGTAAGACTATTTAGTTTGGCAGTAAAAATTATGCTGATAAGTGTTTGCTGATCATGCTGATATGGTAATTTACAGGTAGCGAGTTTAATTAATAGCTACTAGTTGAAAGATTAATAACCCTCCGTTACACATTTAAAAAAAATAATTCTCCCGGTTTATGTATTGATACACATCAATAAATAAGAACACATAAGTACTTTTTTTATACCTTCATCAAAAACGTGATTTAAGTAACTGTCTGCAGATAACTAAAGCATGGCTGCACGAGTGCAAAAAAAGATTTATTTCCGTTTTTTACCCAAAATTAAAGAGAAATAGCGGAAAATAGTACTATTGAAAAGCCATTTCTGCCAGTTTTTACCAAGTGTTTAGAAAAAAATCATTTAAAAACATCGTCTAAATATCAAATTGTCAAAGATTAAAATGTCGCAACAATGAACGTCACCGAGTAAAAAGGCACATCGCTATGGAAACTATTGTTATTTCATTTACCAGCCTCTTTGATTTATAGTTTAAAGATGGTGTTCTGCTAGAGGTGCTCTTGGTTCGAAATTTTTAAAAGTATTTTCCTGTTTTTCTTGGGTTCTTTGATAATCGTATTAAAAAAATAGTGTTAACAACTCGCGGCTAAACTGTGCTTTTTTTACTTGCGTTTTTAAATACCTCGCTTCGCTCGTTATTTAAACGAACGCTTGTAAAAAAGCACTATTTTAGCCACTAGTTGTTACTATTTTTCTATCACGTACTGTTTTTTAGGTAAGGTATAAAAATTAAAAACGAAACTTCCAGTGTAATACACATAGTTTTATTTAATTATCAATGTAATTCGAATAAAACTGCCATCTAATAACGTATTCCTTTGGTAAAATTGAGCGCATCACCGGTGCACAGCCAGTTGTGCACTAACACTCGTCCGGTGCTGTCAAAAAGTGCACCGGTGCAGTTTGAATGGAAAATACATTTTTCCCTTTATTGTTGCTAGGAATATTAGATGAATGCATAAGAGCTTAGGCGTCTAGGTAGCATAAACAGACTCTAAATGTGACTAATAAACTATATTGCATATCTCTCCATGCAGACACAGAAGAGGGGTTATTGGGTCCTGCGATCTGCTAGAACTTACTTCTGTTGTAGTTGCCTTATTGTTACTCGTTCTGTTTTTTTTCTTCTTCTTCTTCTTGTCATTGTACTTATGTATCACATTTTCAATATGGTTTTTGATTTTGGGGGTTGCCTCACGAACATATATAATAATGCATAAAGCTCCTCATAATCGTCATCATCACTACTGCCCGATAAAAAACTAGAAAATTAAAAAAAAATACTTGGCAATATTGCTTCTTGGATTTCTTTCCATTTTTTTATTTATGATTTTTAAAAATAAAATGGCCGGAAAAGGTTTTCGTTGCGACACCGGCTCTCAGACCCGGTGCAGAAAATGCTGCACTCAGTGCAAAACTGAAATTGTCAGTTGTGCAATGGAACAATAAAACTAAGAAAGTGCACCCCAATGAAACAGGTGCACTGAATGAGTCTTATTTATACATTTGCCAACAGCCAAATATAGAAGATATGGTAAAAAGTTTATATTGTATACAAAAAAAATATAAAATATTTAAATTTTCCTTTTGTGTTAGAAAGTAACTTCTCGCATTGAGATCATTCCTCAAACCTTTTCATATCCTGATAAAACCGGTCCCCTCGTTCGACATTCACAGCTCCAAGGCTTGAACGGAAAAAAGATGTCCGGCAACCAAAGAAATTAAAATAAACTAGAAACCGCATAAAAAACGTTAGACAAATCACTTAACTACACTGAAATTTCAGAAATTTAGATAGCGGTTGCCGAGTTTCCTTAATTATCCCTTATTTAATTTAATTTAATTTAAAGGCGTTTATTAATCCAAAAGAAATACAATAGAAATTGGCTATTATGGCAGCCTCCCGGGCTTTACAACATAATGGCTGTTTCAGCCGTTAGAACTATATTTTCAAATATTTTGTCCTTAACTTAAGCACTTCTTAATCTAATGACAAGCACTTAAAGCTAGCATTATACAATATCAGTTTTTCTATTACTACAACTACATAAGTGTAAGCCTTAGAAAATAAAAATTTCGTACTATTTTCAACACATTTTTAAAATTAAAAAAAGTAAATCCCAAATTTGACAAAAAAAGAAAACATGATTTTAGACATTTAAAAATAAAATAAAAGTGATAGAAATAGAGTCATTTTAGCTATAACTAGTTTATTTTAATTTATTTGAACAGGGCAAGTTCTATATTTAGTGCACAATTATTATTTTTGAGTACAGCTGAGTGCTTTCGGCTATAAAACCATCATCAGAGCGAACATTAGTCTATGATATATGGTTTTGTTAATTTTGTTATTTTGTCAAACTGGAGCTGGAGCATAAAAGGTCTAGAGGTGCTGCTTTGTTATTTCCTGTGGAACTAGTAGGTGGGGTATGCAAATATAATTTGTTTTGTTTTGGTTTTCTGTACGTTTTCAGATGAGACAGAAAAGGTTTGGAGAGGTGCTGCCTTAGTTTTGTCTTTTTCCTGTTTTATGTGGGCTGGTAGGTGGGGTGTTCAAAATTGTTTTTTGTCTGATGGTCCAATTTTCTTTTAAATTTTTTATATATGTGTTTTTTATATCGACATAAGAAGGTCCGGAGAGGTGCTGCCTTCTTGAGAAGTGATGCTTAGTTTGTTTTTCCTGGGGCCATGTGGAAAGGTAAATGGGGTAAACTTTTTGCTTCTTGAGTTTCTTTGCTTAAATGCTTATTTACTATTTTGTGCGAGTGCGAATATGAAAAATATTAAAGTGTTTTTTGCAATTCTTAATTATTAAATATAAAATTGGGTAGGACGACACAAACACGTTAAAAATAATTAAAATTTGTCTTTTGAGATGTTTTTAAAAGCATTTTTTGTAATTCCTTGTATTGTGTCACAATAACATCCCACCTACCAGCCCGCATAACCACAAGAAAAAACAAAACTAAGGCAGCATCTGTCCAGACCTTTCCTGTCTCACTTGAAAATGTACAGAAAACCAAAACAAAACAAATTATATTTGCATACCCCACCTACTAGTCCCACAGGAAATAACACTCACCTGAAATCATGAAAACTTGACAAAACCAAGCTCCAGTTTGACAAAATAACAAAACTAATAAAACCATATATCATAATCTTGATCAATACATTAGGCCTGTATAGCCAAAAGCGCTCAAATGTAATAAAAAATAAAAATTTTGCACTAAATACAGAACTTACCATTTTCATTTTTTACCAGTGCACGCAACCATTCCTCCAAAAAGAAATTTAATTTCTTTGTCGGCAAAAAATTTTTTTATAAGCATTCAACAAATTTTTCATCAACATCATTAACGAATATCTAACCACGAAATAAATAATGCAAAGAACCTCGCACGCAATACATTGAAAAATTATTTCGGTGAAATTTGACGAAATTTTAGTGTGTTATAGTGCGTTATGAGATCAGAGAAATGGGTAAATAAAAATTGATTTCTATGACTAGACTAGTTCCAGAGATATAAACAGTCAAAATTTAAAAAAACATGGTTTCGGGGTATATTGGGTACGCTCAAAAAGACATTTCCTGACCGAAATAAAATAAGTGATCGATGAATATGGGTTCCCGAGAAACCACACTAACTTCCTTATTATTTTGTTGATAAAACGTTAACAGGTTGTATACAAAATCATTTTTTAACACATTTTTATTTTCCTCTATACAAAAATTAAAAAATTATTTTTGAGCAAACATTAACGTTTCAGTAACAGTTACTTTGTTGTACTTTTTTTTTAAATTTTTTGACTATAAAAACTTGACAAAAATTGTTTCATACTACGAAATAATTATTCTGCAACTTAAAAATCTAAGTATTATTTTGCATTCAGTTAAAGTGATAAGTAAATAAACTTTAAATAAAATAGATTTTATTTTAATTTTTTTTCCTAGCTACGAGGTACATGCAAAAAGTTCTATATCATTAATTTTTATAGAAAAGTAGTAAATATTTAATTTTCATTTAATTTTGCGTACGCCTTTATCATACTTTTATCTAATATAGCGTGCAATTTTTTTATCACTTTATGTTTTTTTTCACTAGCCCCTTAATACAACCTGTTAACGTTTTATCAACAAAATAATAAGGAGGTTCATGTGAGGGTACACTTATTTTATTTCGGTGAGGAAATTCTTTTTTGAGCGTACCCAATATACCCCGAAACGACGTTTTTTTATAAACTTTGACCGTTTATATCTCTGGAACTAGTCATACAAATCAATTTTTATTTACAAATTTTTGTGATCTCATAACACACTCTAACATACTAAAATTTCGTCAAATTTCAAGGTATTTCGTGCGGGGTGCTTTCACCGAAATAATTTTTCAATATATTTCGTGCGGGGTTCAAACGTTGTAATAAATAACTAAGTAACTAACTATATGCATTTTCGTACAATCTTCGCCCGCACCGCGGTTTCCCATGTTTCTCGAAAATAGTCAGTAGGCCAAGGGATAAAAAAATTAGTATGGTTGTAACAGAATCCAAATAGTTATAAAATTTTAGAAAAGGTGAAAAAAAGGTATTTTTCACATTTTTCATGCGTGAGAGTAACGGATTGGGGAGAACATTACCCCCTTGTTCCTCCCCTTATCTACGCCCTTGTACTAAAAGGATTTTGATAGAAGTTTCACTGCTGGATTCTTTCGATTCTTGAAAAGGACATAGATTCTATTTCATCAAAATCGGTTTACAGAAACAAAAGTTATGACAATAGTCAAAACCGGGAAAACAGCGGGAAAGCGGTTATTCAGGTGAAGCCTAGAGATTAAAGTGCAGAAGGTGAAGGAAAAGGGGCGTAAGACCTTTCCCTCAGCTACAATTTTAAACACGAGAACGAAGTCGCAAGCAACTAGCTAGTTTATTACTATGGACGACATGAGGGTGGCTTAAAAAAGGTTATCGGTAGAAACCTTAGAAACCAGACGTAATAGAAACAAAAGACATCAACTGCCTATATGCTATAACTAACAGAAAACTATAATAGAAATCAGTTTTTCGGGTCCGGGATCCGTTAGGCAAATAATCTTTCAAAAAATATGTAAAATATTAGTTTTAAGGTAAACATTTGTTTTAACCCAAATACTTATTTATGGTAAAATGACTTTTTAACAGATTAAAAAAAAATAAACCCACTTTTTTATTTTGTGGCTTGTGCAATATGTTTTCCAATTCTTTTTCAATTTTTTTAATGGATAACACTTCAAAGAACATAAAATTGTTTTTTTAAAAGCTTTGAACATAACTGAAACAATTGGGATTAATCAATTTCGAAATATTTTTTTGTATATCTGTTCAACGACTTTTTAGGGAGAAGTGTAGTAGTAACAAAGGGTTATTCCACTCCAGTAAATTAATTTTAAAGATCTGAAATCAACCAATTAGCCTCTTAAAATAACTTCTATTTCTATATTTTTAATAAATGCTTGACCAAAAATGGTATTTTTAATATTTTATTTTTGTGTTATGTTTTTTTTTTGGTTTTATTTACTAGTACGTAACGTTACCGAATTTGTTTGCAATATTTTAAAGACTAAAAAAATAGAATACATCGCGATTGCAAATCATTTTAATTTAGGTACAAATTTTCTAGCTAATATTGCAGTTTTTAAGAAAATTAAAACTCGTCCTTTAAATTTTTAACTACATTCTGCACAACAAATGTCTAATTTTTTTTTATACCTTCATCAAAAACATTTGTGCAGATAACTAAAGCATGGCTTTTTCGGTTACCGATGCAAAACAACTTTTTTTTTGGTCACGGGTTCAAAAAAAAATTTCTGTCCGTTTTTTACCCAAAATTAAAGAGAAATAGCGGAAAATAGTAATATAACAAAAATATTACGCCAGTTCTCACCAAGTATTTACGAAAAAATCATTTAAAAATAACTTCAAATATTAAAATGTCGCAACAATGAACGTCACCGAGTAAAATAAAAAAATAGTGTTAACAACTCGCGGCTAAATGTGCTTTTTTTTACTTGCGTTTTTGAATACCTTGCAAGAAAATGGCAAAAATCCTCACCACAAGCGTCATGTGTCAGAAAGAGATTAAAGATTATTCTCTCTCTACCACATTGGTAAGGACTTTGCCATTTTTCTCTCGAATTAATATAGATAGGGGTAACATTTGGTATATTTAGGATCATAAAGGAACGGCCGATTCAAAATTTTTATAAAATATAGGGTATTTCATTTATAAATTAAAACTTGCTCTTAGGAATTGCCATTTGTAATTACACTTGGCTTTTTTTTATAGATGTTTTTTAATTATGCAAAAAAATAAATAATTTTTCTCCAATAATTTTTCTCCAATATTTAGAATAGCGGCGCTAACTGGTGGGGCAAAATATAGTGTGACACCCTGTAGAATCAGGACGGACATGGCTGTTTTAAAATGAGGAAAGCGGAGGGCGACATGAAAAAATGTTGAAAAATCTAACGTGTAACTTAAATTATAAAAAAATGGGCTATAGGCCACTAAAGTAGACAAAAATTGTCTTAATCTCATACAATTTATAAAAATTATCAAACTTCTCCAAATCATTTGTTAATATTTTTTGCCTAACTAAAGCAAATAATTTTAAATATGTATTAACATAAAACATTTCTAAAACAAAATGATTTAAAATAAATATTGCGCGTAGCAAAACCTTTTCCACAAATTTTCAGAGCTTCTATTTTTCATCTTTTGCATGAAACATGTGTTCGCGCAGACACAACAATAAATGCTAAGGCGTAAACCCCGTTAGATAATAGCATACACCATAATGGCCCAAGAATCGCAAAATCTATAACCATTGCTACGTTTTCACGTGACACTGAACAGGTTTCCAATACGCTTCACTTTCATACCTTTCATGAAGGCAAATCGAACTTTTATTTGGGTTGACGCGGCCCAAGTTCAACACCGCTTTTTTGCATCGTATCGGTATTCAACGGTAAGTATCGAACTTACTGATGGCACCTATAATAAGCTGTTAGCACTTCCAATATTCCTGCAAAAAGGTAAAGGTAAACCTTTATTAAAGTAACACTCGTGGCATATCGGACAAACCTTTATTTTAGTTATATTTTTGTACCGTAAACTTATTAACTTTAGAAAAGCAAACAAAGAAGTAAAATTGGCAAAAACTAACTTCAAAAAATCTCAAATCGTGTTCAAAATTCATTTAAACCTAAAATTAAATCGTATTCAAAACGTATTTAGTTCCACGTGAAAACGCAGTAAATAGTAACATTGAAAACCAAAAAATATAATTGAAAAATCATCTTTGGTACTGGGCAAGGCCAAAGGGAAAGAATTTACTGCGCATGCCTGATCCAATCTACTCGCGCCCAGAAGAGATTTGTCCTTTGCATTTCTTCGAGGCTAACTTGAATGGGAGAGTTATTATTGGTACAGCTTTAGCTGCAAGGGCAGGCAGTTATATTAGACCGGCTAAATAAAACCATTTAAGGATCGGCAATGCTCATCCTATAGTCCTTATTTTTCTCTGTTTTTGTCTGTGCAACAAAATGTTACATGGAATGGAATCTCATGCAGCGTCTTAATCGGAGGCTTACCGTACACTGAGAAAGATGAGCTTACTAGGAACTTTAGTCACGGGTTTTCTAGTTAAAATTACTATATTTAGGGTTAGTCTGACAAATCGCTCTAGTTGAAACAACTGACTTGATCTAGTTAACGTAAAACTGGTAACCGTAACCAGTTTTTTTAGTTACTTTAACCGCTTTTTTTTTGTCAAAAAAAATCAAGTTACTTTTACTAAAGTTTTGTCGTCACAGCAACTAAAGTCATCTTGAACCATTTCACATGGTAAACTTTACTGAAAATTCTAGTAGGTCTTAGCCAGATTTCGTAGTGGGAGCAACTACAGAACTTTTGACCAAAGTATTATAGTAAGGGTAATTAGGAATTCTGGTTGGAACAACCATATTTTCTGTCGTTTGTAAACGAGCATGCAAGGGTTTCACGCCGATGTGGTCTGACTCAAAAATTTTTTGATTGTCTTTTATGATATTTTTCAAAATTCGAAATTTTTAATCAGTAAATCAGTTGTCCGTTTTATCATTAACATTTGCATACATAATTTTCATGTGATACTCTCACAATTGTACTGTTTCAGCGCAGAAAATTCCACTAGGCATGACGGTAAGTCATTTCCACATGGTCAAGAAAATGTCTAAATTTAATTTTGGCCATTTTCTTTAGTCACCAGGCTTTCTTTAGACTCTCCTCGTGCTGCTGGTACTTTCTACTTCCTCCTGGAGACGAGTTCGACCATTTCCGTCCATAGTTGTTTGCCTTGTCGGGTAAGTTTAAATTTACAAACTAACCTAATTTGTGCTATAATTGGCATTTTCTCTTTAAATAAAAGAGTTCAAACTGATTCGACATCATTAAATACAGCTTACAGAAATAAAAAAAATAACAAAGTTAATAAAAAAACAACAAGAGATTAAGCTGTACCACTTATTTTAAGAGGTTTTTGGCATATCGGGGATCATCAATATTAAAGATATATTTGAACCAATATAATCCAAGACCATCTCCATTTAAACCATCCAACCTTTCAAGAAGATGATTAACTAAAACATGTGTTTTAAGCGTTTCTGAAAGTTCAGTGGCTTTGAAAAACTGTTGTAAGTGTTTTATTGAATCTTTAAGTTCTTGTTGTTTAGCAGTAATGGAAGATGAAAAACAATTTTTTACCATTTTTTCATGGCTGTTAGAGACTCCACTAAAGGTGTCAATTTTAGCTGAAACCAATTTTACAATCTTCTTATCATAAAGTTGATCTGCAGCATTAAGTAAACTTTTACAAGCACTTACTTCGAATAGCTCACCTTGATAATTCTTTGACACAATATTTAGTTTTTTGATCAAAAAACAATAAATTAAACAATACTGATAAAACCCGATATGGCAAAAACCTCTTAAAATTTGTGGTACAGTTTTCATCAATGCATTTGCAAAATTATTATTCTCTTCTTGTTTTTTTTTATAAATTTTGAGTGCACTTAGAGCCTTGAGGGCAGCCTGGCTGTCGGAGAATATGTATATGTCCATCCTGACCTTGGGTAGGGTTGCTGTCATGATAATGGCATACACCTTCGCCTGAAACACCGTAGCGTGTTCTCCAAGTGGATAACTCTTCTGAACTTCTAGGCTTTCCACATACACTCCTGCGCCTGTTGTCTGCCTCCGACTCTCTGCTTAATTCCGTTCGGAATTCTTCCCTTTGTCACTCATTCCTTTCTAGTATTTGTGACCTTCTACTTTTTATCGAACCTCCATGGTTTAAGCGGTGCTTTCACTGGCAGTCTTAGGAGGGACACCTCTTTCGTCGCCAGTCCCTCGACCGCCAGATGGCTTTCTCTTTCCTCCCTGCCTTTCCACAGTACCTGGTCCCTTAATCGCAGGTGCGTCGCCATCGCCTCGTTCTTGATCCAAGTTGGAAGCGAGGGGAGACCCAAGATTGCATCCAATACAATAAGGAATTAAGCCTGGATCAATCAATCAATCAAAATACTCCAGCACGATACCGGGCACTTTTTCAAAATATCCCAAAACCTTAAATCTAACTCGGATAAGTAATCATATTTAGACACTTTAAGTTGGTCAGGACACGTACGAGGTGCCCGGAGGTATACGTGGAATTTTCCGGCTCTTATGTTTCTGTCTTTTACGTATTATTACCATGTATTTCTATCTTGTTGGTTCGGCTGTTCGTATTAGCAATCTACTGATTTTTTGCGAGCGCAAGCGACATGCGGCAGACGCTACACTACGTAGGTTAGCGTCATGACGTGACCTTAATGAAAAAGCTCAACGATAGACCAAAGAGATTGGACTGTGATATCGAGCGGAAGTATTTGCTTTTTTACACGTAAAAAGAAGATATAATATTGCGGATACGTCGTATGATTAACTTAAAATGTCTTTTATAAGAATTGAGGTTGTTGCTAACATTTAGCACAAATTTTCTAATAATCCAACACTATTAAGACCTACGATTAAAAGCAAAGACTACATATACGTAGTCTAATCTAAAACGTGTGCGCTTTCAATGCCTCATCATGCTCTTTTGTTTTGAAGCACGAAAGAGAACTCCCAAAGCCCAAACAAAAGGGATGATACTTAGTATTGTAGGTATTGTGCTTACGTGGTGGCAATACAATTTGTCCGTTTAATGTGGGGGAACTTGCAGATCATGCAAGCTTATTGTAACAAGCTGCGTCTGACTCAGTGGTGCATAAATAAATGCATTTTCTGTTTTTTCCACCATCATGCCTGCATAGTTACATTATTAACATTTTTGTAAGTTCTGTTTTCTCATGAAAAAACTTATCCTCAGATAGGTCGCAACGTTACGTCCATACCAATGTACGCCACAACTGCAGTTAGCCGTTCTGCTATCGCATCCACCATAAAATCGAACCTCATTCAAAATATGGTATAAAAAAACAATAATATAATTTAAATAATAGCCAAATGCCCTAATAACTTTGCCCTTATCTCGAAGACCTATTAAATAATACAAAATGCAAAATACTCAAAAAGAGTCACCGAAGAGTACACTGTAAATAATAACATAAGGAGAAAACATCAAAAACTAAATTAAACTGTACAAATTTATTAAATGTAAATACAAGAAAAGTTGTTTACTAAAAACGTCGTAATAAGCTAAGTCCATCAAGAATATGGTAAATAAGTTTACGAGATCTGTATTAGTTTTGTGGCTTCTAATGTACAGAGTAAATTTACTTCGGATAGTTTTACAGAGATCAGAACCATTGAGTAGGAGTATTATGATCGACACGGTCAAATAACTTTAAAAATTCATAGAATACTAATGCTTCTGACTTCGTCTTGTAAATAAGAGGAAACCAAATTAAGCAGCAATAAAAAAATTATTTGGGTACATCCGTCTACAAAAAACTTCAAATTTCAGTAGAAGGATCACTGGGGTGTTTATATAAAAAGAGCAATTACATCTTTATTCATATATTATTCATTGTCTGGTTTGTCTTCAAAATAAATTCTTTAAACAACTAAAAAATCATCGCAAACGTGCATATGCCGAAAAGTCTTCTTAAAATTGAAGAAGGCAAGGAACGAGGAGTGTTTTTTTTTCATGCAAAAATGTCCGCACTGGAAAAAATTTATGAAGAATAAGTCATTTTGTATCAAGTTTCTGGTTAGTGGTGGTTGACGAAAAAGACTGTAATATTGCTACGTAATTTTAACGCGGTGGAAGAGTATTAGACCTTTTTTCAATCCAAACTTTTTTGAATTTTAATAAATACCCAAATCCTAATAACAGGTTTTATATGACACATTATTTTTGGGAAGTTGTCAAAATTTAAATACTAATGGCAGGTTTTCCCAACTCAAAATTATGCTTAAGGATAAATTTAACGCACATTCTGTGTGTCCTTTTTCTTCCTTATCAAAATAAAGAGACACACATACATAATAATTAGCACTAAATTTATGCTTAGGCATAATAATGAATTGGGTAGTCCTCCCAAAACCCACGTTAATAAAGACCTTTATTATTAGAACATGGGTTGAAAATCAAGGTTAGAGCGTGCCACAAATAGTCTCCAGAAAGTTTTGTCTACTGCTTAACGATCCCGAAGGAGAACATTTTAAAGCACTATCTTTCGTTAAAAACTTTTGCCATAAAGCTTATCGTGCTTGTCTTCCAAAATTGGGTTCAAAAAAGTCAACTTTACGAAGCTTTTTAACGCTATATAAGAAGCCGGCGCTTGTATATAGAGAGGAAAAGTACAACAAAAGGAGTTCCAAACGAGACAGCGAAAGAAACTTTAGTTAATTAGTACGTTTATAAAAAATATATACTTTTCAATGCTAGGGGAGAACTAGAGTGGCAAACAGTACTTTTTTACAAGTTTTTATTTAACTTGCATTGTATCAATGCATATGTATGTACAGGGTGGGCTAAATTCGCTGGAATTTGGGGGTTTTTGGTACTTCTAAGATAGCCAAAAAATAGTATGCATATCCTGGGCTCGATTTTTGAAAAAAGCTTAAATACAAAAACTGCATCTCCCCTCTTACGAGGGGAGTGGAGGGTGGAAAACACCTAAGTTTGTCCGATGAGGCTTTTGGGGATAAGGAATACGAATTTTTGATCAGATTTTGAAAATTCAATACGCCGGATTCAAGATGGACGATTTTCGGTCATGTTGTGCCAACCAATTTTAACTTATCCACATCCGATTGTGTCCAAATTTCGTATGCGTTTATAGTTCCGGTGAAAATACAATAATATATTATTCTCAGGTACTCACCACCCTCTAACGGCAGAAGAGCAGGGGGAAAAGGATTTAGTTTGTTCGATTATAATCAAAATTGGCATACAGGGGTTTTTAAGGAGGAGGATTATGAATTTTTGATCAGATTTCAAAATTTGAATATGACGGATTCAAAATGGACTATTAAGGGTACAAATCTAAAAATTAAGGGTGTGTGTTCAAAATTTGGTATGCGTTTATAGTTCCAGCGACAATACAATAATAATATGGTATTATTAGGTACACACTTCCCTCTAATGAGGAAAGTGGAGGAGGAAAAGATTTAGTTTGTTCGATTTAAATAAAAATTGGCATACAGGGGTTTTTCGGGAAGGGGATATGAATTTTTAATCAGATTTTAAAATTTGGATAATGAGGATTCAAAATGAACGATTTAGGGTACAGATCTGAAAATTACAAAAATTAATTTTTATTAAAGAACGTTTAAAGAACAAGCTTTTGTTAAATGCACTCAAAAGTAGAAAATAATTTTTTAACTTTCTTATACCGTAATAAAAGATATGGGCGCAAATTAAAAATTTTAACTTTACGGTGACAAAGAGAGAACTACAAAAGAAGAACTAAATTCTTCTTCTACTCCAATAAATAACTTAATGCTTTCATCTAAAGAAGCTGAGAACGGGTGAGAATGCCGTGCTTGCCAAACCTTTAAAAATTTCTTTAGGTTCTAGAGTAATACAACTCTTTCTTAGGTGAATCGTCGACGTGATCGATATACGACATCTAAAGTTAAATTTTTTAACTTGCGCTTATCGCTTTTATTATGGTATAAGAAAGATAAAAAATATTTTTTACTTTTGAGTGCGTTTAATAAAAGCTTGTTTCTTTAAAAGTTTTTTTAATGAAAATTTTTTAATGTTCAAATAGAGCTCCTGCTTCTGTTTTTAATGAAAGTTACAAGGAATCACAGAATATCACATGTGAATGTTGAATAAAATAAAAATAATTTGTGTTATAACTCTATTTATCCAGCACTGATGATGGTCCAGACCTAGGACCGAAACGTTGGCTGTTGGTATAAATAATAAAACATTGTCCATGAAAGCCGTAAGTTTGTTTTGAATCAATCATTCTTCATGTTTAATTTATTGTTCTTTAGGACATAATTATACCGATTTATTTAACAACTGTCAAAGAAAAAGAAAACCTATTTAATATGTTTGGTAACAGATGGAACAGCTTTATGCAAATTCGTCAAAATATACAGGGTATCTCACTTTAAAAAAAGTAACTTTGCCGCCCCAACTCCGATCCTTTCTTGACTGGGAGCATGACGAGCATATAAAACGTCACTTTTTTATAATCCATCTTATCTATCAAATTTTTTTAACGACTTTTGGTATACTCTGTGTCAGTAAGTACTGCAAAATACAGGGTTTTTAGGGTTTGGTTAATGTGTTACGAAAAATAAAATGCAAGTGATCCTCAGGCGGTTCTAATCACAATCTTATGGAGGAAATGTTTGTTTTACATACCTTGATTTGTTGCCAAATGCACCGCAAGTAAAAATTTGTAGAAAATTGTCATTTTTGACACGTTTTCAATGCTGTGTGTAAAAACCAAAATAAAATCGTAACAACTAGTGAAAACTCAACCAAACTTCTTACGCTGGTTGTAGTAAAGTTAAAATATGTCATATACAGGGTCTAAGCGATATTATAGTCATTATTTAAATGGGTGATAGGGCGGGGGGGGAAACCAAGCAAAAAAGTTTATATAATGTAGGCGTCAAAACTTAACGATTTCGGAGATATACGACTTTTAAGTTAAACACAGTTTGGCAACAATTCGCTTTTAGGTGCGAGAAAATTAAAAGATATCTCATGATAGAGTGGCGCGGCGCGGCGGGCGGGCTGCAACGTAAATATCAACAAAGAGTATACCATCCTTTAAGGTGGTTTTTTTTTCACATCTTACAAATTTCTAATTATTTAAAAGTAGTAAAAAGCAAAACAGTAAATGTGTACTTACCGAAAATTGGTTTTAGCATCTCGCCTGGTTGTAAAAGATTATTTAAAAGTCCTTTTCGGTATCGAAATAAAGTAAAGTAAAAACTCTTTTTCCATTAATTTTTGTTTCGCAAACACTCAAAAAAACCGTTATTTTAAGCATTTATTTTTACGGTTGTAGGGCACCCTCCCTTTTTTAAATTACTCTCACACAGTGCCTAGACTGTTTTTAACTTATAAAAACTCTTTTTTTATTTTGAAAAACACTAAAAAAACCGAGCATAAAACACTTCTTTTAAGCCGCTGCGCGCTGGGGAAATTTGAGCTGCAAGATTTTAGTTTCTGCGAGCTTCGCCGTATACTAATAGCATGTCAGCGTATTTCTGATTGGAAAGCATTTTTAATTCAGTTTAACTTCACACCAAACTGCAAAAACTCGTAAAAATAATAGCGTCAGATAGACTCGCGCTACAGACAACCTTCACAGCCAACAGCGGAAGATGCACTATGCACTATGCTGTAGAGAGGAGAGAGGGTCGAAGTTCAGAGACTCACGTATGCAGCGAACTGCATTGTTGCCAAGTATTTTTTAAATCTTTAACTCAAAAGATATCATTATTATTTTTTTTATTATCTTTTTTTTTTAATTTAGAGGATTTAGAGAAATTATTTATTTTTATTTATTTGGAAATGGCTTTGTTGTATAACGGTTAAAGTTAGAAACGAACATTTCTATACATTCTAGTAGACATAAGCACCTACATTTCTCAACTTTAAAATTTTGCTCCATAAGTCATATGAACTTTTTGACTTATTTTAACCGCCCCTTTCACCAGTTAAAAGGATGCCTATGTTATTGTTTACACCCTTTATAGCCCTGACCTTGCTTTTTCCACTCAAGTTAACCTCGCAAAAATGCAGATCGAAAAACTCTCCTAAGCCTTGTTCGAGCTTAGATGCAACTAGCCCCAAAAGGGTAAACTGCATCCTTTTTAAATTTTCATAAGGCTTTAGTGACTTGCCATATAAAAAAAAAAATAGTAACAGAAGCGGCATGCATTGAGTTTGACGGGGGTCTAAACTTTATAAAAAAAAGCCGCACGAAAGACACAGAATATTCGCGATTTTTAAACCATAGTTTAATAACTGGTGGGAAACCGGTGTTGTAATGTAACGTTTTTATTTTTCCTCGTTTTATTTATATAGATTTTGTTGGTTGCGCGCACAACATTCTCTTAAATCTTTCACTACGAGTGATCACCCCTTTCGATACCCAAAGAAGGCCTAAGTTAGGTCCATACATTTTCTTTGTACCATTGGTATGACGATACTAATAATCCGTTTGTTTACAAAAACAGTTGATGAGCTGAGTAACAAAGTATTTTGGTTGAATATAGCTCGGTGTTCTGAGTAAAGCCGCATACGGACAAAATAAGATCTTGTTGTACTAATACTTTATTAATCTTGGATTGAAATATGATTTCGCCAATTAGTTTATTTTATTATGCATTTGCCATGTTCTACTTTGATTTATTTTGAGATAGTTGCAAAAGACAGACTAGTCCACTGTTTAGAGCATGAGACTCGGTAATCTTAGGGTCGTGGGTTCCAGCTTTGTTTCTCTTGGATGCGGAGTAACCCTTTTAAAATTTCCGGCCTTGGTTTACTCGATGAGTACCTTTGCTGGCGGATTGGAAATTTTCTCTCACACATTTTTTTAAAGGCAGAGCCCTATATATAAACTTCTCGTTTTAAAGAGCTTTCTTTAAATGATGTTTATGATTTGATTTTATCCATGAGATGATCTACATCATCTTACAAATGAGCCCTTAACTGTGTCTGTCTGGCTTGAGGTCTCTTTTTGTGTGAAAGGGACCAATTTTGGTATGGTTTTTTATGTGGTTTTGGAGCAGTGCTCGGGTCCTGATGTGCTAGCAGTTTGGGTTATAGGACTCCCGCTTTCGATCATTGTCATAGGGAGAATGGGTGGTGATAAAGCAATTTATTTATTTTTTTCAGGAGGTAGTTTGATAATTTTTCACTTAGTTTTTCTACAGCATTTTAAATTTTAAATGTTATTGGATTGTTTTCCCTTTGGCTTGTTTCTTTGTAGAATATGATTGTAGAGTAGGTGCTCAATTTAAGCTATAGGAGTCCTGCTTACAGTCATTGTCATTAGGAGACGACAGGTTTGTGACAGAACGCTTTATACATATTTTTTGTGATGTAGTTTGATAAACGGTTAAATGTTTTCAATGTTTTTTTGGTTAAATATAAACCATTTGTGTGACAAATAAATTTGTTTAGATTATTCTTTCTCCTCATTGCTTAGTTTATTAATCTTTATTTTTACATTGATATTATTAAACAACTCATTTCTAATTCTTATTATTTCCTAATTAAATAAGAATAAATAAAACAATTAAACAACTAGGGTGGCGTCCAATTAGACGAAAGTTGAAATAGGAAAAGTCGCTTATCCACCCCTAATGTCAGACAAAAAGGTGCCGTGCTATTGTTTTTAACGCCACACAACATTACAATAAAGCTCCCAAAATTAGGCAGGGGCAGTTGCGGGGAACAGGCAGAATTAACTGTGGCACATGTTTTCACACGTGTAATCAAAAATTTATCAAAAACGCACATCTACGGCAAGTCTCAGACATACAGCATTTATGAACGCGATTAAAATAATGTTTTTTCTTATTTATTTATCGTAAATTTTGTATATAAAATAATTTTTAGAGTTTTGGTTGGAAAATGTAAGATATTATTTATTTTTTTATCATTTAATAAAAATTAACTACCTACCTATGTCAAATTTTTAATAAAAATCAACTACCTACCTATGGCAAATTTTTAAAAATTAGGTAGGTGCCTCTTGCTTGAGCTCTTGGACTGAATGGAAGGGAGAGGGGCGGTATAATATGTGTTGACTTAGTATACAGGGTGATTCGAATTCGATGCTCACCATGGGGAAATTCCTAAACAGTAGGAGATACGAAAAGGTTTAAATTCAAAATATTCATTTTTAGTTTTTATTTTTCTGCGCCCTTATTCTTAAAGCTATCAAAAAACGCTTAAAACTTTCTACAGGCACTTTTTTAAGATCTACCTAGTGAGATATCTATTTTTGAGACTTGAAATTGCAGTGTGACAGGAGCACTGTTAAGTTCACTTGACGTTTTGGGTTTATTGACCATTATCAGCCGAAATTTCTTTTTTGTGCTTTTAACTTACTCAAGATATTTTGGAAATCCGATTGCAGTACTTTTTTTAACTTTCAAAAATGACAGTTTTTTTGAGATTATAGATATAGAAAATAACTTCAGCCAATATCTTAAAAATACGTTTTTTCTAGGTTTTTTCTTTGTTTTTTAATTTTTGAATTTGGGCTGATGATGGTCAATTAACTCAAAACGTCAAGTACTTATCAAAATGAGTTTGTAAAATATATGTCATTTATTAACCAGACGGCAGGAGAAAAATAGAATGTGTCCATATGAAAAAATGAACTTGCCAGTGCTGCTGTCACACTGAAATGTGAAATCTCGAAAACGGACCTCTCATTAGGTAGATCTTAAAAAAGTGTCTGTAGAAAGTTTTAAGCCTTTTTTGAGAGCCTTAGGAATAAAGGTGCAGGAATATAAAAACTAAATATAAAGATTTCGGTTTTTTTCGCACTACGGAACTACCCAGAATTTGTAAACTTTTTTTTTGGTTTCGAGCAAAGCATCAATTGCTCAAACTAATTTAAACCTTTTCGAATCTCCTACCGTTTAGACGATCCCCATGGTGAGCATCGAATTTAGAACACCCTGTATACGAAACAAAAATACTTATTTTTAAAAGCAAGTCTCATCTAGCCTTATTTTTAGATTTTTAAAAAAATTAACCCTTAAGTGCGCCGCAGGCAAGAATTTTGAAAAAATTACACTAAAATGCTACTTTTTATGCGTTTCATATGTTGTTGACAAAAAAGTTACTTAAAACTAAACAAAATTGTACCATTACTTAATATTGGTAAAGCGCCGCAAGCGAAAATTTTGAAAAAAAACAAATCCTTTAAAACTTTTGATCTCTTAAGGTGTAAAGCTCGTGCAAAATATCTAAAATTTTTTGCGTGAACATTTTTGTGAGCTTTTCTTTGAATATTTTGTTCGGGCAAATTTTTGAGCAAATTATTGCTATCTGTTTCGGAAACATATTTTTAAAGATGAGAATAAATAAAATTTCACATCAGTGATCAGTGATCTCAATTCTTTAAAAAAATGGAACACCAACTTTTATTTTAAATTTTTGTGAAAAAAAGCCGACGGCAAGCGAAACATTATTCTTGGCTATTAGTTTTGTCACATGGATTAAGGTTACTTATAATATTTTTTTCTTAGAGTTTTTCTCCGATTTTTTTGCCCGGGGGTTTTTTAGGGATTTTCTTGCGAGTTTTTTTTATTTCCAAGGGTTTTTTTCCTAAATTCGAAAAACAACCCAGGAAAATTTTTCTTTTCCAAAAAAAATTTGAGTTTTTCAAATATCGGCAAAAAACTCAAAAACTGCACTTTTAAGCGGTAATCCGCGCCTCACGACTATGAGGAGTGGTGGGGAGTAGATTTTTTTTTTAACATATTTTTGTAACTGTACTTTACCCTTAGCTTTGATTGTTTTTTTTTTAATTACTCACACCAGATTTACCTAGTTAGTTTAAGGCCCCAAGGGCTGCTTAAAAAAGCAAAGGGTTCATGAAAATGCTGTAGATAAATATTTACTGTCAATTTAATGTAATAATCAAGGTCGATTACTGACACTGAACAAACAATATACAAAGGGGCAACATTCCGATTCAAAAGTCTAGTATATTACTGTTAAATTATATTTTTTAGACAAGGGTCGAGATCGTAGGGTTGTAAAAGTGGGTAATAAACGGGTATTATTTAGACCGAACGTGCTTTTGTTCATATATTTGAGATTTAATAAAATGTATATAGGTTTTTTCATTTGACTTAATTATTACTGTATTGTGTTTTAAACTAGGAAGTCAAATAAAGAGCTATTCTTTTAAACGTAAATTTCTATGATTCTCGTTTTTTTTACAACCCCAAAATAGTTAAAAGTATACTGGCATATCCCCTATAAAAATCAGATCAATCGAAGTTGCTTATGAGGTAAAACGTAAATTTCGACATCAAATCGTTTTTCCGTCGGAAAGCACTTAATTAAAAATACCTTGTTTTAAAACTTGGTCTTTCTATTTTCAGTTAAGTTCAATGAATTCCCATAAAACTATAAAATTTAAATTTGTAAGAAATTTTTATTACCAACATTTCTTCAAACAAATTTTGCCTAAAATTCTCTCCAAAATTTCCGTGATTCTTTTTGTACGAGATTTTGCTCGAACTTTCTTTTGAACATTTTGCTCAAGAGGCTCGTGTAAATGTTTGTCGGCATTTCAACATCAAAGGAAAGTTTGTCTGTGTAAATGCGCCTTTAGGTTTTTTTGTAAAATATATGCAGTGGTATATATATATATATAAATAATAATAATAAATATAAATGCGCCACAGATAAAAAAGAAAATAAAATTAATAAGAATTCTATGTATTACACGTTTTGAATGCCGGTGGCTCTGGGCGCAAGTATACTGCGTCCGGCATGCGCACTAGATTTTTTACCTTTGGCCTTGCCCAGAGCTAACCCTGATTTTTCATTTATTTTCTTTATTTTTCAAAGTTATTATTGTCACACATTTTTTGACACTTGGATCATTATAGTATCTTATATTTATATGGATATTATGTATGTATATATGGGATTACCTTATATTATAAAATACATGATTTTTTTAGTTGCGCCCTTAAATACTTCGATATGGGCATTTTTCAAGTCAGAGATTAATGACGGAATAAGACAAAGATGGCTTCCAAACAACTCTGTTATTTTTTTTTATAAGAGTAAGGTTACATTTGACCTTATATTATAAAAGATATGATTTTTTGAAGCGCTCCCTTACATACTTCGATACGGGCATTTTTTATTAATCATGATCTACGGCAATATTTTCTCATTATTGTTGACCAACAATAACTTTGTTATTTTAGTGCAAACATGATACAAAAAACCACACCACCCTTGAGGCAGTGGCGGATGCAGGTAAGAGTGGTGGGGGCGATCGTCCCCCACACTCCTTTGCGAGAACTTATTTGAAAAATCGCCGGTTTTTAATAAAAACAGCAAAATTTTTTATAGTTTTTTAATATTGGGTCGAAAGTTACATTAATTTTAGAACTTTTTCATTAAACATTTTCTTTGCTTTTACAAAATTTTGATTTTACGCCCCTCACTTTTGGGAAAGCTGTGACCGCCACTGCTTGAGGTAGAGTTGATCGACGCGTTTTTTTTAAATGTCGATATCGGGGTATTACTTTGTCGTCATGACACTAAGCTGAGTCTCGTTCGCTATTATCAGTTAGACATCAATACGACATCATATTCGGCAAGCTCGGTGTGGTCCTGAAAGTCCTGTATTGGATCAGAAACGTTTCGGCATCATCTGCATTGTCTTCGTCCAGTGCAGCGCAAACACAAAACCGAAAATTTCAGTTCTGCTTTACGGCAATCATAAGCAGGGTCAAAACCATTCTGGCATCTACATTATATACTCTTAAGCAGAACCTCTGGAGCTGATTCCTTTAAGATGCGTATTGCGTCTAGTTCTATTGTGGTTTTTCGCAATCCATGATATCTTGGAGTTTTGTGAACTCCCCGCCAGCTCGGGACTTGACTAAGGAATGATGATAGTACGCACCGAATGTTAGTGGCAGTGACGCAAGATTAAAGGAATAAAGTTGGTATACCTAACGTGAGATGTTTGCTGTCTGCGCCATACTGCCTCGGCATAAACAGTTCACCAGGGGCTATGACTCGTTAGTTCTGAATCGAATCTTGCCTTGACTGAATGACGCCGATGTGGTGCTGCAACTTCTTAATGTCTGGTCTGGATTGAGGGTGACTAGTGAATCCACTGACGAGCCCACGCTAGTCACCGCCGGCGAAACATCGTTTAATTGTTTCCCTTTTCGCTTTGGACTTTTGTGTGTTCCTTGTGGGACACTCGTCCAATTTAGAAATTTCGTTCTCTCCTCGCAAGATCTTTTGATCTTTTTTTTTTAGATTATTTTCGGTTGATGTAACTGATTTGGAAGTTTTGACTTCTTGTTTTAATTGTCTTAGGAGCATATTCCTATTGGAAAGATTAACACGCCAGAACGAACCCGTATCAGGCGACTTATAATAAGTACCATGAGGAACGATGCCTATTTGTGAGTGTTTCAGAGTTGGAAGTCAGAGTGCGCGATGGTATTAAATGATGTCTGGATTGAGGGTAACTAGTGAATCCACTGACGAGCCCACGCTAGTCACCCCGGGTGAAACATCGTTTAAATGTTTCCCTTTTCGATTTGGACTTTTGTGTGTTCCTTGTGGGACACTCGTCCAATTTTGAAATTTCTTTCTTTCCTCCCAAGATCTTTTGATCTTTTTTTTTAGATTATTTTTGGTTGATGTAACTGATTTGGAAGTTTTGACTTCTTGTTTTAATTGTCTTAGGAGCATATTCCTATTGGAAAGATTAACACGCCAGGACGAACCCGTATCAGGCGACTTATAATAAGTACCTTGCGGAACGATACCTATTTGTGAGTGTTTCAGAGTTGGAAGTCAGAATGTGCGATGGTGTTAAATGATGTCTGGATTGAGGATGACTAGTGAATCCACTGACGAGCCCACGCTAGTCACCCCGGGCGAAACATCGTTTAATTGTTTCCCTTTTCGCTTTGGACTTTTGTTTGTTCCTTGTGGGACACTCGTCCAATTTTGAAATTTCGTTCTTTCCTCCCAAGAACTTTTGATCTTTTTTTTTTAGATTCTTTTCGGTTGATGTAACTGATTTGGAAGTTCTGACTTCTTGTTTTAATTGTCTTAGGAGCATATTCCTATTGAAAAGAATAACACGCCAGGACGAACCCGTATCAGGCGACTTATAATAAGTACCATGCGGAACGATGCCTATTTGTGAGTGTTTCCGAGTTGGAAGTCAGAGTGTGCGATGGTGTTAAATGAGGTGTGGATTAAGGGTGACTAGTGAATCCACTGAAGAGCCCACGCTAGTTACCCCGGGCGAAACATCGTTTAATTGTTTCTTTTTTCGCTTTGGACTATTATGTGTTCCTTGTGGGACACTCGTCCAATTTTAAAATTTCGTTCTTTCCTCCCAAGATCTTTGGATCTTTTCCTTTTTAAAATCTAAGTCATTGTGACAAAATCCTTATGTAATTTCTCTATACCTAGGCATTATTAAATCGCGTAACAAATTGCAGTTGTTTGCTGTAACTTTAGATAGAATGTTATAAATTTTGAGCTTTTTGGAAGTACAAGATTCAAAGCTTTTATGTTGTTCTTCAAAATTTTACAATTCTCAAAAATCCATGATGGCGGATATTTTTAAATAATGAGTAATTTTCACCCCCCCCCCCCCTCTACCCCGAAAAAAAATTATGTTTGGTATACTGAACAGAATCTAATTTAATGCGACAAGAGTTCACAAACACACGACAAATTAAATCGGTTAAGAAATTAAAAATTGATAATCAAGTATGGTCATATAACCTAATGGCCCTTTGCTTAAAATATGCCTGTTTCTGAATATTTGTACTATTTATTCTAAGCCTGTAAAAACAATTTTTATTGAAAACGCTGGAAATGATGACACTAACTTGTTTACTTCTTAACTGATTTAAGCAAGTGATACCTAGCAGAGATGGGAGATAGAATGGCCGTGATTTTGTTTTGTTATTTTTTTATGGGAGTGAAATGACAATGATTAAAGCGTGTTAAAGCTGTCCGCCATCTTGGATGTTCAAAAAATGTCAAAGCCGCAAGCTTTGTTCAACCAAAAATGTAAAAATGTTTAAACTCAAGTAATCCGATCAAAAGCAAATGCAGAAACTGCGATTTTTTTGCAAATGAAAATGTAGAGTCAAAAAACACTTATTTCAGAGGTTTATAGTTTTCTTATCTCTTAACCAATTTAATTAAGTAATGCCTTGGTATAGAAAGCATAAACATGGTATTTTATCGCAATGACTTAGATTTTTTCCAGCGGTGGTGGTCCCAGCCATTTGAAAAGGGGGAGGGCGGTTTCGATACGAAAAAAAAATTAGAATAAAAGCATAGCATTTATGATAAAGATATCAATATATTCAAACAAAACTTAGTAACTACAAGCGCGTATCTGGCCTCAAATCTAGAGTGGGTACTCAGATTTAAGTGGTTTATTTGATACATATTTTATTTGAAAAAAATGTTTAAATGCTCCGAAAACTTTTGAGAAAATTACATTAAAAATGCAATTTTTGAGTCAAATTAAACTAAAATCGTAAATATCAACGGTATCATAGTGCCGCGGGCGAAAATTGAACTAAAAAACGCATTTGTTGATTTAAAATTATCTAAAATTGTAAGTATATCAATGGTTTCAAAGCGTATCAGGCGAAAATTTTTAACACAAAATTAAACTAATATCGTAAATATAAAAGGTGATATAGCGCAGCAACTTATGCCCTACTTTTAAACCCATCTGAAGTCCGTGCTTGGATAACTACGTATAATTTTTTTAATTACAAAAAATCATAGATAACAAACAAACCACAAACAAAACCTAACAGGTAAATACTTTGTTGAAACACTACTTTTCTCTTGCATCCCTCAAATTAAAGATGCCTATCTCAAAAAAAAAGTTCGTTTCCGGTTTTTTTTGGGCAAACCGGTCAATGACTCGCTTAATGTCAATTTAAATATGTCTGTTGATATGCAGCAACGCTAAGCCCGTCGGACGAATTTCTGTCATAGTGTTTGTATTATGGACTTATGTTTTCAATCTTCTGAGGCAGGAGAAGCTTCTTTCTGACGAAGCATTACTTACTGGCAAACATTCAAAAATGTTTTTATCAACGGAAAAATATCGGCACACTTGTTCGTTGCCTTGAAAACGTTATCAGGTATGTTTTGGTTTAAGCTTTTGCCTACTTCTGACCAATAAAAGGTCAAGAATTTGTGTTTTGAATTATTCAAACAGTTTATGGTATTTGGAAAAGGCATTAGTTAATTTCGCCTTGATTTTGGCTTCACGTTCTATAAAATTTGGTATGAATATGTTCAGATCAAAAATACTTAAAGTCTCGTTATTAAACCTTGATTTTATGTCCGAAATAATTTTGTCTAAAACTTGTTTATAAATAGAAACTCTGTTCTGTATTTCCAATATCGTGGTTTTTGCGGTAAGTACATCATGCGATTCCTTAAAGGAACGTTCTGCAATTTCTCGTTTTTTTTCTAAAGACTTCAGGGATACCACCAGCATCATTGTTGTCTACTTTTTTCTGGAGCACAGGGGAGCGCGATTGAAGACGATGCGAAATGTCAAATTTTGAACCGGATCGGAAAAGTCTCATGTCTTGTATTTCAAAAAGGTTAAAAAAATTTGAAATCGAGTGTGCAAGATTTTTTGCCCACCCTATATTTTTAAAACTTTATATTATTTCGTTTACTTTTATGGTAACAAAATTTATTTCCGTCTTTTTTACGGAGACAAATGTCAGCCGTAAACGAGCTAACAGGGCAATGCTTCATACAAAATGCGGTCTTTTTTAAATTATACAACATAGTTTGCATGTTGAATAATATTGTGTGTTTTCTTTTCTTAAAATGAAAATAAATGCCGCGGCTCTAAGCAATTCATTTTTATAAGAGCAAATGAAAAGGTCTTTCTTGGAGAAAATAGATATCTACTAAATTAAATAGTGTTTTATGGTGCTTAAGACTAGCGAGATTATAAAAATGTCGCAAATTAAAATAAGCGTAAAACTAAAAAAACTAGCTTTTCATTACTTATTTAACTAGTCATTTGCCTAGTTTTTAAAACTCATCAAAACATTTAAAACTATAAAAGTTTTAAGAGGTCTAATGCACTTTATCTTAAAACGTATTTAGAAAGGGGATTAGAGTTCCAAAACCGATTTAACGGTGCGTATAAATGTTCAAACCGTTCTTGAGACAATGTTGCCAATACCGTAACCCAAAAAAATCCCCATAATCCGTTTTTTTTTTACTTTCTTAATTGATGGGAAATAAGAAACATGAAGCAAAAAGAAGTCTGTTTTGTTCTTTGCTTGATGAAAAAAAGTTGGCAGAATAGGCACTGAGTAACAGAATAGTCTCAGTTTACAATTATATTGGTGATTTTTGGGGAAATCACTGGCTCCGGGGGGGATTTGAGACCCTAAGCCCCCTTTTGCGTACGCCGGTCAGATAGTGCCCTTTAGCCAAAGATTGCCGCCATTTTTATAACCAAATTGACAGATAAAACATAGATTTTCTGTCACTTGGCTGTCAATATGACCGCTATAGTAGGCTAAAGGATACTAAATCGAAAAAGAGTTAACTGGCATTTTAGTTAAGCAGGTGTTAGTCATGTCAGACAGGGATTCACAGCCCAGGCAACCAGTCACGTCACGTCAATTGTATTTGCCGTGTTATTTGGGACTATCATTCAACGTGACGTTAGTGACGTCGAACTTACGTCGAAATTTGGGTTTCAGGAAACTAAAGACACAAGTCACACGAATTAGACGTGTTTTTCGGAATTAACATTAGACGCGACATAAATGACGTCGAATTTTAAGCCCTCAGGCAACCAGAGATATACAAGTAACATTTTTCTTACTTCTGACGTAGTAATAGGTCTTTTATTTTATGGAAATCCATATCCCCGTCAAGAACTCGCTCACTAGGCATCGGACACGGGAGTACCTAATGAAAGTATTTGAAGTATAACTGTTCTGCTCGAAGTTAACTACAAGGGGAGAAAAGTATCATGTTACGCCTTGATTTGCGGTAATTAATATATTGTAAGTCGCCTGTTTAGACCAACATGTCATTAATGTTACGTCAAATTCACGTTAGTTAATTCACGTCAAATTTACGTGACTAATGTCACGTCAAAAGGCGGGTCAAACCCACGTGATACAGACGTCGAAGAGATGTCGCAAAAATCACATGATTGGTCGAATCTTTGACGCCTTCCCGACGTAATATAGACGTGTTTTGGGTGTCTGGGAGTGAACAGCTGATCCGACAAGGTTTTTAATCTAAGGGTATAAACGGCGGGTAAAATGCTCTGTTAACCTGAATAAATTTAAAAACTGTTGGCGGTCCGTATAAATTACGTAAGTGATACATAAATAACGGTTGTTCAAAGTTCTCTGTCCCATTAACCCAGTACAGCACTGACAAAATCATTTATTTTTCTACTCGCGTGCAGAAAGTACTCACTTTCTACACTCATTTGCGTGCGAAAAATTGCACTTTTGATTTACCGCCATTCTTTTCCGCACTAGGATTTTTAATTGTTGGCTTTTTTTTCTTTACGTCCACTCTCTTTACGTCTGTTTGACGGCACATTTAAGTGGTCGTAGAAAAAAAATTGTACCTAACACGTGCGTAAAGTCACTGTTCCGCCCTTGATTTCTGGCCAAACTCCGCTGACGCGTCGTTTATCTATCTGAAATCGCGTTCGGAAAAGTGGCTTCTTCCGCACTAGTTAGGTAAACTATATTGTCACAAAGAAAGGAATTTTTGACAAATGTTGCTCTTGAGAGTTAACTGAAGTTTCGAACTTCCATTTTCTTTAATTTTTAACTTTCTCACAACGTTTCGAATGCTAATATATCTGCAATCGTCATCAGGTGAATACTAACACAAAATAAGACTACCTACGTCACCTTTTATATACTAGCATGTGTTCAGTGCACCAAAAAAACTATGCGAGTGTGGAGATATCTACATCGGAAAAAACAGCCAATTCATGGAAGTTCGCCTTGCAGGACGCAAACTTGCTAAGAAAATCAACATTATATGGAATGGAGCAAGCACTGAACCAAACAAGACACCGTTTTCTAAAAAGAAATGCATAATGTATTTTGTGTATGATTTTTGCTCCGATGTAAAGTTTTATTAATATCATAATCAAGTTTGCATAAATTTTATAGCCAAAACGAGTTATTGATTTTACTGCTGCAAGACACAGTTTCAAAAAAAAGTTGTTACAATATAAGTCTTTGAGAATGATTTTTATGCAGGGTGTTATGAAATTAAGGATTAACAGACATGTTTTCATAGCTTTTAGTTACACCTAAAAATGAATTTAGTAAAATACTGTAACGTACATAAATTTCTTAACCATGTTTATGTCCCTACATTCGATAACAGCTTTTAAACGACAGTCAATGATCGACAAATGTTGAATTTATTTAGGGCATTGATTAAAATTGTTAATATGTTTTATTTATTTCATGTGCTCTTTTATTATCTCCATACCCTATACATACTATTGATAACAACTCTCTATAAAATGTCAAGAAATATTTTTCATTGATTTCGTAACTTCCGTTTATTAATTTCATTACTGTATATGACAATTTTTATAACTTTTCTCCGATTTTTGTAACAGTAACTTGTTATTGATGTAGAATTACCTATAAAAAATTAATAAAACCCGTTATTAATACTATGTACCATATTTTTTTCAGTGAGGCAAAGATCGTCGCCAAGGAGGAAAATCTATTCAAGAGGATGTTCAAGGAAACAGCATTCATACAGACGAACCAGAATCGATTTTTTCAATAAAGCGTCACCATTAGGTAAATTTGGAAACCCATACTTTTCGGAGGAAACAGATTTTAACAGTGAACAGGTGGAAGGCTCCCAAGTCTAAACTTCATGGTTCACTGAACACAGGTTAGTTTTGTGGTTCACTGAACACATGCGAGTATATAACATCAGGTAATCTTAGTTTTTTTTTAGTATTCACCTGATGACGATGACAGATACATTAGCGTTCGAAACGGTATGAAAAAAGTTAAAAAATTAAGACAATGGAAGTTCGAAACTCTAGTTTTCTCTCAAGTTCAAAATTGTCTACCACTTTCAAACAACAAATTTTTCTCTGCAACAGAAGATTTTTTATCCTATATTGCATCAACTTAACACAAATTTGCCCTTTTGGAAAAAAGACATCAACGTTTGTTACAAGTTACTGCAATCCGGGTCAAAAAATGTTCTTTTGTAATCAAAAAGATATATTCGTGTTGTCAAAATAAATGTCATACTTTGTGAATTTTTTTTTACACCTTTATCAAAAACATGATTTTAGTAACTGTCTGCAGATAACTAAAGCAAGGTTTTTTTGGTTACCGATGCAAAAAAACCTTTTTTTTTGCTCAAATTAAAGAGACATAGCGGAAAATAGTAATATTGAAAACATTGTTATTTCATTTACCAGCCGCCTTGATTTATAGTGTAAAGATGGTGTGTTGCGAGAAGTGCTCTTCGTTCGAGATTGTAAATAGTAGTTTTAGCAACTAGTGGCTAGATAACGAGCGCAGCGAGTTATTTAAAAACGCGAGTAAAAAAAACACAGTTTAGCCGCGAGCTGTTAACACTGTTTTTTTAACACATTTATCAAAAAATCCAAGAAAAACAGGAAAATACTTTTAAGAATCTCGAAGGAAGAGCACTTCTCGCAACACAACACATTTACACTATAAATCAAGGCGGCTGGTAAATGAAATAAAAATGGTTTTCATAGCGATGTGCCTTTTTACTCGGTGACGTTTATTGTTGCGACATTTGAGTCTTTGACAGTTTGATGTTTTGACGATGTTTTTAAACGATTTTTTTCTAAATAATTGGTGAAAACTGGCGGAAGTATCTTAATTTTTTAATCAAGAATAATTACATTTTTTCAATATTACTCTTTTCCTTTATTTCTCTTTAATTTTGTGTAAAAAATGGACATAAACCTTTTTTGCACCAGTGAACAAAAAAAAGTTTTTTTGTATGGGTAACCACAGAAGCCATAGTTTAGTTATCTGCAGAGAGTTATTAAAATAATATTTTTGATAAAAATATAAAAACAAATATTTTATGCGCTTCTGCGCCTCAATTAAAGCATTATCTAAAATTTTTGGATTTTTTTCTGTAGTTGGTGTAATATTGAGGAATGTTGTTCTTGAGAACCCACCATAACAGGCTTAAACAACAAGATGACCCGAAAAGATTGTCAGCATTTGGAACTTTAGCCATTAGGGCCACGAGTAATGTAGTGGACAGAACACTGTCATACACATAACTTTTTATGACAGGGTTAACTGCGAGACTCGAGGGGAGTTACATCCAATTGCAAAAAAAGTTGCGTTTTTTTCCACAACATTGGGTTGGCGTTGTTTTTGTTGGGTGAAATTAAGATGTAGGCACACGCATTATAGGTGTCAAAAAAAAGGTACGTTCGAGAATTACGGAAAATCTTTTATTTTCATTCTGTCTCCTTTTTGTCATGCTATTGGTAAAGGAAAGAAGCATGTCCCGACCAAAAATTTTAATTGCGGACATACTCTAGCGTTGATTATTTCCATTAGCTCTTAAAGCCGTTGGCGTTGTGGTGGTTGAGAAATTTTTTTGGTTAAAATTTTTTGTTTTTAGAGGGAAATCAAGCAGTAAAATTGGATCTTACAAATGGGCTTTGTGTGTTGATATTAGGTTTATTTAAATAAATCACTTTATTGTTAGTCAAATAATTAGAGATTTTTAAAACAGAAATTTGAGGTTTATTTGCTTCTGTCTAACAAAACGTATGTATTTTTCACGAAAGTAGGAAGAAAAACTGTGTGAACTTTTGATATCTTTCACTATTGTGTACTTATACTCCTAGCTAAATGGATTATATTGAATTATTTTGTGTTTAAAAAGAAAGAAACAAAAAAATTAAAAAAGACGTGCGCGTACGGGAAAATAACAAATACCTTTGCATTAGGAGTTTAAAGCCTCAAAAATTAAAATCCGTAAATATTTTGTTAATCAGGTATTGAGCTTAAAATAGTCAAAAAGTGTCCCACTTGAATAAAAAGTCGACTTCTCCGAGGATTTTTCCAAAACGGTACTTTAAATACATAAAAACGCCTCTGTTTTGTTTTCGTTCTAACATACTGCGCATCGATTTTTAAATGATTTTAGCTGGATTTTCATATGACCTCCAGGCAGGTCAAACAAAGGTCAACGTTATTCTTTGCATATGCAAGGTTTCGCGCTCTCTCAAATCAAATAAAGCTAAATTTTAAAGAAATACTATAACAAACATTTTAGGTTATTTTAAGGTAATAAAATTCTACTTAATATATTAATTAAAGAAAGAGAAAGACAAACAATAGTATATAAAAAACACTATTAAAGTTTAAAACAAAAATAATTGGAAAACTGAATCAAAAACACAGCAATAAATAAAAATAAAGTAATTTGATAAAGGGTACCCATATCTAATTTATCAGGTGTGAGATTTAATCGCAAAGCCATTAAAATAGCATCCAACAACCTAGAAAACAAAAAAAGAAACAATAAACTAAATAAAAACTATAAAAATTCGATAAAATACTAACAAACAAAATATTTTACACAGGTATCCAAGATAAGACCAGTCGCAGATAAAAATAAAGTTAAACAAGCTAGAAATAAAACTCTTTCAAACTGTGGTATACCCTGATTATAAGAAACTTTTTTAAGTTAACACGAAAAGCAGAATGGACATTTGTATTTTTTATATCTGTAGGTAGCCTGTTAAAGATTTTGGCACTTTCGTAAATTACAGAGTTCTTTGTGAGAGGAAGTTTGGATATAGGTAAAAGTAGGTTGTGTTGTCTTAAATTACAGTTAGATTCTCTTTCAAAGTCCTGGAATTTTTTAAATATTAGACTGGGTGTTTCCAATACGAAAATGCATGGGACAGTTAAAATTTCATGCTTAATTAAAAGTGGTTTCAGCTGTCTCTGCATTTTGCCTGGTACATAAAAACAGAACTATTCTTCAAATTTCTCGCTACTATGCTTCTGGTTGGTCCAAATCTTCGGTTTAAATCGGTTTGTCTCACTTTTGCCCGATATCGATCGAAAGTAATTCTCTTAGTCAAGACCACTAGAATTACTTTCTGTTAATATCGGGCAAAAGTGAGAGAAACCGATTTATACCGAAAATTTGAACCAATAAGAAGCAAGTAGCAAGATAATTTAACTCCCTGAAAGCAGAATTTCTATCAGTTCGAGAATAGGGGCACAAAAAGCGATGCCACAGCGAAGGTGAGATTCAAAGAGATCATAATATGCAGTTTGTTTCCGAAACGATCCCCAGTTCTTATGCAATCGTTTTGACCATATAACAGCCCCTGTGGGTGGCCATGTTCGAGTTTTAACATTTCACAATGCTGACTCAAACCATTTGAGCCCTTCCTCTGATACTTTTGCAGTTTATTTTTTGTACTTTTTTGAGGGGTAAAGTTTTGGTTCACATGCACCTTTGCTCTAAAATAGGAGGTAAATAAGCTTTTAACAGAGGAAGACTATTTTCATAAAATGAGATTGTCCAAGGCAAGGTCTCTGATGACATCAGCTTTTTATTAAAATTTTTAACGCATAAACAAGGGAACTGGGAAACGTCTGTTCCAAAAAGTCGATATTTTTTTGCTAAGAATGTCAAAAAATATATTCTAGGCAACAGCTCAATGGAAAATTAACCTTTTGAATCATTTTTAATTTTGAAAATTTTGGGTTTCAATGGAAAAATTTTAATAATCAAACTATTCTTTTCTCATAAAAATCTATGAATGTGATTTTAATGCAGTAAAAAAAATGAGCAAAAAACTAAAATGAATTTTTGAGGTTTTACGATCATTCAGTTCGTTCAGATTAACGGCGATTTATCCATGACATCATCCATTCGGCAAGACGTCTCGCCTGACGAGTTAATGTGAACGTATCCCTGACGTACCCTTGAACTAAACCCAATAGACATTATAAACTGCTCCATTAAAGACCTGTACAAAATCGTAGAAGGGATAAATCTAACGGAGTGGTTAAACTAGAATCAAAGGGTGGACAATAAGCCAATAATGGCTGCAGTGCAGGGACTCTGGTCAGCCATCAGGCTGGTCGGAACCACAATCGGGGATTTTTAGTCGGTAGGAATCTGTCACTACCCGGGCTGTCCTGACAGAGGAATTAGACTCTGTCGGGGGAGTGGATTGGACGGTTGGTATCTTATGCGAGATTTTCCCCCAGTAAAACTTAAATGACGCAAAACTTAACACACTTTTTAAAATATATCGCGCGATGTCAGGTTTTGCAAAAATACTTAAGCAATTTTTGTATATTTTTTGGCCGCACGTCTCTGACAAGGTTTTCAACATTTTGAGCTGTAAAATGACTTGAAGTTAACGGTAAATGAAAGCACGGTTATTGGTCACGGGAATATGTTTTGGGCTATGTAAGCTTGCCCCAAAAAGAAACCTAGGGCCGGAAGATAGGGTAGAATTTTTTTTTTTTGCCTGCTTTGGTTGCTATGGGTTTTAGTTAATGACGCATAACAACAGTATTTTTATCTTAAAGAAGATCCAAAATATATATTTTATGCACAACCGGGCGTTAAAATGCCTTTTACCGCTCGCGTTTTAGTTCGATAAGTGGAACTTTAACGCCCTAGAGCTCACTTAACGCCCGCGGGCATTAAAGTGATTTTTGCTGAAATTTGATAGTTATTTTTAATAATATTAATTTTAACAAAATGGAGAGAAAATTTAGCGTCCTAATAAATTTACAGAAAAGATTTGTGGCATAGACGGCAAAAAGTGAGGGAATAAATCGGAAAAAAGTTTTTCCTCGACCAGAATTTGAACCCGGGACCTTTAGAATATCAGCTCTAACCACTGAGATACCGAGAAACTGGCTATTCGGAAATACTTTCGTTCGATCCATTTGTTAGTAGTGGGGAGATCTTTAAAGCCTACTGCGGCTTTAAAAACCTAGACATGTTATAAAGACAAGGAGGTACACACTCACGATTCTATTTATCAGATGGCCCTCACCCTTTGCCGTCTATGCCACAAATATTTTCTGTAAATTTATTAGGGCCTCCATTTTGTAAATATGTTTGGCTCAAATTATTAGTTAGAAATTCGCCACCTGACCCCTTCAGTAAAACGCTATATGTCGTGTATCGTTGGTTGATAGATAAATAGAAATTTAGAACAACTAATAATCGTGAATGTGTACCTCCTTGTCTTTATAACATGTCTAGGTTTTTAAAACCGCTGTAGGCTTCAAAGCTCTCCCCACTACTAACAAATGAATCGGACGAAAGGGTTTACGAATAGCCAGTTAAAACCCCAGTTCCTCGGTAGCTCAGTTGGTAGAGCATTAGACTGGTATTCTAGAGGTCCCGGGTTCAAATCCTGGCCGAGGAAAAACTTTTTTCCGATTGATTCCCTCACCCTTTGCCGTCTATACCACAAATCTTTTCTGTAAATTTATTAGGGCGCTAAATTTTCCCTCCATTTTGTAAATATGTTTCGCTAAAATTATTAGTTGGAAATTCGTCATCTGACCCCTTCAGTAAACCGCTATATGTCGTGTAGCGTTGGTTGATAGATAAATAGAAATTTCTAACAACTAATAATCGTGAATGTGTAACTCCTTGTTTTTATAACATGTCTAGGCTTTTAAAGCCGCAGTAGGCTTCAAAGATCTCCCCACTACTAACAACTGAATCGGACGAAAGGATTTCCGAATAGCCAGTTAAAACCCCAGTTCCTTGGTAGCTCAGTTGGTAGAGCATTAGACTGGTATTCTAGAGGTCCCGGGTTCAAATCCTGGTCGAGGAAAAACTTTTTTCCGATTTATTCCCTCACCCTTTGCCGTCTATGCCACAAATCTTTTCTATTAATTTTAACATTTTGTAACCATGCACTAAAAAAGGCAGCGCTCAGTATAATGAGATTTATAGAAAATTAAGAAATAAGATCAATTCAGCAAAACAAGAATAGATAACACAGTAATGTCAAGAAAAAGAAAATCTGGATGTTAAAACAAATACTACTAATTTTAACATTTTGTAAGCAAATATAGTCTGCGATTCTAAAATCTTAATTAAAGTAACCCTGTCCAAACTGCTCCCTTCCTCTCCACGTAATATTTCCACAATTTTAAGTAGACAATAGAAACTTTAAGTATACCCTGATCTTAAAACGTATCCGTGTTTCTATCTATATCTAAAAACGGACCCACAACTAGTCGACTGATCTCCCTTCGTTTCCAGATGCATTTCTTTTGTAAATGTATATAGATAGTTATGCTCTGACTGAACTAAGATCGAACTAAACTAAAAACTTAAAGACGTTAATAAATATACCAACCATGATGTAGAAATGATCTGAACGGTTATCAAATGTGCCATAGTTAAAAGCATAGCACGTCTATGCAATGGTGAACCAATAAAAAAAAAGAGAGTTTAGATGACCCATGAAATCTTAGGTTTGATAGATAGAAGATGCACTAAAAAAGGCAGCGCTCAGTATAATGAAATTTATAGAAAATTAAAAAACATGCTTAAGTCGGCAGAACAAGAATATATAACACAGTAATGTAAAGAAAAAGAAGATCTGGATGACAATTTTAATCTACACAAACACATAAAAAAGGCGGCCGAAGTTTCAGAAGGATTTTTACGTCAGGGCATGAACATATTACCGGAAGAAGTACAGAATGAAATATCTTCCGCTAAATATAGAGAAGCGGTAGGGCAAGACGAAGTATAAACGGAAGTTTTGAAACTCATTAAAAAGGTAAAGTTGCTAAATGCTTTTGTCAAACTTTTTAACCTGATTTATTCCAGTGGCAAAATCCCAACTGACTGACTGCTAAAATCAACATTTGTAACACTGCATTGAAGATCTAAGTAGTCTAATGGCAAAAAACAAAAGATCAAAAGATCTTGAGTAGAAATAACGAAATTTCAAACCTGGACGAGCATCCCACAAGGAACACACAAAGGACTAAAGCGAAAAGAGAAATGATTAAACGATGTTTCGACTTGGGCAACCCGCGTAGACTCGTCAGTGGTTCCACTGACCACCCCCCTCATACATCATTAAACGCCATCATACACTTTGATTTCCAACTTTGAATCACTCAAAAATAGGCATCGTTCCGCACTGGCACTTATCCAAGTTACCCGACACGGATTCATCCTGGCGTGTTAATATTTCCAATAGGATTATCCTCTTAAGGCAACTAAAAACAAAAAAGAAGTTAAAAAACCTCCAAATCAGTTACATCAACCGAAAAGAATCTAAAAACAAAAGATCAAAAGATCTTGGGTGGAAATAACGAAAATTCAAACCTGCATCAGCATCCCACAAGGAACACACAAAGGACCAAAGCAAAAAGAGAAATGATTAAACGACGTTTCGCTTTGGGCAACCAGCGTAGGCTCGCCAGTGGTTGAACTGGTCACTCTCCCCATGCATCTCTTTTCGCTTTGGTCCTTTGTGTGTTCCTTGTGGGATACCCATCCAGGTTTGAATTTTCGTTATTTCCACCCAAGATCTTTTGTTGTTTTTTTTTTAATTTTTTTCGGTTGATATAACTGATTTGGAGGTAGTTTAACTTATTTTTAGTCTAATGGCCCTAATTCATAAGCTACAAATATTTTTCAAGATTATCCATAAGATAATTTTAAAAAAATGCGAATCGTTCATGGGTGATACGCAGTTTAACTTTCATGGAGGATTGGGGACAAGAGAGGCCTTATTTAAGATTCAAGTCTTGGTTCAACCATCTAGATTTGTGTCAGTGCCAGTATATAAGCCTTTTTAAAAGATTATGAGAAACCTTTGATCAAGCCCAACACAAAAAGCTCATAGAACCTCTTAGTAGTTGGTCTGGATAATCGAGATCTAAAGATAATTACCAACCTATACCGAAGTCAGACAGTTCATATAAAAGTTGAAGGTCAACTGTCCGGAAAGATCCGAATAAGGAGGGGTGTTCGATAAGGCTACATATTGTCTCCGCTGCTATGTAGAATAAGAAGGGGTGTTCGATAAAGCTGCATATTGTCTCCGCTGCTATGTAATATCTATCGTAATAAAAGAGTCGAGAATACACTTCACAACTAAGAAGAGGGTCTCACGATAACCCCAATAAAACCTAAAAATTTAAGACGACACTGTAATAATTGCAGGTACGTCGGAAATTCTGCAAGAGTTGTTAAATCAGATTGCAGTCAAAGGGTTGCAATTTGGGCTTAACTTAAAAGGCATACTACATGTAAATGAGAACTGCGAAAAAAAATTGGATTGGTGATTGCCTCCGTTGGAAGAGACACTTAAAGGAGAAGAAGATAGGTGTGTAATATCCAATTGCACCGTAAGGTTAACAGTGGTTTAAATTTTAACAGTAGCTTGAGATTGATTTTTGGCTTGCACCGCAAGTTAAGCCAAGTTTAAGTGCTGTTAAACTACTGTTAAATTAAACCCTCAAATTCGGCACAATAAATGGGTTTAAACTAGAGTTAAGACAGTTCTAACCTAAAAAAGTTACCTGGAAGATGATATTTTAATATATAATAGGGAAGACGATTTTAATGGGATTGACAACTTGAATTGAGATTCTGTCTGTTAAAGCCTACATCAGCGCTCAAAATTCTTGTGATTCATTTGTAAGTAGTTAGTGATAGATAATTAATTAATCCTAATAAAATATCTGGTAAAGGTTGGAATCATATACCTACAAAATAAACAAAAGTCATAAAAATAAATCAAACTCAGCAAACTCCAACCAAGAGCTGTCTTCATGTTTTAACAATCTTCTTTTTGTTTTTAGAAACAACAGTTTCCCGCCTATTAATCAATTATTAACAAGGCTGTATATGTGGGGGACTACATGGGAAACAGCAAGTTGTCTGCTGGGTTTGCACGCCCTTGGCTTCATACTGAATTTTATAACAAAGCAGAGTGTTAGAGGTAATTAATTAAGTATGCCATAAAGTGCATAAAAATTCTTGCAGAAATTGATCTTATGGGGGGGGGGGCAGGGTCTTGAGTAACAGCAGAGTCTCAGTAAACCGTTTTGTTCTTGATTTTTGAGGAAAATTCAATTTTTTGAGTCGATATTCTAGGACTCTAGGGAGAGGGGGCAGGCATAGTTTAGTTTTATTTATTAATAATATACGCGTAAGTGCTTTTACAGGTCATCAAGAAAAATGCATCCGTCTCTTTTCAAATATTTTGACATTGTCTTAGGTGTCGACCATCCAGAAGTTTTTCGCAATAGAAAGGGGTATTTTTCTGTAAATACTCAAGCTGTGACTGACGCAAACCTCAAGTCTCTAAATGTTGTGGCAAGATGGCCGGGATCAAGCCATGATAATACAATTTTCCTCATAGAATAAGACAAAAATTTGAAACAAATCATTTTCCCAATTTGATCTTGTTAGGTAAGTAATTAAAAGGCAGAATGGGATAAGTCGGCGCTAGACCAAGTAGGCGGAAGGACAAAAGCCACAACAATTTTTTTTTAATTAGTTTGTTTTGGGTTTGGTTTTTATTCCGGAGGATTTTTTGGGGGGTTTAAACTATTATAAGCCGCCCAGTTGTACGTGCGCCCACTTAGTCTTGCGCCCAGCTGTCCTAGACTGATTAGAAGGTCAGTTGTATTGGTGCTTGGGCCCCATTAGCAGGAATCTGATAACAATAGGTAGAGCTGTGTTCAATAACTTTTGTCCCCCTTTTATTCCATCACATGTGAAATATATCAATAATAATAATAATGAGACAAACACTCATTTTTGACCCAAAGAGACACAATTTTTGACTGGTAGCTACAGAAATAATGCCAGTTTTTTTTTTCAAAATATAATTTAAGTATCATTCCTGTCAGAATATCAGTATTTATGTATTATTTTTTTAGAAGATCGAGGTTACACACAGCATTGTTAATCAAGCTCAAGCATTGTACAGTGAATCTTTAATAAGAACAAGAAACTCTGTGGAAAGAGTGTTTGGAATATGAAAAAGACAGTTCCTAGTCTTAGGTTGAACTAAGTTTTCCTCAAAAAGGGAAAGCTTTCCTTTTGTTATTTATTCATGCTTACTAAATAATTTTTAAAATTATTATTTTATATATAGCTGCAAAACTAATTTACTGTGAAAAAAACTTGCATCAAATATTGGCTAGAACAGTCATTTTTTAAGAATCCAGTAAGTTATATTTTTTTCGATTTCTTGATAACTTAGAACAATTTCAAGTAATATATTATTTTTCAAAATTTAAAAACCTGAGTTTGTAATACTACCTATACCGTGAAAACTCATAATTCTGTGGATTGATTCACAATGAGCGGATGACGCAAATCCCAATAATTGTGCAGGAGAGCCAAAAACAGAATACCTTTATATTGATCCAAATGATAAACGGACATTCGATTTTTGTAAATTTTCTAATTTTTAATACCCACAGTAAGATTCCAGGGTTAAATTTATCTTTAATGTATGCAGATCAATCACGCGAGTCCTAATCTATAAAAAACTGAATTTAGCAAATATTTTGACATCCGCCCTTTGTAAACCAAGCCACAGAGGTGAATGTCACTATTTTTAATTGCAAGGGGTAAACCAATCCCAAAATGTCTATAATTTGATGACCTGTTTTGAATAATATGTGCATGTGCTGTTGATTTTACAATAAACTTGGCTGCTACTTTCCCCCAAATTTTTTTCTGTGTTTGTCTCTCCATTTGGCTTTTATAAAGTGGATTTTTTCATTTGAGGAAAAATTTTATGACCTTGCCCTTTTGGCAGCAGTGCAGGAGCTAGATCACGCAAGGATTATCTACGTTTCCATAAAGGGACTCTAAATTGCTGTTGAATAATTTTGATATGGATTCAAATGCAATTCAACCCCATCGTGAATTCGCTTTACCTATTATTTTTGCACAAAAATCTTCAAGAATCAAAAAATTTACGGGCAACAAAAACAAATTAACCTAAAAAGTGTTCTCTGAAGTTAGTTCAGTGTACCAACTGCTTATATTTTTATGAAATATCCCTAGATCCGTTGCAAGTAAATGGAAGTTAATCCACCAGTTTATTTTAAACAGTAGATTAAGCAAAACGGTGCAATTGGACATTAAAGGGTTTTTTTTTTGGCGAACGACGGAAGTCGATGCGTTACGGATTCGGATACCAAGAAAAATTTGGGGTTTGCATAAAGTGCCTTATATGCAAATATTTTTTGAGAGTCCCATTTATACGACAAAGTTGTTAACTCTCGGTCAGCTAACTTAATAGTAATCAGTCCCTAAAATTTATATTATGGAAATCTACGCAAATATTAAACCCTTTCAAACCTAAACGTGCTTTTTAGGAGGCCCTACGACAACCCTAGAATCTGACCTCATTTGAGTACAAACTTTTTTTAAGAGTTTTATATTATGGAAAAAAAATATTGTTTATTTTCTAATTTTTAGCCGAATAGTGTCAGCAACACAATATAAATTTAAATATATCCAAATATTGACAAATAATTATTTTTAATTTAATAAATAGCGAGTCTCTTATGTTTCAAAAATTAAGAATCTTGGGGTGGTTTTTAATGAAGGTTTATCTGTTGTTGTACATAACAATTGAGTAAGCCGCATGCCTATGGTCGCACACTAATAGTGCAAAACATTTCTCAACTTTGGGCTAAACCTTATTTAGAACTAAAAGTCTGGTTGTTTTTTTAATATTTTTTAACTTATATATATTTAGACCACCCCGCACTCTAGCCGTCACACATAAAATATGTTTACTCTAGAAATGGAATATTCGAGACTGGGGCTTTCTCCACTGATTGTTGTTGTCTGAGCCTCAAGGGTCTTAACGCCTTGTAGCTATTATATGATGAGAATACCGTGTTACATTATTACATTTGAAATACTGCAGTCATGATGGTGGATTCTTAATTTAGTTTAGCTTAATTTAACCGAAGAGTTCCTTGAATGAGATTTAATGATCGCGTTTATGCAGGCGTAATCTAGCTTAATACCAAATGCTTACGGAGAATTGGGAAATATGGTTTACTGGATTATTACTTTCACTGGGAGTTAGTTGTTGAATTGAAATGAAAGAGGTTTCAGCTTTTTTGGACAATTATATTTATTTAAACTTCTATATTAGGTGCCGACGTTTCGATCCTAATCCGGATTATCTTCAGGGCTGAAAAGAACCCAAAGAACACATTTTTTATTTTTACATTGCAGAAAAGCTCGCAGAAAAGTAAGAACAAACATTATTTTTAGTTATTAAAATTATAAAATAAATCACTTACCAAGATGCTTCAAGATTTACAAGAGTAAAAATAATTTTTACGAACTAATAACATTATAAAATCAACAAAAACGTACGTATGTCACAGCAAGGTGTCTACAGACAGACTTCTTGGCAGCACAAATAATCCTTATTATTGAAAAATTAAAATATTACACTAACTCAGACATATCAGCTCTAAAACAATTTTTATTCAATAATATATCAATTATTGCGGCGGCACGGCAATCATTTAACAACGAATACTGATCAACTTTGGCGAGGGATCACATGACATATGTCCGCGTCTTTTTCACACTTTAAGGTTTAGAACGGTTATGGCATTCTTACTAAATAATTTTTTAAATGTTTTCGAGTTGGTGTAAAATTTTTAAATAAACAGTCGTTGAGGCACACGGAAACTATAAATTGTCTCAATCACATAACGACTATTTACAATTTTCTGAACTCCGTAAACAACGTCAAATTGATCTAACTAATCCAAAGAACTTTGAGGGCGATATTTACTAAGATGGGTAAGGAATGTAGAGGGAGTGGGAGGATAAGGGTGCGAGACGGGGTATGGCAGAAAGGGCCCATGAAGAGGCCTAGTTGCCAGGCCTGCGGGCCACCCCCTTACTACTACTACTACTACTACTACTAAGATGGGTTAGGGTTTAGGACTATGGGACGTATGCGCTTTTAAATCTAATTGTGCGGGTTTTTCTTCAAATATAAATAAAACTTGTTGGAATTTTGGACTTACTATAATCATATGAATGATTTCGCAAGGAAAAAACACAGGTTTTTTAACTAAAAATTCTCCGTTAAATGGGTTACTTACTTATATTTTTTTATCGCTTTTTATTCCTAAATTTGCAGAGGTCCATATGAAAAGATATATTCTTAGACAACACTTCTTCAATGTGATGAAAATATTAAATTAAAATTAATAATTCACGTATCTTTATCGATTGAAAACTGTCCAAACACTTAACTGACGTTTCGCCCTGACGTTTTGCTCGTTTTGAAGGAGAACCGTACCTTCTGAAATAAAAGAAAGCCTTCTACATCTATAAACGCGTGAACCACCAATTTTGACAAATTTTCTATACCTTTCTCCCCCTCCCTCTTTACATAAGGTAACAAATATTTTTAATGTTGAAGTATTTAGTTATTTTATTTATCATTTTCAGTTACAAATGGTAACGAAAAGCACTTGCGAATTCTCCCCTCCGTCTTGTAACACTTACCTACTTCCCCGCGCCATTACCTAATTTATAGATGCCACCAAGAGGTTGCAATTTGGAGTTTAGGCGTAAGGCAAAGTCTGGGAGAATTGCAGGGAGGAACGAGATTAGGCAATTGGCCTCTTCCATGCTTCTGCAAAAAATCTCCGAATTTAAAAAAAAATTAGAATCACACGTTCCTCTCGCCCCTAACGCGCAAGAATTTACCGCTGAAGACTTACCGGCGCGTAATATGACATCACCGCACAAATCACAAAACCGCGCAAAACCACCAAATAATAAAAAAATAAGCCAATCCCCAACAACCCAAAAAAGCCGCGGAATTTTTATTATTAGTATTTTTTACATGCACTATTCTTTAATTTGCGCTGAATCAATTATTAGGCGAAGGTTGTTACGTTTGCGCAGTTTGTGAATATGCCGGAATCTGTTTTACACTATAATTGCTTGCTTGCTTGCTTGCAAAATAACAGCGGACAACGGTTATAGCGCAAGATTTATACCGTGAAAAATTGCTTTTTAAGATTCCGCGCGCTAACAGTTACCACAAAAATGTTAACTTTTAATTTTTTTAGACGCGTAGTTAATCGCCTTTGACAAGGTGTGCAAACGCCTAAGCAAACCAGATGTGTGTATGTAAGAAATCTTTGCTTCCATTTAATTATTGAAAATTAATTTTAAACTTATATGTATAAGGCTTTTTTTTATTTAAGAGAGCAGTGATCTCCCTGAATCAACTTAAAGTAAGAAATCATACGTTCCTATACATTGTCTTAAAAAACGGGCTGGAATACCAAATTGAAGCAAAAAAAAGCCTGGAATTTGGTTTTTTAGTAATTAAAATACTTAAAAATATTTACTTTGAACCAAAAAATCAACCAAATCGTGATTGTTTTAATTTTTAAAGCAGAAAAGCCACCTCTTGGCGATGGTCTATAATATACGGTCATTTTACTCAAAATACAACATCCGTGTCAATTTGGCATTTCTCAGATTTTTTGTTTACCCATATTTTATTAATATTTACGGATTATTTGGACTGTTTTAAGAAAAAATGGCCCTATGCGTCTCATTCCAGTACATTTTGACATCTATCCAGGTAAAATTATCTTATAAATTGTGGTCTGGTTCGGCTTAAAATAAATTTTTCGATACCCATGTATATGTCAGCCTTCAAACCAAACTTTCCATAAACTATAGTCCTTAGTAAATACCGCCCTTAGTGTTTTTTTGACAAACTGAAGGAATTCTTAAGCAATCCACAAGAGACCTTTCTCGGTAATAGGAATGGTGAACTATACCAATATAACGAACCTCTGAATTTTTTCGCGACAGTTTATTTATCAGATGATAATGAGCCGGTGCTCAATTTTGAAAACCATATCAATGTGATGGATAAAATTGATGTAGCACAGTTGGAGATATCGTCAATCTTTAACTAGTTAATCGCTTAAAGAAAGTAATAGCTACGCGAGGATGACCGATACTTGGGGAACATTGTTTGACGGGGACACGAGCGCAGCCGGTAGCTACAGAAAGGAACTATTTGTACAGCCAGACGCATAATAAAATACATATATTCTTTTGGTTAATGTTTTACAGACACTTACTTATTTAATAAGATACGAAAGAACTTAACAGGCGCCGTTTTTCCATACTTTTTAGTGTTAAAAAAATTCGCGAAAGGTTTTAGCTCTATACAAACGTTAACCAACTTTGTACTGTCCCATGCAGCTAAACAACTTTCTTTAACTTACAAAAAGTTTTTTGGACCTTTTAAAAAACTATAGGAGGAGAGGGTTATAACTATGTTGAGAAATATTATCAAATAATAAAGGTAACAACATTTTATTATGTTATTTGCTTTTATTAATTGGGAATAATCCCAGTATAAAATCTTACAGATTTTATAAATTTTTTGACCTATATCTCTTTTTTTCTGTTATATTTTAACCTATTATCTTCTTGCTCAACTCTATATAAATCATCACAATATTTTCTTCAGGAATTTGGTTCGCAAAAATTTTAACCCCAATTTTCGACACTCTTCAAATAGTCCCATGCTCTCTATCTTTAATGGTAGTGATCCAGCCTGATTTGAATGGTATTTTTGACTTTACAATTAGCTGTTTTTGCAACCAAAACTAATTAAAGTAACTCATTTTTGAAAATCTAAAAAAAACCGCTTGCCAGGCCTGAGAGACTTTGACAAGCGTTGGCAAAAACCGGCAGGTTCAAAATTAAAATTGTGTGAAATATATTTCGACATTGAAAAATTTTCTGTCTTTCTTTTATGATCATATAGAAAGAGATGGTTGGGCCAAGGTAGGTGTTTACTTAATACAAGCATTACTTTCACTCTCCGCCGCAATGCGCTATGCGTTACAGAATCGTAGTTCCTGAGCGGTCCTATCTTTCTGTTAGTTTCCCTAAGTTACTATGTTGTCTCTGGTTAATCAGGTTGCTAAATAAAACTTCATCTGGCCCTAACATCGATTCACCCATTTTGTTACGCAAATGTCAAACCTCTCAGGTATTTTTCCATTACTTTGGAAAAGCAGTTATATTGTAGCTTGATTCCTCACTTAATTTTTCTAGTCTGGTCAGATCTACATTGAAGTATGCTATAGTTGTCTGAGATAGATATACTCGAATTCATATAATTCGATAGAGAGGAACTAGAAAAAAATGGTTACATTAACGTATGACCTTTCTCGTCCTTGAAAAGTGACATTTTATTTGTTTTAAATTGCATGTTGAAAATTTTTTTTGAGAATTTTTCATAATTTAGTAAGCCGCGACAGGTCTTTTGTTGTAATTTTCTAATTGACTTTTTGCTCACAGGGTTTAGTTATAGTTTAGTTATACCAGGCCACTTAAAATATGATTTTTTAAAAAAGCTGCATTATTATCCGTATCTTTTTAGTTTTTGATGAAAATATGTCAAATTCGGTACGATTATTACAATTGTTAAGGTCAACCGATATTCTAAAATGTATTTGGAGAGGTGGCGCTGCGGACGACGTGGCACTCAAATTTCCGATTTTAAATTTGTTAATAAAAGTTCATAATAAAATAATCGATTATGTATAGCTGAAGTGTGTAGATTTTTATAAAAATGATATTAGTGTGATATAGTCACTGATCGCCTATATTTTTTCTTGAGTATGTAGAAAAACAGGTATTTCAAAGTTTTCTTCAATTCTTCCTAGCGACCAAAAATTTAGCTGCATATACAACAAATCGATTTAGATATGAAATTCCAAATTCTAGCAAGCCGTTTTTACGCTATAGGCCAGTAAATTTGACCAAACATGTGTTGAGAAAGCACCAAATTTGATACGCTTACTTTTTAACAATTTGTTATGATCTTGGTCAAAAAAATGTATGATTGGATGTACAAAAACCAAGTTGGCGTCAAATTCTTCAGAGTGGCAGTCTCCAGTCGAAAGTTACTTATCAAAAAAAAATATACTTGAATATACTAGTTAAATTGACGTGCAACCTTCGATGACCTTGAAAAATGTCGTTTTGCATTTAAAAAAATACTTTTTCAGAGCTTTTCTTTTTAAATGCTTTATAACTCTGAAAACGGCGACAGGTTTTGTTTTATAATTTGAACTAAGTGACTTTTTGCTTACAGCGTGCTTGGTTTAGTAAGATTAAAAAAAAACTACCTTAAACGACGTGCCATAGAAACATCCGATATTAAATTTAAAAAAAAGGCTTGGGAAAAGTTTTTTGGTTTAAAGTAAAGTGACATTTTTCAAGATCATGGAAGGTTGCCCGTCAATTTAACTAGCATTGTCAAATTTTTCTTCATTACGTTGTATAGATTCAAGTATAATTTTTTTTTATGAGTAATTTTCGATTTAAGACTGCCATTTTGAAGAATTCGCCGTCAACTTGGTTTCTGTACATCCGATCATAAATTTTCTTGACCACGATCCTAAAAAAATTGTTAAAAAGGTAAGCGTACCAAATTTGGTGCTCTTCGCAAAAATTGAACAATAGGGTACATTAGAATACCATTCGGGCGACTAAACACATATTAGGTTAACTTTACTGGCCTATAGCGTAAAAACGGCCAAATAGAATTTGGAATTTCATATCCAAATCGATTTGTTGGGGTCTTCTCATTCATCAGGAGTTATCAACGTGTATATCCAGCTAAATTTTTGGTCGCTAGGAAGAATTGAAAAAAACGTTAAAAAACCCGTTTTTCTATATACTCAAAAAAAATTTAGGCGACCAAGGATCATATCAAACTAGAATTATTTTTATAAAAATCTACATACTTCAGCTATATACAATCGATTATTTTATTAAATATGCATGTCTTATCTAAGCTATTAAAAATAAATGAAGGTTTATCAAATTTAAAATCGGAAATTTGGGTGCCACGTCGTCCGCAGCGATACCTATCAAATTTTTTTTTAGAACATCGGTTGACCTTGACAATTGTAATAATCGTGCCAAATTTGACATTTTTTCTTTAAAATCTAAAAAATATACGGATGACAATGTAGCTTTTTTTTAAATCTTAATTTGACTGGCCTGGTATAACTAAGCCAATCACCATGTAAGCAAAAAGTTAATTACGAAAGTTATTTTGGTGTTCTTTCTAAATAATAAAATTACAACAAAAGACCTATCGCGGATTATTAAATTATGAAAAATTGTCAAAAAAAATTCACAAAATACTTTTTCTTTAAATAAAATATCACCTTTTAAAGACGATAAAGGTCGTACGTCAATTTAACCATTTTTTTTTCAATTCCTCTTTATCGAATTATATAAATTCGAGTTTAAACTTGTTTGGATGGCAAACCTACAACTTCAAAAAAAAATCGACGTCCATTTTGAAAAAATCGCCGCAATCTTAGCTTCTATACATCCGATCATGGATTTTCTCCACCAAAATTTTAGAAATTTTTTTAGAGAATAAGTGTGTTCAATTTCATGCTTTCTGCACAAAATGAACAATTGGGGACCTAAGCCGGACGTCTACTAGAAGAGAACGATATTTAGAAAAAATTGAATTAGATTTATATAGAAAACAAAAGGTTCTTTAAGCTGGCTTAACTCAAATTTATATATAACAAAATGTTTCGTACCTTTTTAGAGTAACGCGGTAATTTTTAGAAAAAATTTTAACAGAACACCTTGATACTCCATTTTCTTTTCTCATTTCCTCCACTCAAGCCTAATCCGTGTGTAAATTTCTAAGCTCTTTCTGAATAGATGTACTGAGAAAGAATAAATTTTGTATATTGTTAGAAAATTAGAAAAAAAAAACATTATCTGCCTAAATCTTTCTCCCCCTAAGTCTAAAGGGCATATAAATAATAAAATATGAAAGTTGATACTCATGAGGATTTGTTGCGATCCTTGCAAAAAAATTTATAAAATAAAAAACTATTTTTACTTTTAACTATTTTCTCCCTAGCTTAAAGTGTGGATATCTTTACGACAGTTAACATTTGTAAAATCATTCATCATCAAAAAAACGTCTTTTCATATTTTTGATGAAAAAATCAAAACAAGAAAAAAAATTTGACATATATCATTTTGATGGTACAATTTGAATAGGAAACTATCTACACAATTTTTTAGAAATCAATCGTCAAAGATAACGGAGATCATATAATGCAATAATAGTGGTGGAGTTCCGGCCAAAATAATAAAAAAAACCTGACATAAATATTTTTTAAATTCGACACAAAATCGATGGATAACCTAAATTCGATTATGGTAAATTAAAGACATAAATGCTTGAGTAAAATACAAAACACAAAGCCACAAAATCTAGTCCAAAAGTAAACCCGCCCTTTTGACTAACATCGCGTTAAATATAGGGCAATTCGGATGCGGGAGAAAGCAAAGAATAATAATAGAAGTTTGCTTTGACTACATTTTGCTAAAAAGTTCTTATTCTCATTGTTTCATTTGATTTTTTTTGCTGAAAAATACGTAAATAATACAAAAAATATGATAAATATATTTCTTCGAAACACCAAATAAAAGGACTTTCGTCATGAACTATACAAAATTCTATTATCGTACTGTCAATGAATGCAAGCGATCCTGATTTGCAAAAAAAACACATACCCTACCCCAAAATTAACTTGTTCCTACGCCCACATATGAAAATGATGGATTTCACATAACTTGCATCTTTAGAAAACGTTAAATTTAATTTTAAATGTCTGGAAAAGTACTTTTTCACCCATTTGCGGAAAAACAGTTTTATTGGATGTGTGCAAAATTATTCCCGATTTCCAGAGTTCCCAGAAAAAATAGCGTACACAACTCGATAGAACGTAACTTTCTTACACTCGCCTGTTGTTTCACTCGACTAACGCCTTGCTCACAACATTCACGCTCTTGTCAAATTTGTCACTTTCTTCTCGTGTGTTATCTATTTGTCAAAATGTCATACTGAGTTCGAAGCTGTCAGGTTTACTAAGCTGGTGTTGCCTAGAGACCCTCTATTTGACAATTGTAAAAAAAATAGAATTTGGCCAAATCAGTGGAGTACGACACGCTATTGTTATTTTATTCATATAATAGTCATCTTATCTCATTTTCAATACCCCCGATTGAGTATTTCTAAAGACTGTAAATTTTTTACCTTTTGCCATGCTAAAGTCTAAGTAGCTAAAAAGAACCTGCTACGTTCTATGAAATTAATAAGTAATTTCTTTAAAACTTTGAAAAAATATAAATATTGCGTTAACCAAAATTTATAAAAATGTCAAAGACGATTTTAAAATAGAGAAACAAGAAGGCAATGTTTAATAAATACAAAAAAATCATAGAAAAAACAGGTTTTAATTTTTATAATTCAGTTATTGAGGTCTAATTTAAAATTTTTGAAAATTTTCGTAAGACTCATAATTAAAGAGATCTGGCAAAAGATTTTAACCTCGATTTTAACTTTTTAAATTTTCTTTGACAAAAAGTTGAATATTTACTTCTACTGTCCCTCTCAAAAAAAAAAGAAAAGAAACAGATTTGGGCCCAGCAAAAATAAGAAACCCAGAAATATAATGCATAGATTTGTAAAGTGAAGTGAAATTTTTATATCGATAAGGAGTGAGACTTAAATCTAAGCCGACGCACAGTGGATCGAGCCAATGTAGAAAAGGGACATAGGGATATTTTACAAAAGTCATTATTTTTGAATGGCAGTGAAATTTTTGTACCACAATCACTCCGGCTCGTTCGAAAAATATGATGAAAGCTTTTAGACCTCTTCTAATCTGTGGAAAAACGTGATTTTTAAACCAATTTAAAAAATATTCAAAAATAAAGAAAAGTTTGTTCAATTGTGTTAGTCAATTTAAAACATAGGTTTAAAACTAAATGGTATTATTTCAACATTTACAGCAAAGGTATATGGGTGATTCTACAGAAACTATCATTATTGCTGTTACCGGTAAAAATTTTAACTAAAACAATTAATTTCTACTACCGCTATACTATTTTGGGAAAGATATTGATTAGCTACGTTTGGTCTCTAAAGAATTTTTGAAAATATTTTGATTTTTATTGAATTGTGGTAAAAAATATCGTTTAAATATCATTCCTCTGGCATGTTCTATCTGGAGATGCCTACATATATAGGCAGAGTAGAAAAGGAAAATATTAATATACTTCATTTATCACTTTTTACTTTGTTTAAAAAACTCTGAATATCACTTAAAGCAAAATTTAAAATATTTTACTTTTAAACGTTCCCCCAGAAAAAAATCTAATCTCTGTTACCACCTTAAGCAGTAATTACTCTGGCTTGCTTAAAATACCTAAAATTTATGATCATAGGTGGCATTAGGTTTGTGAACTCTGTCAGCGATCCTCTTTCGAACCTATTTCTAAGACTGGGTAAGTAAATAAATATTTTCGAAACAAACAGCACGTGTTTTTTTTTTTTTTTGTGTTAAAATTGCTAATGTCACACACAGGCGGACCATTCCTCTGGTAAGTGTATTTTGCTTGTTTATTTTCTTGTCGTGTTCATTGTTTTATTTAAGTACGAAATTATGGTTTTATTTTTCTGTGAATCAATTTGTAGTTTAGGATTTATTGTATTTTCTTCTCCAAAAGACATAAATTAACAAATCTTCATTCCTCTGGCGTCATTCCTCTGGCATCATTCCTCTGGCTGGTTAAGAGGACTGATGCCTAGCCCAGAGGAATGATTGGTTTTAAGTTTTTCCTGATTTTTTAGGTAAGAATGGCACTATCGCGAGAAGAAAAACTAAAGCGCAAACGGGAAGCTGAGAAAAGGAGATATGAAAGGTTAAAAAGTGACCCAGAAGGAAGAGGGAAGCTAAAAATAAAAGAGAAATAGCAGTATTTAAAAAAAAAAAGTGGTGCAGCCGATAAGTGAAATGAGTACACGAGGTCAGCGAATGAAAATAAAACAGTGGGCTATAAGTTCTGCAAAATACCGAGAAAAGCAAAGAATCAATAAGCAAGCTGATAATATTTTACGAGAAAACACGCCGTCCAATTCTCCCTACGCCTCTGCTGACAAAAATGAAATCAACCCAGTTGAAACGCCCCAAGTCTCTTCAGGAAGGAGGGATACACGAAATAGAAAAGCCAGAAATCGTAAATCTAGAGAAAAGAAATATCACAGGCTTAAGATCAAAAGTGAGCGGAGTAAAACAAAAATGACCACACCAATAGAGGACGTTTCACCGGGTGCAAGAGTAACTAAAATTTTGAAGGATACAGATCCTAGTACAATTAGAAAACGTCTCCTGGTTGGGGAAGTCATTTCTTATCAACTTAAAGATAACTACAAAATTATTAATAGTAACAAACAAAAACAGAAGTTTAAAAATGTATTAACAGGAAAAATTGTTAGGAAGTACCGCCTTACAAATGATATACAGATACCCAAGAGCAATCTTTACAAAAAACAATTTTTGGAGAATTCCAAGAAAAAAAAAATGCAATTCGAAAATTCCTGGAATCAGATTTAAATAGTAGACTTTGTCCTGGAAAAAAAGACTACTGTTCAAAAAATGGACAAATAAAACAAAAAAGATATCTTAGTGATACCTTGCAAAATTTACACAAAAAGTTTCAGGTTCGTATTTCAGATACCCATGTTAGCTACTCATTTTGGAGTAAAAATCGGCCTTTCTATATTGTTGCACGAAAAGCATCTGCAATAGATACTTGCGGTTGTACCGTATATTTCAATATTGTACTATTAATTCAGTCTTTAACTCGACTCAGTGTTATTACGGCAATGAACTTGAATGAAGTAATTTTGTCTTTTTGTCGTAACGAAAAAACTAAAAAATGCTATTTGCGAGAATGCGATAATTGTAGTTCAATGGAAATATCATAGAGTTAATTTAACCTTATGGAATACAGCTCCTACTTTAAATGGATGACAGAACGAAATACCTATGTTGATAAAACAACCCTGTTTGAAATTTCCCAAAAAGTCAACAATGTTTTGCTACAAACTTTTAGAGGAACAATAAGAGTACACCAAATAAAAAAGGATGCCTGCGAACTTAGCACTTTCTTTAGCGAAAATAAAAAATACTTTATTGGTTTCCTTGAATTCGAAAAAAGTGAGCATAATATTTATGAATTATTTAGTGACACGTCTAGCGATGATGACATTTCCTTAAGCAGATATAGCAGCGGTCTCACCAAAGCTCAAAATAAGCTTCATTAAGAAGACGTTTATTCTGACGAAGACCAACAAGCTGCTTGCTCAAACGTGAAAAGTGACACCTATAAGCTATGCCCTGGGACTATTAAAACCGGTGTTAGTTTACTGATAAACTTAAAAACGAAAAAGGTCCAGTATCGTTACGCGGCCCTAGCTCAAACCGATTTAGAAGAAGATGGAGAAGTAAAAGTTATGTATCCGAGAGTTTGCGAGTTTGACAATAAGCAGGCTTTTAGAGCCGATGAAAAGGATGTTTTTCACGTAAATTATCAAGATATAATAAAAATATTACCGCCTTCCAAAAAAGTTAGGCGTGGCTACAAAATGTTTTATAAATTTGGAAACGTTATTGATGTCTCAACAAAACTAAAGTACCAAGTTCTAACTATTTCAGTTTTTTTACCTTACTTTATTCTATTTTGTTTTAGTTTTAAGCAAATTTGTATTTTAGTTACTGTTTTAGTTTCTTATATGGCTAAGGCGCATTTTTCTTTGACATTCTGAATAAAATGATCATTCCTCTGCTGGCCTCGTCATCCCTCTGGATATAGTTTTAAAAAACAAACAGTGCAAATTTGCTCAAAAACCAACTGAACTGTATGATCTTAAGCTTTGCAAGGTGGGTTGTAAACAGACAGTCATATTTACATATTCAAAAATTAAAAGTTTAACAAAAAAACTATTTTCAAATTATTGTTGTAAAAATGATAGTTTCTGTAGTATTACCCATATATTAAGAAGTAAAAACAATAATATATTTTTTTAAAAATTTTGTTTGGCAGCTTCGTACTTAATTTTGGTTTACGATGTCCAAATTTTATAAAATTATTTTGTTTTTTTGAATTTTAAAAAAATGCTTAAAACATCATGGGTTAAAAACAAATGATTAAGGTAGTAGAAACATTGCTCTATTAAATGGTATCAACATTTTTGGCCCCGACTTGTCCCCCTGCAGGATATGAATTTTTATTTATTTATTTTGGTGCCAAAAGATATGGCCCTTTTTAAAAGGAAATATGTATTTGTTAGAATTTCTTGATTATTTTTATATGTTTTACTACTCGACCCGAAAAGTGACGACCAATTTGTCGAAATCGCACTTTTTAGAAATTTTTGATTTATTGTTGACCTTTTTTTCAAACTCACCGCAATCTTATTTTCTTGTTTGAATTTGCCACATACATTTGTAAAAATAAAATTTTAAATGTCAAAATTCCACTGCCATCTTGGATCCGCCAGATTTCAAAAATAGCTACATCTAGCAAATGTTCGGCTTCTTGCATTTTAACGCAAAGTTAATTTTGACAGTAATGGCGGGTTTACCCAACTTCTCATATTGATAATTCATAACTTTAATTCATAGTTTATAGGCAAAATTTTAGTGTTAATACATAATTTAACAGCACCTGTTTATCCAAGAGTTTATATATCATTAGGATAAATTATGAAAATTAACATACCAAATTGACAAAAGAGAAGAACGAAAAAATTTTTTTTTTTTATCTAACCTCAACAGGTTAGGTATTCTTCCTTCTTGCTAAATTTCTGTTTTCTAATATCAGCTAAAATTAATCACTCCAATTTTGAAATCAACCAACCAAAATATTTTCTTTGCTTTTTTTATATTGATAGTGCATAAAGTTAAAATTAACCAACTTTTAAATTATGCACTGTGCTTATGAATCGTGAATTATAAGTATGAAAACTTGAAAAAACACTTCTATTAAGAATAATGTATAAAATTGTGCTTAGTTTATAAATTATCAATATGAAAAGTTGGGTAAACCGGCCTTAAAACTTTTTTCAATCGCGTCTAGTTTTCTGCAAATTTTAAAACTATAGAAATCGTTTTATATAGCCATTAGTTAATATATGATTTTTTGAGGACTTTAATAAAGAGATAAAAGTAAACCTATTATTTTAGGGTGCAACATTTTTAATTCTTGAACTATTTAAACAACTGATATATCTGGGTATACAACAAGTATGTCAATTTTGGAAAAATTTTGTTTTTTAAACACAGTGGCGCACATACATATGTTAAAAGTTATATGAAAAATACCTACATTCAGCAAGCGTCCGCCACATTGAATTTGAACAAATATAAGACATGTCAAATTTAAAAGTCCAAAACTTTATGTTTGGTTTATTATTTTGCACTGAAGTACAAAAAACTCTTGTTTATTCGCAAAATTTTATGTTTCCAGAATGCTCAACATTATTTACATGGGACCATCACTTTCAAAGTTAAATTTCACCCTATGTCCACATTTCCCTATACTTCATTCCACTGTGCGACGGTGTATCTGCAAAATTTGCACTTTTCTCAGGTTTTATTCCTTTGGTGTACAGTGTGATCGATTATAACTGTTCTCTGTAAAAAGTTTTTTTCTAATAGCCGCATATAGATCAAACAGAAGGACATTTTATAGAGAACTAAAAATAATCATTTTTAATCCTATAACTATGAGATACTATAATAGCCCAAGTGTCTTAAAATGTGTAACAATATTAACTTTTAAAAACAAAGAAAATAATATAAAAATCGGGGTTGACCCCGAAATCTACTGTCTGCCTGATGCAGTGTACTCGCGCCCAGAAGAGTTTTATACTTTGCACTTTTTTGAGACTAACTTGATTATGAATAGTAATTTACGTTACAAGGCCGAGAAATGGTCTATTAAAGTACAAGTCTAGATGTTTACGGACCAGGCGGAGCCGAGTCCGGAATATCTAGACGAGTACTTTAATGACATTTCACAGCCGTGTATCGTAGAACGTTTTATTTCATACTGTTTTATTTAATTTAAAATAAAAATATTTTTTTTTGAGAAGACAGCGACAATCAATATAGCAAAAAATGTCATGTCATCTAAGTTTGTTTCAACAATTACTTTACAATTTTCCATCAAATTATTGTCAAAATTTTGAAGTCCAGTCATCTTTGAATTGGTTGCTAACAGAAACAAAATAAAGTTTATTTGTTTCTGTCACGTAGAGCAGTGAAAATAGACGCAACAGAAAAAATAATATAAAAAAGAATATGAAACATTCTGCGAATGTAGAAAGAATGTTAATGTGGAAAATACCGTCAATGGAGACATTCATGAAAATAGCTCCAACCGAGAAATTTTTGTTAAATAAGGTAAGTTTTTTGGTTTCCATTAAATAAAAATATATTTTTTTAACTGAATTTACGCAATAGCCAATTTACACAGGGGGATTTAGTATTTATACTTTTCTGCCTTTTTTAAATTATTATTTTTGTATTGTTTCAGGTTGTGGCGCTGGTAGGTATTTCCGGAGGGTATCGAAGGGAGGAGCTCTACAACCTAAATGACGATGATGTTCAAGATACAGGGACACAGTTGATTGTAAGCATAAACCAAACAAAAACTTACATCAAACGAGTGTTAACAGTCATTGAAGAATCATTTTTAAGCATATTTCGTAGTTATCGCGATCAGTGACCCACCAACATTCCCGAAAAAGCGTTTTTTGTCGGCTACAGAAAAGGAAAATGTATTAGCCAAAGAGTGGGCATCCGTACAATTGGGGGAGCGCCTTGAAAAATTGAGGAATATTTGAATTTGTCCAATCCCGAAAGGTACACGGGACACTGCTTCCGCAGAAAGTCTGCCACGCTATTAGCAAACGCGGGAGCAGATGTTAATGTGCCAAACGTCATGGCGGCTGGAAGAGCACCTCTGTGGCCGAAAAATATGTCGAGGAGTCTTTAGGGATAAAAACAAAAGTAGCTAGAAAAAGATTGCCCGGCTGCTGCTCATGTAATTTCAAATAATTCCAATTGCAGAATTAATGTGAATATTTATAAATAATTTTTAGTAGTTTATTGTAATAAATTTTTTGTTTTTCATTAATAAAAAGATTTGTCCAAAAATATACCATTTTGCTTATAAAAATTCAGAAATTTAATTTGAGAGAATAAGAGAGAACATCACAATACAGTATGAAATAAAGTTATTATCGCTAGAAATTGCAAGGGCAGAGCCGTTATAGGAGCTCAGAGTTATATGGTTTAAATAGTATATTGGATTGGTTTTTTTCTTGAAAAGCTCTATATATTTTGATCTTTGAAGATAGCGGTTTAATAATTATAGGGAATTGTCGATATTATTTTCAAAAAAGTGGGATATTAGGCTTTTATACTGAAGAACAAAAAAAATGCAACCCCAGAAAGGCCAAATATTTTTAAGTAATTTATTTATATATTAATACATTAGGATGCTCTTAGTAACTGACTACATTTCCAAGAAGATTCCTCCATGATAATCTTTAAAAAATTAATAATGAATGACTCCTCCATGGCTATTTATGCACCCGTTTGTTCCATGGGGCATTGGCAAAATAAAATGGTCTATATCATATTGAGGAACACTCATCCAAATCCTCCTTACGGCATGCCAGAGTTCATCTAAGTTTCCAGGGGGACATGGTAATAGACTAAGATTGCGACGAGTCAGACGATCTTGCTGGCCATTTCAAAGTCTCTATGCCAAGCTCATGTAAGGAGTTCAATGTTCCACGCGCAATATGCGGTCTGGCATTATCTTGTTGAAAGATAGCATTTGGGATAGTTTGTAAGTAGGGATATAAAACTAGCTGCAGCACTTCATCGATATATTACCGAGCAGTCAGATTGTTGTTGATGAGTACTAGAGGTGATCTGCTTTCTAAAAATATAGCACCCCATACCATGATACTTTTCTATCTTGCTGTATCACGTTCAACAGCAAAGTCTACATTTCGTCTCTGACCTCGAAATCGCCGAACCCTCATGCGCCCATCATGGCCGCCGAAATAAAACTTGGACTCGTCGCTAAAGCTTATGGTGTTCCATTCGTCATTCCAGTTTTGCCGAGCTCTGCACCACTTCAAGCGGCGAGCCTTATGTTGTGGGGTCGAAGGCAGCACCAAAAGCGGACGGCAAGCCCTCAGCCCCATATCAAGCAATCTTCGATTAACTGTCACCCCTAAAAATACTCGTCCTGTAGCTGCAACTAGAACATCTCTTACTTGGCGTATACTGTCCCGTCGATTTCTGAGAGCAAAAAGTCTGAGATGCCGTTAATCACGACCTTGTAATAATTTAGGGTATCCAGAACCCGCACGACGTCTATAAGTCTCATCATTGGACCACCTTCTCCTAACTATTAACACGGTTGGTGGATTGGCATTAACCCTTCTTGCAATTTCCCGTAAACCAAAACCAGAAAAGGTCTTTTATGTGTTCGTTGTTTTTGAAAATGAATAGAGAAAATCTGTGAAAAAAGGAAAGATTAGAAGACAAAAAATTTATCAAATATTTCTTTTGAGATAATAATAATTATCCATATACATGGTGTTGCATTTTTTTTTGTTCTCTCTCAAAAGTAATCGTACGTAGACTAAGACTTTGGTATTTTTGAGAAGCCATTTTTCTAGAATTCGAAAAGGTCAATGTTAAGGTAAAAATTATTTGGTAATCCACCTTTAATCTTATTTAAACCGATTACATTTAATTAAAATTAGAAAAAAGTTTTCTTAGGGAACAGTCATAAGGAATCACCCAGTACACAAGGAAGGATATAAGATAAAAAATAATTGACAACCCCAGTAGCTGGCGAAACGCGGTTTTCAAATAAGATTGGGACTTAAATCAACAACAAAATTTGTAATAATGTCAAAGTTTTTCAGAGCTGAAGGTTTTTGAGATATAAAAAATTAAAAAAAAATAATTGTCATCTCAACTCAACTCACTCAACTCCAGAACCATGGAAGGCTAGCGAAACGCGGTTTTTGAATTTGGATTAAGAATAACATTTCCAAAGAAATGTATCAACACGTCAAAGTTTGTCAGAGTTGGTGCCTCTTGGTGCCAATTTTTTCCTTTGTGGCAGTAAAATCATAAACTATTATTATTATTACTAGCTAAATACCCATCGCTTCGCCGGCGGCTTTTCCCGGTTTCTTCCCGTTTTTTTTCTCTAAAAGGTCATAACTTTTGTGTGCGTAAACCGATTTTGATGAAATAAAGCCTTCCCAGGGATCCCTGGAATGTTTTAGTGAAACTTCCATTTCAGTATTTTTCACTTAACAGGCAGCAGACAAAGAAAAATTATAAAAAACAATTTTTAAAAATATTTAATATCCAGAAATGGTCATTTTAAAGATTTATTATATGTATTAATAATAAGTGATAAACAAAATGCTTCTGCCCGTGTGCACCACTTCCCCTTACTTCTTCTACTTGTTCGAGTGAACTGAGGGTGACCGTTGAGATTTACTTGGTTTGCAAAAGTTCCGAATATGTTCCTCTTGGAAAAAGTAAGGAAATTTTTGGCAACGTGGCAGTTATCTGCATTTTTTTGTGTTTTTTGTGTGGTGATCATGATTATTACCTGTGAGCTGTCAAAAAAATACGTAAAATTTGAAGTTGTTTTAAAAAAACAAATGAAACTACTATAATTGGTTAACTATTTAATAAAAATTTTTTTAGTATACGTTTTCACATAGTAATCAATACGTATTGAAAAGACTGTCTTCTTTTTCTTACATAGAGCATGTTCTCTGTTCCGACAAAGAGCGTGACATATGAAGAATAAGATGCTTGATTGAACATACTAATTATTACACCACCTGACCAACCCAACCACCCATTTTTCAGTTTCTTTAGAACGAATTTGCAAAAAAGGTGAATTCGCTTAGCGAAAAAAACATGATTTTTCTTGGACATTCTAAACCTTTTGTAAAATGTATCTTCATCTCATTCTTTGAAAAATCCTTCTTGGTAGGTATTCCATTAAATACAAAGTCTAATTCTTCATCTTCTCGTTATCCCAAAGAAGTTTTTTTAAGCACAGACCACTATTATAATTACAGAAATATTTCAAGGCAACGGAATAGTTTTATAATCTGATTAAATGAATGGCTTTTGTTTAAAAACATAATCAAAAAAATACCTCACATAACCTCAAAATGCGCTTAATTCGAAGTAATTCTACGGCTTATCTTAACTGCAGCTTAAGTGCCACTTACATGATATTCCACACCATTGCACACCAAAACTAAAGCTTAAGCTCGGCTTACATGTCAAGTCAAACCCGTGCACACGGGCATTAGTACGCCAACCTTATGGCTTTTATTGAGACATTCATGACATATTTATTTTGGTTTGACTAGAAGCATTTTGGTGTTGGTCCCGACACCGACACGTAATGTAAATCTTTCATAAAAGCGATCCCAGTAGTATTTTCAATACTAAAATTATCGAACTATCCCGACCGACCCGAGTATAAAATTTTATTAACTGTACCTTTGATAATTTCTACCTTAACTGTTGCATCTCTAATCTGTCATATCCTATCATGAACAAATAATACGTAACTGTATAAAATGTTCATAGGATCGTTTTTCGTTGAAATCATTTTTCATGCCTAAAACTCAATAAAAGACAGGCGACGGAATTTTATTGGATATTTAAGGATGCTTTCTCCACAAAAAAGTGAGACCTGATCTTTGCGCAAATGGGGAAAAACTTCTCAAAGGGATAAAGAAAGCTAAATGTGTAAAATTTCGGAAGTTTTAAGTATACCCACCAATAGAAACTTTACAAATTTCTTTGCTAAATTCTGAAATTTGGTGAGAGAGAAACTTTTTGAAATATCAAAGTTTAAATTTTGGTAATTAATTAGTACAAAAATACTTTTTTAAAGAACTTCGTAAGATATTAAGGTAATGTAAAAAGTTATAAAAAAGGTTTTTGACGTTAAGCTCAGGCATAGCAATTTAACGGTAAAATTTTAACATTCTTATAAAAAAAAATACTTAACAGGTTTATGATGAAATACGATTATAATTTTTAAATTAGTTTTTAATTATATGAAAGAGAAAACACATTGAAAAAAATGTATCAATGAATTTAATTGATGATTTTCGACTGGCATCCATATTGTCTGAAAGTTACACATATTCTAAAGAACCACGCACAATTTACATGGAAACTGGATCTTAGTGGGATTTCAACGCCTTTTCAGTATGTTATTGGGAGGGTCCCTAAGAGCATTTTGTCTCATAGCCCAGGTGCCGATATCTACAAAGTTCGGGATGAGCTTATTATTTGAAATTAACTCTGTGTTTCGGACTTCCATTGTCTATATTTTATTTATACACGACGTTTCGATCAGTACAATCTCTGATCGTCTTCAGGTAGTTTGCACCTGAAGACGATCAGAGATTGTACTGATCGAAACGTCGTGTATAAATAAAATATAGACAATGGAAGTCCGAAACACAGAGTTAATTTCAAACACATCATTGTCTCAAACTTTCAAACGAGCTTATTATTATTCTGCTTATGATGACTGATATCGGCAAAAGAAGCATCAATCCCCACTAAAATGACAACGCTGAATTTAAAAATGACATAGTTTTTTACACCTGTTAAACCCTGTCAAAATGGCCGAAAAATAATTAATAAAATTAAAGTTTTTCGAAAAGCGAATACTTTCTTTTTACTGAAGACATTCAACTGGAAACCGTAAAAAAATTACAGTTGTCTTAACTGTCATTTACTCTTACGGAGAAAGCTACATGTGCGATGACACATTTTTACGAGTGGGCACTCGAACTACACTAAATTGAGGTCGATGAACTCAAAAATGTTATTGGTTTTGACACCAGTCATACCCTATCAAAATGACGGAAAAATAATCAATGAACTTGAAGTTTTTGAAAAAGCAAAAATACCTGGCGGAAAAATAATTATTGAAACTAAAGTTTTTGGGAATCCGAATATCTTCTTTTTACTCTGCTGAAGACATTAAATCGGAAACCGTAAAAAAAGTAACAGTTGTCTTAACTGTCATTTACTGTTATAAGGAAAACCACTGGTGCGGTCACACATATTTACAAGTGGAGACTCGAACTACACTAAATTGAAGTAGATGAATCTAAAAAAGTTATTTGTTTTGAAGGATCGGGAAAAACATATACCTTTTTTTACTCTGTTAACGATATCGAATCGAACACAGGTAAAAAAATTGACAGTTCTGTTAACTATCACGGGGAAAACCACTGATGCGATGACACATATTTACGAGTGAAGACTTGAACTACACTAAATTGAGGTCGCCGAAATCAAAAACGAATATATAGTTTGTGATTTTGTTCTTTTAAATAGAGCATGTGTGTACTTTATTTCCTCTCCAGAAAGTAACAAAATGAAAACTCTAAAAGAAGTGATACTGAATGTTGTTAAAAACTATAGTTTTGAAAAAAATACGTATAACAAACACAATAAAAAAAATTAAATATAATTTAATAAATAAAGACAAAGGAAGAAAAAGAACGAGATTTTAACTTCTTATTTCTTTATTTATATAAATTACTATCAAGATTTTTTTTCCTTTAGCAGATTTTAAATAACGTAGGTAATTTTATATTATACCTGAATGATAGGTGAGTATTACATCACTAATTTTGGCTCTGGGTCTTATTACCGCAATAGTTGAATTCATAAATGCAATAATGCAATAATAAATTTATTCGTGTTCATGTCGTAGCTCGTACACCGAGTATTTAAAAAGTGGTTGCTATGTTTATAAGGTTTGACAAATGCCAAAACAAATAAAGGTTTTAAATTTAACGTCCCCCACTCGGTGGAGTTTGAATACCCGCTTTTAAAAATGTGTCACTTCGCTAGTAGCTCTCCCCATTACCCCCCAGTTGAAAAAAGTATCACTTTTTTAACTTTAATAGAGTAAAAAGAAAATTTTAGCTTTTCCAAAAATTCGTTCATAAAATATTTATTTGACTATAAAAGCGTACCAAATTTAAAGACAATCAGATGTCTATAAGTCAGTTAAAATTGGTTAAAAAAACATGACCAAAAAATGTCCATCTTGAATCCACCATATTGAATTTTCAAAATCTGTTTAAAAATTCGTATTCTTTATTCCCAAAAACCTCCGTATACCAATTTTGGTTGGCATCGGACAAACTTAGGAATTATTCCCTCTTCACTCCCCTCGTAGGGTGGGAGAGAGGTGCCTAATAATACTATATAATTGTATTGTTACCGGAACTATAAAAGCATACCAAATTTAAACACAATCGGATCTGTATAAGTGAGTTAAAATTGGTTAGCAAAACATGACTAAAAATCGTCCATTTTGAATCCGCCATATTGGAATTTTCCAATCTGATCAAAAATTCATATCCCCTTCCCGAAAAACCCTTGAATGCCAATTTTGATTTAAATCAAACAAACTCCACTTTCCGCGTTAGAGAGAAGTGTGTACTTAAAAATACCATATTATTGTATTGTCATCGGAACTATAATCACATAACAAATTTGAATTCTATCGGACATCTAAAGGTTAGAAAACATTTGACCCCAACATATAAACATAACTACGTAGAGCTGAAGTTAAATAAAGGTAAACGTTTAAATTGAATTTGAATTCATTAATTTTTGGGTGACTTCGCTCACCAGTCTCTCTCAGACATATTGGGTCTGCATCGCGTTTCTTTGTTATGTTCGGTATACAAATAAAAACGAATATCATGGCCGCCTTAACATATTACAATAATAATGTAATTTTCATCCATAAAGTTTCTCTCGCATCTTGCTGTTTCACTCTGGTGCATTTGGTTGATATGAAAGCCTAATATAAGGGGTTATTCGGAGTGATTTAAAGTTAGCAGTGTAGTTATAATGCCGATAACCAAAACCTAGGGCGTTTGATTTTGGCAACTCAAAAATCTGTTTTTTTTTTCTATGGAAAGTGAGGTTATGTTTTGTCTAAATAAAAATGGAATGGACTATAAACGGTTCGGATTTACCTACCCTACATCTATGCCGTCCATTCAAAGTTCCGCCAACTCTGACGTTTATTTGACTCCAAAGAGTTTGAACATTTCCTGAGCTAAGCTAACTACTTTTCATGGTTCCTTTTTACCTTTTGTCCCTTGTTTTTGCTTTTTATATCTGTTTTGAATTTTAATTATTAAGCCCACACCCATCAAATTTAAATGATATTTTCTTAAAAAGTAGCTTGCGTTAACTTGATGGTAGAAATATCAAACAAAATAATTGAAACTGACGAAGCGACTAATCTATAATAAATCTCTAAAAATTCCATTTCGGTTGATAAAATATATTTTTTTAAATTTTTATGTCGGCTGTGACCAAACCATCTAGATACCAAACATCCAATTTTTGGAATTTTTTTCTGTTTTTCTATTTTTTCCAGCATCACGCAAAAAGTACTAAATGGATTTTAATGGATTTACTGGATTATTTGAAGTTTTGGGCAGGAAATAGACTTTATTTTATCAAAATCGGTTTACGGGAACAATAGTTTTTATCATTTAACGGCGAAAAACGGGTAAAACCGCTGGTAGTAAAAAGTACAGGTAGTCCCAAATTGGGCAATTTTGGGAGGTTTAAGGTACTTCCAGGCGAGATAGAAAAAATCTGACCCCCACTTGCGAGGCTGGATGTGACGAGAATTTAAATATATTTCCAGATTTTTTCCACCGTCTTTAGTTTCCAAGATATAAGCCAAAGTTAGTAGTTTTCTTATGGAACACTCCATATTTTATTTAATTTTTTAAATTGTAATGAAATTTCCTTTTAACCAGTATAGCATATGTGATAGTTTGGTATAGCCGTTTCTGAGATATTTAATATATTGCATTTCCGTTTAGTATACCATAGCATAATAAAACAATGACAATTACTTAGTTTATACGGCCCGTAAACCGTTTTTGTTTTAATGCGATTTACCGCCAATGCGCATTTCGCCTACTGTTTATACGTTGAAATTAAAAACGCTTTCCGATCAGATGCTCCAGCGCTGCCAACCTTGACGCAACCAAAAGGCGACTGGTTGGTGTAGTGAGTACATACCTGGTTTCACATCAGAATCGACCTTGAACTCATTTTGAACTTTTCGGTTGACAGCACTGGCTTCAAAAACGGTTTGAGGCTTTATAAGCACTTTTAAACTGTTTTGCAAACGCTAATCCGCATTTTTAAAACGATTTTAGCTAAAGCGCATCGGACGTCTTAAAACGGTTTAACGAGCCCGTATAAACTAAGTAATTGACCTTTTTGCATTGCTGCCATGAACTACTGTAATAAATAGTATGTTTTCATATCGTACTCAATACGTATAGAAAATCAAGCATCATGTTCTTTCATATATCACGCTCTTTCTCAGAACAGAGAACATACTAACTAACAAAAATGATTCAATGATTTATTTCTCATAAAGGCGACTAAATATCAATTTTTTTAAAGTTATTACCTATCACTTGAAACGTGCGCCTACAAATGAAAACTTTGTAGTTTTAAAAAGCACCAAATTTGATGACATAAATGACTAACACACTGTGAGGCTATAAAAATAAAGTCACAGCACACTAGACAGAAATGGAAAATATGGAATATCGTAAAAACGGCCCAAAAAAACTATTGCATGTTCTATATTATTTAAAAGGAAATTTTATCACAAATTCAAAAATTAAATTAAATATGATGTGTTCCATTAGAAAAATACTAACTTTGGCTTATATCTTGGAAAGTAAAGACGGTGGAAAAAATCTTGAAAAAAGTCTATAAAAAAGCTCTTTACATCAAAATAAAATTTTCAGTAATAACGAAGTTACAAACCCTCTCCCAAAATGCAGACTTTTTAAAATCCCCCCGTAGCTTATAAATGGCTTGACATATGAAGATGCAGTTTTCCTCCCAAAAGTGCCAAATTTGGGACACCCTGTACAAGGGTAACAAGTAGCTAAAAAGGCTCACGTCGAATTTATATCAATTCGAGAATTTCCATTGACAATTTCTGAAACCCGAATCGTAAAAAACTCATGCATATTTTATGGCGAAATCCGTTTTCACTTTTTACTAAAAGAAACATGTCTCGAGAACGATAAAATTCTTTATTTAATGTCCCTTAAGTTATAAAGTTAGAGAAAGGATGCTTCAGGGGATCCATAATTTTCTCCCGGTAACTGAACAGACTTCGTCGAAATTTTATGCTCTACACGAGATAGGGTTAACTATTTTGCGTCTTACTTCATGGATTTTTTCTCCATATTGCACATTGTGCCGGTGTTTTAGTTAATAGAGATCGAAAGAAACTTTGAATGCGAAGATTTTGTAATTTTTTGAGTGCTTTTGGGTTTACCTGCCAAAAAAAACTAATTGTCATTGCAAATGTCAAATTTAGACAATGGGGTTATGTTTTAAAATGAAACAGCCTATAGATATTCAGGGTGGATTCTTTAAATGGAACGGTGCTTCTAGCGGCTTTAGGGAAGAGGATTTAAAAAAAGCTAAAATCGAATCTTTAATGATTTTTTACGGACTTTCCGTCTATTATAAAAAAAATTTTGGGGACCCCAACTGGACGCCCAGGACCTACCAGCTATTTTTTTTTTCAATTAGAAAGTACCACTTGATGCACCTATTTGGAAAGCTTGTTAAAAAAAAATCGATTATATACATTTTTTTGACATCTGTCAACCCATGTGTTAAAAATCTAAAAAAACCTATTTTTTATCGTTAAGGACGGTTGAGTAAAAAAAAATCGAGCTGTGCTTTGAATCTATCTCCCTTTTACCTAATATTTAGTAAATTTAAAAAAAAAAACGATAATTAGGCTGCGCCCTCAAATGGGCACCAATAATATCCTTGTGTGGTAGTTTCTTTATTCTACTTTGTAAATAAAGAAATATGTTGGGAATTTGGAACCTTTGGTTGCACTAAAACAAAATTATGATTGTTTTCCACAAACCAAAACTACACTTTTTTTTTTTTTTGCACTCGACGCGCGTTTCGCTAACAACGTTAGCATCATCAGGAGACGATAAACAATGAACTAAATTAATCTACGCTCTATCTTATATACAATCCTTTAGTGGGCGGAGATAAGACTAATAAATTGTGATTGATCACGATTTTTAATCCTACCTCCCCTCAACCAAAGAATAAAGTGTACTAAACGGGATAGGTCCTCTATCTTTATTTAAACTATTTCTGGATTTAATGATTTCCATACTTTCATATGCATTCAAAAGTCTTTTGTTTGGTACACTTTTTAGAAGTTTTAGGTTATCTAATGTGAATTTATGATTGTTTTCAAAAGCATGCTCGGCCACACTTGACTTTTCTGTTCTTCCGTATTTTAAGTGTGCTAAGTGTTCTTTAAAACGTGTTTGAATAGAGCGTCTCGTTTGGCCTACATATTTTTTATCACAATCCATGCAACTAATTTCGTAAATTCCACTTTTTTCTAGAACTGTAGTTTTATCCTTGGGATTTCCTAGTAAGCTTCTTATTGTGTTACCGGATTGATATACTAATTTAAGACCGGTGTTATTAAATACTTTCTGTAATCCTTTCGTATAATTAGGATTATACGGAATTGATACAAATTTTGAGTCGCAGGTATCTTTTTGTCTGAAAAAGGTAGAATTCCGAAAGGTCTTTTGAAAAGAATGTCTATTTATCAGCTTATTTATTAAGCCTTCGTCGTAACCGTTTTCGCCAGCTATATTCCTAACCCTATTCTTTTCTGCTTCAAATCTTTCTTTGTTTAAGGGGAAATTTACTAATCTATATGTTAAAAAGTGCAAACTTGCAAGCTTATGTTGTAAGCAATGAAAAGAGTCATTTGGAATATACCTGTTGGTGGCCGTGCCTTTTCTGTATAGGTCAAAGTCCAATTTATTTTTATTTCTTATAACTAAAGTGTCTAGAAATGGCAGTGTACCGTTGTTCTCTGTTTCATAAGTAAATTTAATAGTGGGAAATTTGTTATTTATTTTTTCCATAAAATTTTCAACACTAGTTACTTTAGTGTTGAATACTGCAAACACATCGTCTACATACCTGAACCATACTCTGGGGAAATACTCAAATTCTTTACTTATATCTGATTCAAATTTGCTCATAAATAGGTTTGCGATAAAAGGTGATAAACTATTACCCATTGTGGTTCCTTCTAATTGCTGGTAGTAGTTATTTTTATATTGAAAGTAATTTTGATTCATGCAGAGTTTTGTTAAAGATAGGTATTCTAAAGTCTGTTTGTCTTCTAGATTGTTTTTTCTTAGTAGTTCCTCCAGGTATTGTAAGGTATTGGGGATCGGCACACTAGGGAACAACGAACTAACATCAAACGAGATTAAAATTTCACCTTCTTGGAGTGAAATATCTTTAACTTTGTTGATAAATTCAAGGGAATTTTGAACAGAAAAACCTTTTTCCTTTATCGGTAAATTTTCAAACTCGTTTGCTAGCCATTTCGAAATGCTGTAAGTAGGTGATCCTACAGCAGAAACTATAGGTCTAACCGATTTTCCAGGCTTGTGGATTTTCGGAAGACAATACAGTTTGGGCATAGTGGGATTGCTTACTTGTAGTTTATATTTAATATTATCAGTAATAATATTGTTACATTTTTTAATTGTGTTTTTTACTTCGTTAATCATTTTTGGTAAGGGGTTCTTTGGGACTTGTTTGTAGGGTCCATTTTTTATTAGGTTATCTACCCTTAAAGAAATATTTTTATTTTGAAGCTAAAAAAATTAATAAAAAATAGGTATTTTAAAATTTTTAACATATTGGTTGACACATGTCATGTCAGGAAAATGTATTTAATCGAATTTCACTGTGCCTTCAGTGAGGGCTCCAAGTGGGCTGCCAATAATGTCATTGTGTGGTATTTTCTTTCTTCCGCTTAGTAAATAGAGAAATATGTAATTTATTTTAAAGCTAAAACAATTAACAAAAAAAAGGCTTTTTTCAATTTTTTGACGCATTGGTTGACAGATGTAAAAAAAAACTAGTGCGTTAAATTTCTTTTTAAACAAGATTTCCAAAAATGTACCCAATTTCTTTTTATCATGGGGAAAAGTTCGTAAAAAATCATTATAGAATCGTTTTTACCTTTTTTTTTTAAACCTCTTCCCTAAAGCCGCTAGAAGTACCGTTCTATTTAAATAATCCACTCTGTATATATTATTGCATTTTTTAATTGGCTTTTGCTTCATGATTTTATAACTACCGAACTCGTTAGTTTGATGTATGGTGGTTGGTTTGTGAGATAAAATGTCAAAAATCTTACCATAAGCATTATGTGCCGAACAGAGAACAATTTTAGTGTCTCTCTATACCGCATTATGCTTATGATAGAAATTTTCTCACAAAATATTATAGATAAAAACGACCTGTTTGGTATTTCTAAAATCAGGGAGGATAAATGCAATTGTTAGGAATTTATTGGTGAAGAACACCCTTGTTTGTTCTGTAGCCTTAACAGCTAACTTCTCGATATTGTGACCAACCAGATTTTGAATTTTATCTTAGATAGACAGTTCCAGAAAGCGCTCCATTATGTCATACTTGTCATTTTGTAGCGATTTTTGTAAGAACGACTTTTTTTTCTATTTTTGTGGATTTTTGTTAAAGAACCTTAGAAAAAACCAGTGAATTTTATTGCTCGACCACCCTGTACCCCTAATAAAATAATGTTTTTAAAATAAAAACCTGATGGCTAAATTTGACATCTGCAATGAAAATTGGCTTTTTTGGCCGATAAATTTAAAGGTACTTAAAAAATTAAAACTTGTCTGTTTAAAGTTTGTTTTTCGATCTTTCACTCTCTCTCTTTCTATCTCTCTCTATGTCTCTCTGTCTCTATCTCTCTCTCTATGTCTCTGTGTCTCTCTCTCTCTGTCTATCTCTATCTCTACCTCTCTACCTCTCTCTCTCTCTCTCTCTCTCTCGCTCTCTCTCTCTCCCTCTTTCTCTCCCTCCCTTTCTCATACTAAACGAGTTAATAGAGAGTTCCAAATACAATGAAACACTCGTACGTCGCCGTACCGCATTTTTTTAGGATTACACTTAGTTTTTACAATTTTTTTTTTAATATAGTATGTTATGAAACAAAAATTATGTAAAATTACCGAGACATTACACCAGAAAATACTAGTTTGCGAATATTTTTCGTGTGGTTTTAAAAGATCTACCCGTCTGTTTTTCTCTACTATATGAAATTTGGCATGTAAAGAGACTAACCTTACTTAAGACGCACCGGCGTAACTAACTCTCGGATCTGGGGGGGTCTAGCTGACACTGCTTAATAGTGATGTTTTTCTCAAAACTGTTTAATATTATCTCGAATATTATGCATTATTAACTTAACTAAAATTAACCGTATCTTTATTCTACTCAACCCAGATGTTTAATATAAATTAACTTAAATTAACTGCAACTTAACTTAACTGTCTCTTGTCTTTTGTGAAAATATTTTCAGAATGCGGTCTGCTGTAATCTCTTTTTTAATTAAATCATTCTGGATGTTAATAATTGACAACACTGGAAAATCTGGTTTGTTCCATTGTAGTTCTGGTTCAATTTTTTATTCTACGCATCTCAGAGAAGCTTCTTTAACAACTTAATAGAAAAAAAGAGCAATCTGAAAAAATTTCTAGATGTTAGGACAAACTAATAGAATCTTCGATAGATTTTAAATTTATTTCAAAATTTTTACAAGTAATCATATTTTTTCTACCAAGATATTAACTTCAAGCATAGATACATCCACAGCTGCAATCGTGGAGTAATTTTCAATAAAATTTTAGCTTTCTTTGATGTTTTATTTAAATAAAGCATTTACCGATGTGGCCAATAGCAAGTTTAAAAACCTTTCCCTAGAATTAGCTGCTAAATGATCCATTATTAGGTAGTGCATGTTCATTTTCCAGTATTCTAAGCAATTTACATCTGGTGGCAACTCTATCACGCTGTTTAAGAGCGCTTTCTACTATATAATCCTTAGTTTGTGCAGCAATTTGGCGTTTTCGTTTTGATACTCTGATAGATTCTGAAGAAATATCATGTTTATCGACGAAGTCTTGGATTTCAGAATAAATATTTTTAAAACCGATTCTAGTTTCTTCTAGGGACTGTAGCGTACCATCTATTATTAAATTTGCTTTGCCGAGAGCAGCATCTTTACCCTGAAAGTACTGACTCAAAACGTTGATACGTAGTAGTATGAATATTAAATAGATTCTAATAGTCCAACAACTTCAAGAATACCTCTATCCTGGTTATCAATTACTTCACTTTTTAATGCCATTTTACTTGCCCCAATTAAATTTTAATAAATCTGCTTTACAATTTTCAAATCGGCATGCACAGCGATTAGTATAAAGTTTAGATACTTCTAAAAATTTAATACCAAAGCTCTCTGCAACCTTTTTAAGTTTTTCATGATTTTTTGGTTGCGAAAAATGCACATACTATGTATTAAAGAAGGAAGCTGCGGGTGCAAGTTTTGTACATGCGTGAACAACAACTAATAAGGATGAAACAGGTCTGTAGATGTCTGGATTCTCCATTAGACATTGGAGGCCTGGTCGTAATGAAGTGAGAAACAAAAACGCTTTTGTCCGATATGCCACGAGTGTTACTTTAATTTATATATGCGGACACGAGATTTACTTTGTTGTTTTTTTTTAAATATTTTGGCTTTTTAGTTCTGCGCAAAAAGCCTCCTTCGGAGCGATTGCTTGCCGATGCATTAAAATTAGGACCACGTAGAATGAAGCTCCAATTGGGGGCGGTGGTGCTGCGAACGTTACTTCTTTATAACCTGCTGAAAAGTACAGGATTCTGTATTTACGGTCTTCTACATTTTTCAATTTTGACGTTTTTGTTTCTTGGTTTATTCGACAGGTGGCGCACACAGGTACTACGTCTCCGCGGATTACAAACTCTTTGTTTTAAATTCGGGAAATGTGCATGATGCCCGTGTAATAAGGATGAAACAGGTCTGTAGGTGTCTGGATTCTCCATTAGACATCGGAGGCCTGGTCGTAATGAAGTGAGAAACAAAAACGCTTTTGTCCGATATGCCATTAGTGTTACCTTAACTAAATTAAGTCTATGTGCCAAACAATGATTGTATATTGCCGAAGGATGTTCTTCTCATATTAAACCTTTTAAGACCTTACGTTTCCCAGACATTACACTAGCCCCATCATATGACTGACAACTTCTAGGCCATAGTTTTCTGGAGGGGCCTGGAAGGATCTGGGGGAGGGGCCCCCCAGGCTCCCCCTATAATTACGCCAGTGTTAAGGCGGATATACGAAAAAAAGAGTTCTAGTGATCTCTCATCTTGACCGAAACCATTCGTATTTAAATGCGGTTCACAACATACAGGCATCTCTTTTGCTTCTTCTGAGACATGACAAGTACCTACAGGGTACATTCCATGTAACCCTGCGACGTGGTGTACGTCCGTAGTAATTAAATAAAAAAAAGTCTATTTTTAGGACATTAAAATACACTCCCTACTGTCTATAACCAATATTATCTCAAATATTTTTTTTCCCGAGCCAATTTCTTTGGATTGTAGGTATTTTCTTTTCCTCGCCAACGGAGATAGAGTAATCATCTAAAAATCGCACTTCGAGGTTTTGATGAATCTCCACAAATTTGGTGGTTCTGAAGATAAGCATGGTTCCAGACGCAGTGTCTATCGGTCTGTTCCCCATTATACCCTTTGAACCTATCCCCCAAAAATGTCTTTCCTAAAAAAAGTAAATTTTTACTTACTACTTAAATACCTCAGCGGAAAACTTATAAAAATCTTAGTTTACTGGAATTTTTTACAATATATATATATATATAGCACACATAAAATGTTATAGAAAATCCCAGATACACCCTGAAAAAGTCTGTATATATACCCAGAAAAAGTCAGGATACACTCAGGAAAAGTCTAGATACCTTCTGGAAAATTGTAGATACGCTCTAAAAAGAGTCCGAACCCACCTTGGTAAAGTGTGGATATACTGCATAAAGGTCTGGATACACCCTAGAACTAACTGGACACACTAAAATAGCCTAAAAACCCTCAGGGGTGCGTTAAGATTGAACATCGGGTGACGCCCGTGCGCGCTCTGGCCGTTCAGATTGTTCTGGTTAAAATTTACCCGGCTGTTCAGATTTTCGGTAGATTTTTACCGGATGCTACCCAAACGCGCACTTTCTCACCCCACGAAATAGGTTGATAAAATTTGTCCTGCATGCGCAGATCAAATTCACAACCATTTCTAATTTTATTTCAGAGAAAACATTTGTTGTATTTGTGTTTTTTAAATTTGAAGTCTAGTTTTTGGCAATGGAAAGAATCAATACACATTCCCATAATTTGGTTTTGGACGAGAAGTGAAAAAGTGGTGGGGGTGAATCATCCTTAACGAGTAGTTCTTTATTTATAAACGCATTTACTATTTCTTCTTCCATAATTACAAAAAAATGTAAATCTTAAGAGTGAGGTTATGTTAATGCGTCTTGTCCGTTCATATTGGACGAATTGCCGGGCACACTCGGAGTGCACTCTCTATCGGGTAACGCTCTGCGCCGAACTTCACCCGGAATCTTCAATCTAAATAGGGCAATCTAAGAAATTGTCAAAGTCATGTCAAAGTCGCCAATTCAATATGGCCGCCGTGGGAAAACAATAAACAATGAATTTTTTGTAGTTTTTTGAGGAAGTTGGTGAGTTTTTCAACAGTTTTTTTTTCTGTTCTAAGTAAAGGACAATTTTGTGATTACATATGACCACATTTTAGTGTACGACCTAAAGCTGATGAGTGGGGTGGCTGTTTCATACTGAAATTCACTCACAGCTATTCACAAATTTCCTATTAATAGCACAACACAATAAACTTTTGAAAAAATCCACCAACTTTCTCACAAAACTATAAAAAAGTTCATTGTTTTTGTTTACCCCACGGCGGCCGTCTTATCAGCTGTTTTGTTAGACTGCCCTATGCACCCCAGGCAGTCTGAATATACCCAGAAAAAGTCTGAATGAACTCTAAATAGGCCTGAATACACCCTGGAAACGTCCGGATACACCCTGGATACACCCCAGAAAAGTCTGAATACATCCAGAAAAAGTCTGGATACGATCCATCCCAACCCGAACCAACCCGGAATTAAAAAAAAACCTATAAATACGAGTAAGGAAAGTTTCTAATTAAACCTTTGCTCAATTTATTGCACACATTTTTTTATTATTTTTAATGTTAAAAAGCTTTAATTAAACTTGTGTTTATTTTTATAACCTGACTTTCCAGCGCCATAACTCTTTTTTTTTAACTTTCTGAAATTAAAGCAGCCAGCAACGTAGTTAAAAACTAAATTGTAGGTGGTTGCAATTAAAAGTTTTCTTTTTTACTTTTGACATACAACTGCGGTCCAAAATGTCCACATTTACGCGGTAAAACGCTCTTGAAAAAGTTATTTGCGCTTTAAACTTCATAAAGCGTGCATGCATGCGGCAGCTAAGCTGCGTCCTAGATAAGTCGGTACGTGATGGAGAGATTTTCTTACGTAAAAATAAAATAATGCAATATTAAGAACATCTATTGAGAATTGGCATAGGCGAAGTCGACACTTGTTTTACGTTAGAATTTTCAACACTCTAACTAAGGGTACTTATCAAATAGTGTAAAGCTGCGGTTAGAGTCGCCCCACCGATAAAAGTAGGCCGTAAGGCGTAAGACGCAAGACGCAAGAAAATTAACTATATATAATTAGTGTGTATGTTCATAGAAATTTGTAGGAAGTAAGCTGTAAAAAGTAAGCCGCAAGATTTGGTTTATTTTTAAATCGGGCAGCTTACGCCCTGCCGAATCGGGTAAAAACGTGATCGATCGGAAGTTTTCGATATACGTAACGAACCAAAAGACAATTTTTATATAGTAGTTACATAAAGAGTACGTTATTTACATTTGATTTACTTTCTAGTTACTAGTAGTAGTGGTAAGGGGCGGCCCGCAGCCCTGGCAATTAGGCCTCTTCATTGACCCTTTCTGCCATACCCCGTCACGCACCCTTATCCTCCCACACCCTCTACATATTCTGCCTTTCTCTCTCCGGGCCTTCCTGCCTTCTTTACGAAGGTCAGCACGTCAGCCCATCTTAGAGAGTGTAGCTCCTCCTCTTCTAATGTGGGGGCACCCCACGTCTGCTGCCTCAATCTGGTGTACCCGTCACACTCTTCTATCAGGTGCACCGCTAATTCCTCTGCCGACCCACATACTGGGCAGGCGGAGTCGTCCAACACTTTGATGCATGTCAAGTGCTTGCGCAGCCGATTATGCCCTGTCAGCATTTCTACTAACAATCCAAAGTACTTGCGAGTTTTTCCCAGGAGCCATTTAGTTCTGGCTGCACCTGGTCCACTCACGAACAGTTTGGACTGTCTGCACTCTTGCTCTTTCCTCCAGAACGACTTCAATTGATCGCTCGCCCATTTGTTGAGTTCGCTCTGCACCTGTTTTCTTGTGATTTCCAAGAGTGGTTCCAGTCCAATATATTGGGTTTCGGCACCAGCTCTGGCAAGTTCTTCCGCCTTCTCATTCCCTGGTATTCCTCGTGGCCCGGGACTCACATCAGTGTCATCTTTCTTGTCTCCAGCCAATGTCTGTAGCGCGTTAACGCACTCCTCCACTAGGCTACTGACAATTTTTGGTGAACTAAGAGCCTTGAGGGCAGCCTGGCTGTCAGAACACATTGTCTGCCTGACTGACAGTTTTGATCCGTCAGTGTAGCAGACCGTCAGGTATTGTGACTTTGTACTTTTTGTCAAACCCCTATGATTTCGAAGGAGTCCCTACTGGCATCTTTAGAAGCCTGCCCTTCCATAGGCCCTTGTCTCTCAGTCGTAGGTGCATCGCCATCGCTTCCTTCTTGATCCAAGTTGAAAGCGAGGGCGGAATAATAGGCGCAATGGGGACTACCCCCATTGCGCCTGTTATTTAGCTGACCAATACCAAAGATGACAAACGCGACAAACAATTTAAATCCTGGTTCAGAAGAACCTTCCTATATATTTCTAGTAGGTGTGTAGTCAATATCTCTAGTTTCCAGTATTTTTCAGGAGGCTCCACAAATATCCAAGCGACCTGCTGCTCTGAAAAATTACCAATTATATTGCCTGGATTATTATTGTAGGCGATTAAAACAAATTTTGGGCCATATATGATCGGACATGGCTGTAAGTTTCAGTAGCCATGCAAGTGCTGCCTCTATGATTAGCTAGCTTAGTGGCGGTTTCTAAGCAAACTAAAAAGATTTGAGTATTATTTGGTAGCCACAGAAGATTTTTAAAGAAACCCACCTGAGCTCTTTCAATAATTTATTCGTACCTTAGTCCCCAAATTCCGATATTGTAAGAATGCGAGGAAAGTATTATTCTAAAACGACAAGTTTATTTTTGAGCGCAAATAAGGGATGTCAAAATACCAAATTCTTGTTTGGTTTGTAGAATGGTGCGATTTGATTTCTAAAAAGAGACCTGACGAAGTGAATTCTATTGCTTAATTAACATTAGATGGTACCATTTCAATTTCATTATTATTATAGTAGAATTTATGGCGACAAGCTATTGCACCGTGACCTCTTCTACTGAATACCGTAACTTTAGTTTTGTGAATGTTAACTGTATGGTGGCGTAATCTCTTAGAGCTTTGAGTTGGCGATTAAGATCTACTTGTGAGTCAGCCAGTATGACCAAATCATTCGCGAAAAGTAAAACAAGTACACACGGAAAAAAACCTATTCTATATTTAAGAATTGCTCTATTCTTGAAAAATTACATTTGCTTTAAGTATATTATTCTTAGTTTAAGAATAGGGATTATTTGAATTAATCAATTACCCATTCTTGATCTACGAAGGCTCTTATACTTAAATAGAAACCAAATGTACTTTTAATAAGAAGAGGCGGTAATTTAAATAAAAACCAAAGCTATTATTAAATCAAAGTACTTCTAGAGGTAAACCGATAAGAGTTTACTATTCTTTCAAAAAACAGGTAGTTTACTACCAGAAATTCTTCTTTGAAAGCAAAAACATATTAAAACCAAGTTAGTCGAAAAAAAACTTGTCACAAGAAAAAGATAAATCTTGACCTAAAATATGTTACGAATTGATTGAATCATACTTTAAACTTAATTTAACTAAAAAGGTTTAATTTGAATCAAGTCCTTTTATTATTGCTATAAAGCCTTGGTTATTTTTAAAATAAGAATAGCTCAACTAAAAACAAATAGCACCGTAAGACCGCTTGGCTAATCCATTCTCCCTCTTTGTTGTTTGGTATGGGGGCAACAAAGACTTAATGGCCTTCAGTTTCAGGTTTTTATCATAACATCTATCATTTAATATAGGTAAAACTATACTCCTAAATCTTTAGTTTAAAGGTTCGGATATTATAAATGCCTAAAAAGTTAAATACTTCCCTTATGTTAATAGGAGAAACCGAGTATCATTATTTACACCCACGGTTGTTAAGAAGTGTAGATGAAATGGCGAAAGCATCTATTGTTTGTGCACGGTCTTGACCGCCTCTTTTGTAAAAGCGCTTCAAAGCGTGCTGTCGCGAGAGTCGGTTTGAAATTGTGGTCATAACATCTCGCTGGCAGCTTGCGGAAGTTTTCTGATATATACGTGAGCCACAGAAACTATTATATATATATATATATATATATATATATATATGCTACTGTTGTTTTAATTTCAGTTGGTGTTAAGTGTAATATAAGGTCGGTTTCAGTCAAGTATAAGAATTATTTGAGGTAAGTATAATTTTTTTCTTAATAAGTATAAAATATTATATGATTGAAGTATAGTTACTTTTGCGTTAAAAACATGTTACTCTCGTTCGAATAGCATTTGACATCAATACAACCTAAAGCAATGTTCGAAACAAGCACAGAAAAAATTTGAATTAAGTATAGGGTCCGCTGAAAGTAAAAAACCACATTGTCTTAAAATAAATATAGACCTATATTTGAATTATCATATAAATTACACTTGTCTAAACGCTAGTCATGCATTATATTTAAGAATAGGATATTACTCGGATAAAGAATAACTAGAGTTGAGGATATCAAAGATGAAGCTATTCTTGGATCAAGATTAATAATCTTGTTCCAAGAAGAGCTTTTTTTCCGTGCACTGAGGAAGTTGAAAAGGAAAGACCCAAGTTATGAAAATAGTTTTCTTTCTCCGCTATAAATATCGACAAAAGGAAAGGTGATAAGGATTCTCCCTGCAAAATACCCTCAACAATTTAACATGACTATGTGAGGTTGTTATTTGATCTGATTTTCATAGCGGCATTGACATAAATGTCTTTTATTATTCTTATAAATTTTCCACCCATAGAGCTTCCGCGTCCGCCACAATAGACCATGGTCTGTTGTTTTGAAATCGACGAAAGCTGCAAATACTTTAGGCCTTTTAAACGAAAATAACGTGTTCCTAACTTCAAACAAAATTCATAACACTCCTATGCAAAGCAGAAACTCTGCCATAAAAACTGCGCTTGCGTATCTGTCATTAGTGCCAAGAATAGTGCCGTCAATTTGACCTAAGCCTTTCAATAATTCTCTAATGCAAATAATTTTTACGTACAATCGGAAAATCAGAATATAAATTGGTGCTAGAAAAAGCTTCGGGAACGAGAGGAGACACAATGCTTTTTTGATGTAAAAATTGGACAAACTGTTTGGGGAATTAAATTCTTTCAGTATACATTAAAAAGAAATTTCGACATCCCCTCGGAGAATGAACATGAACATACAACATAGAAAAATTAATTGAGTTTTTTTTATATAAAACTTTGTACAAAGCTTAAGACTTTTTATAATACATAGTATAGTATTTACTAATCTTCACTAAATTCAAAATTAAGGTAATAATATTGAATTATATGTAATATTACAGAGAAAAATTGTTTCTTGTTAAAAACTAACGGTGAGATTTACTAAAAGGATTTAGTCTATTTTAGAACGGTGCTAACTTTAAGTGAAGTTTTAGAAATAGTTTAATTTATAACAAGAATTCTAATAAATTTGTTTATTGAGTAATCATCTTAAAATAATCTTTTGTTGGATTTAAGAAGAAAGTTTCAACTTAAAAGAAAAGAAAATTAAAAAATGCAAACCCATGCGATTTAGGTGGGTAATAATAAAACAACGAGTAGATTAATTTTGTATCTATTTAAAAGGTGTTTCTGTATTGAAAAACTTAAATGCAAGTTTTGTTTACATTTCAGTCACTGTCGAAATGTCTGTCAGTTTGAAAATACTAGCTGCGTTCAAGTCACAATCAGCGAGTTCGGATTTTTTCCTCTGCTTGTAGCTTCCCTTCTACCATCCTCTACTGATAAAAGCTACAGCTTTGAAATGAGTGGCTTTGACTAAGGAAAAATTTCTTGACTGAGCTCTTGGATAACCTCAATGTTTTAATTTTAGGTTGTAAATAAATTCATATACATGTTTTGGGTTTTTTTGTTTGGTATATTTTTCGTGCATAATCACTGACCTTCACTTATATTTCTTTTGCCTCGTAGTGCCCTCATAAATATATTTTTGTGCTGAAAACGCATTTAAAATATGGCGTTACTTAGGTAAATTATAAACGAATTGCCACAAGACAATCCTTTCTGGTGGTCTCAAAAATTACCAACTTTATAACTTCAAACACAGATAATGAAGCTATTATGTGCCAAATTCTTGGCGTATTTCCCATTTGTCATTTTGAAATTTGTCAAAAAAAATTAGTTTTCGGGCATTTCCTTCTAAAATATGGTATATTTTGAGAAAAAAAGCAGTTTTTCATTGGTATTTTGCAATAACAATACAAAATAATCCATAAATTTGTGTCTTTTCTGTATGGGTAACGGTTTTTTAAAAACTGGTTTTAATATTTAGTAAATATTTAGACGTGTGGAGGGTATTATTTTAGATCTTAGTATATCTCACTGTAAAAATTTGTTTATTTCCCCATTTCTAATTTTGTCATATCTCACGTTTCTTAGTAGGTTTTTCAATTCTTATAAATTTTTGCTTTTTAATTCAGTGTTATTATACACTAAAGCAGAATAATAAAATAGCCAAGTATTTGTGTCCTTGATATTTTGCTACTTTTGGTCAAACAAACTAAAATAATTTGATTTGCTTATATCCTTGACATTTTTTTTCAAAAAAATATTTTTAATATACTCCAAGATTGTTTTCTTAAAACCACATGCTGTCAATCGATGCAACAAGGAATCTTGTGTCTACGAAGAACACGTTGCTAAAATATTCTATGTGCTTCTGGCGGTTTAAATTCTAAACCGTTTGAATAAAAAAATCCAAAAACACGTCAACTGAGATTTTTAATTTCCTTTAATCGTGCTATATTGGATTTTTTTATGTCATTTTTTTTACGAGTTATGGCAAAAAAATATATTTTTTTAATAGGGCTCCCTGTATATTTTGCAATTTTTTAAATCTGCAAACAATTCTCTCTTCAGCAATACTACACAGTAGGATCTATCTTTTACGATAATCAAGATATTTTTATCTGAATCTGTATGGAAAACTTCGATATTCATTCAAATATCCCCCGCTAAACAGGGCATAGACAACAATTCCATGCAAGTTTAAATGCCTCTATCTTGGAAACCATAAGAGTATTAGTGTGTGGTATTGACAAAAACATATATTTTTTTTTAATTCCGAAATTTAAAAATATACAGGGTGTCCTATTTAAAAAGAAATATTTTTTGCCATACGTCATAAACAAAATGACATAAAAAAATCCAATATCCCAAGTAAATTTTAGGTTGCTACATAGTTTTATTATTTTGAACTTTTAAAAATATTTATAATAATATTTATAAGAAAACCTTAACATGTTAATGTTTATAAAGGTAATGGAAAAACAAGACGAGCATTATTTTTCCAAAATTAGCAAACAGAATATTCTTGTTACTATATTTATAAAACTTTTGTCTTAAGTTTTATAATATAGTAAACAAAACATTTTAAAAAGTCTTTCTATAAAACTTGGTTTTTGGGTTTTATAATTTAGCAACCAAAACCTTTTGACGACATTTCTTATAAAACTTTTAGCGTAAAGTTGACAAGTTTCATAAGATCGTAATCAAAACCTTTTAGAAACTATTCTAATAAAACTTTTAGCTTAAGGTGGTTTAAGTTTTATCAAATAGTTAGCAAAACAGTTTAAAAACTCTTCTTATAAAACTTTTAGTTTAAATTCATTTAAGTTTTACAAGATAGAAATAAAATTTTTAAAGATAATCACTTCAAAACTGTTGGTGTCCATAGCTGCACAAGCTTTTATAAGATAGCAAGAAAAACTTTATAAAGATTTACCCTAAGCTTTTCATGTGTAAGAGTGTTTTAAGTTGTTAGGTAGTAACCAAAACCTTTTCAATAATTTTTCTATAAAACCTCCGCTTTAAAGAGAAAGCCAAAATCACGTGACTAGGTAAATAACCCATGCAACAAAAGCGCAAAAGGCCAAGTGCCCAATACATAACGGGCCTGAATATTTTTATGTTGTTCGCGCGTGTGCACGATTTTAAAGCCTTTATTTAAAAAAAACAAATTTTTCTGGCGAAATTATTCGCGCGCACTGACAATGAAAAAAGATGCTGTCAAATATCAAAGAAAACATGTTGGTTAGTTAAAATGGCCACTAGGACTACAGTTTACCAAATAATTAATCACTATCGAGGGAGATCAGTATAATGGTAATTACAGCTTCTTGGGATTCTATAAGGGTTTTGATAACCCTTATAAAACTTGACGTAAAATATCTGACTAGCAGCCATTTTCCTAAATTATTTCTTAATTCAAAAATTTTGTATTTTTGACTTTAAATTCCAAACAGTATAATAAGTTATGTAATAATAGTTGATTTATTAATCGTTCGACCTGCATTTCGTTATTTGTTCACTATTGTTTGAATTACAGGAACTTTAATAAAACTAACCTTACTTTTTTCTCCATAAATTTGGTTAAAAATTCTTTAAATTACGGTTTTTTTCAAGCGCGCATGTTTTTAGAAGGCAGAAATGAATTCTACACAATAAAGACGACGTGGCCCAGAGGATTTCTCGTAGAGAATCGATATAAACATCAATAAAATATTATAATAGTATAACCTATAAATATTTGTCGAAATTTATATGTATCAAAAGCTTCGTCATTTTTGTAAACATTTTATTTGATGCATGCATTTAGACAAAGATGAAATTATGTAACTTTAAAGAAGGAAAGCAAATACAATATATATTATATGGTTAAATCAAAAAGGGGCGGGGTCAAATTGGACGCGCTAAAACCCTCTGAGAACCATTTGAAAACTACTTGTGGTTGGCTTGAGATTTTATAAAGGGTTAGAAAATGTGAAAGTAGTAATGTATCCCTTTATAAAAACTAACACTTACGACGTAAAAGGGGCTTATAAGAGTCCTGAAAAGGTGTAAAGAGAACCTAATACAACTTTTTGTTTTATTAAGTAGTTGCCAGAAGGTATTGATGGCCATTATAAAAAAAAAAATGTTACTTGGGATAGCACGATTAAAGAAAATTAAAAATTTCATTTGAAGTGTTTTTGGATTTTTTTTTTAACACCAAATTCTAACCCGCTAGAAGCATCGATCCGTTTAAAGAATCCACCCTGTATATATGTATATATATTTTATATATATAATATCTTGTTTTCTAAGTAATTTAATTTTAATATTTTGATTTATCCACATTTAATGAATTAATAGGAAAATCAACAAAACTATACCCACTACTCTAACATTCCACTAAAGCTAGATTAAGGGCTACTTTCTCACCTTCCACATAATTTATAAGTGACACTTATCCTACAATCTGTCTTTCTCTCATTTTGGTTTTGAAAAAGAAAAAGCAAGATATTAATTCTAATTCATAACCCACATAGCAAGCCTATATATAATAAACGTTTTGTATGTTACATGTATATTTTATATATATTAGAAAAAAAACATGATTCGTTTCAAAACAAGAAAACGTAAATGGATATTTACTGTATATGCGCTATCGTACATCCATAAGTACATAAGTTAATATTTTGAAATAAACATTATGAATACGAAAACAATATGCTTTTATAGATATACCATTTTATATATCAACTAAAATTTTGACAATTATACATTTTGCATATCGTGATGGATATCGACAAGATATACTATATAAATATATACCATAATGGATACACCATAGAACATCAAACTTGGTGTAATAGAAATATTACTCGAATATTTTTGTGAAGTAATTAATACTTATAATTGGATCTATCTTGGAGGTCCTATGCACGTCGGGTAAATATCCGGGTGATATCCAGGGCAATATCCTTCTCCGTTTTATCCAAAGTGAGAAAATCATCTCCTACTTTCCAAAAAATACTTTAAAAATTAAGGTTTTTTATTTAAAACAAAATGTGTTTTAAATATTTCTGCATTATCCATAACGTACGATTGAACAAACTTTTCACTTCTGTAAAAATCGTAACGTACGTCAAATCATTTGCGCACTTGCTTTAAGCCCTTGACTCCAGCCCCTCTCCATCTCATTTTTTGAATTGTAAATTGTTTTGAGTAAAATCTGGAAATAACATTTTCTTTCTATACAAATTCGTTTGCGTTTTATTTATATGACTCGCGTATCGTACGCTGTATTATTGCTTAACATTCCAAGAAGTCGTAATGTTATCCAATTTGTCTGGGTACATAAAGGAGAAGAGCAGCAACATTTCAAAGTCAAGCATTGGCCAAACAAATTCTAAATAAAGGAGAATAATGACAAGAACTGTATGCATTGCGGCTCTTGCGGCTTTTTTAAAATGTATGAACAGCTCTTGAGAAGTAGCTTTTTCTCTCAAAAACTTTAGAAAGCGTGCACATGCTACACGAAGTCTATAAACTATATAGTACTTACCTCTATTTTCAACAATGACTTTTACTCCCTATTTCCCGTGATCTTGTCTCAAAATTCAGGCTTCACGTCCACAAATTTTATTATAACTTGAAAATAAGTACTCTAGCCCAAATTTATAAAACATACGGGAACCCAATGAGTTTTACCCAATATAGGCCTGACCTATGCTTTATTCCATATAACTACGTAGAAAAATGCGTACCGATAATAACTCTCCCAATCCAGTTGGCCTGGAAAAAAACCCATAGACGAGGAGTGTAATGGGCAGACGTGTCGATTTCGTCAGTAGTGAAAGCAACTGACAACCATCTGACAGCAAAAATGTAGGTTTATGTTTAATATTTTTGTTTACTTTTGAAAAATTTATTAAAATAATGGATACTACTGTAAACAAAATTAAAAAAGTGTTGTCTAGTCTTTCCCGTAATAATAACGCACGCAATCACAGAAAATACCGCCACAAAATTTTAAAACACAAAAACTCCACAATAACATAAACAAAATGGCAAAACCATACCTTGTCAAAAATGTAAACTTTTCGACAATGCCCAGTTTTCTCAGGAAGTGGGTTCGGCACTTGGGGCCATGTGGTAGGTGATCCGTGCCATGTCCTCGTGTATGGATTAAAACACTCGAGTAATTTTAAACTTGCGGTTTGAGATGTTTTATCCATAATATAATAAATAAATTCAATTAAATAAAATCAAAGTTTTCGGACAGATGATGTCGTTGTCACTGTCACTCAAATACCTTGTCATTAAATTATCGTAAGGTCACACCAGGCATGGATTTGTTAGTGCATTCGCAGTAGAATTTTGGTTTATGGTCTGGTGGCCCAAACAGTTTCAAAGCCACCTGCGGTTTTGAATTTTCTTCTTTGGTTTTCAAAGTTATTTTAGTTACACATTTTGCGGCACTTGGGCCGTTTTAGTAGACACTTAAAATTATCCTTTTCTCTATCGAGTTGACCTATCGAGCAGGTGTATTTTTAAACTAATGCGTCAAATCATTATTTCGATTCGATTTTCGAGCATTTAGTCAGTTGGAGCTGTCACGCATTCGCCATGATTTTAAAAGTGCACCTCAGAGATAAGGATACTGCTGATAAAACTGAAAATTAACTTTAAGTGTCCAATATTTCACAGTTATATGCTTTATCCCTCAATATCTCAAAATTGTATCAGCAGTCTCTGCGAAAAATCAAGTTGGCCTGGACCGCTATTCTCGTAATACTTTACATTTGGAGGTCGCTAAGCGAAACAAATAGCGAACAGGTCGCCGAACGGCAAGCTGAGCCGACAGAATCAAATTCGCTTAGCACATTTTGGCATCATCGCATTCTCTATTTTTATTTTTTGTTATGCTTGTTTTTTTCTTTTATTTTTCTATGTGTAAGAAAGAGGATCTTACGTTATCGATTTCGATTCACAGGGTAAAGCAAATGCACAGAAAAAAAAATTAAGCTCTGTGTCAATAACCTCTCGTAATTAATTGAAAGTTATTTATACAATGCTTTCTTTCATAGAAAGTACAAAAAATATTATTATTAATAACTCCAGTAATGAAATAAACTTTACTATTATTAAAATAAAACTTGCGTAGTAATCAAGTTCAGAAACAGTAACTACATTCATTTAATAACAAAAATCATTGTATTGATAAAAATGTTATTATATTTATAACCGTAAACATTAAAACAATATTTAGGTATAAAAGAATTCAATAACCAAAACTATCATAACTGTATTGATGAGGTTTAATTATTTGATAATTGATGGTATCAATTTAGTGACTAATTTAATTAATATTAAAACATTTCTAACATAACAACAATAACTGCTATACTTTGATTCTAATAATCCAAAATAACTGGACCGATAAAAAAATGTTATTGTTTGATGTTCCCTATACATCGTTTTAATAATGTGATAATTGTATAATAAAGCTGAGATAAGGTCATGGGATCCATGACAATTTTATCATTATTTAATGTTTGAGATATTATTATATCAATATTAAGCTAACATAGGAACAATCACAACTGCATCACCATTTTTACTGTAATAATCAATTAAGAGTATTAAATTAATGCTTAAAATAATGGATTAACTTCTAAAAGGTTTAAAAATAAACTTTAAAATAACTGACTAGATTGAATTTGGTTATTGAATTTAAACTTGTTGTTATTGCTTTCATACCAGTAAGTTACCAATTAAATACCTTTTATCACAAATGCAATTATTTTTCTCATGAATTAATTACCTATGGTTATTGATAATATGGCATGTTGGGCAAAAAAGTTAATGATGTAAAGTTATTAATTTAATCACTCTTTAATCAAATAATAACTATCTCGGCTTTATATTAACACTTTTGGTAATCGAAGCAAACATTATAAACCATGGTTATTCATTTATTGTTTTTTTTATTGTTTCAAGTACGGATTTTGGTTCTGTGATGGTGGTTCCGTCTTGTTTATTTTGTTTATAGTTTTAGTATAGTTGGTCTCAGAATACTGTTGTCAAAAGGGGAATGTTGATAATAATAATATCAATAATATATTTTTTTACTTTCTTTTCAAAGGACAAAAAACCAACCGCTAAAACTCGCATTAACGAAGAAGCCTTATTATAAGGTGACCAACCGTCCCAGTTTGGCCGGGACAGTCCCGATTTTTAACCATTTGTCCCGGGGAAAAAATCCGTCTCGGATAGTCCCGATTTTTTAGCAAAAGTTCCGGTTCGCCCCGGTTTTGATACCACTGTATTTTGTAACTTTAAAATCACTGCAATTAAAAAAGCAGATGTTCTCTGCCATCTATAAATTTGAATTGAAACCTTACTTAAATTATTTTTCTCTAATAAGTATTTTGGAAAATACATCTTAATATTATTAGGGGTGCATATAAGAAAAAATACATGATATACAATACATTGAACGGCCGGAGTGTCCCGGTTTTGCCCCTTTAGGAGTTGCTTACCTTACTTATTACGAGTAAAAAAGCTGCAGAGGGCTATGGACGAACAAGAAGAAATCCATAATTTAAAATTTGCCTGTGTAAAAGAAGAAAAGAAATATTGGGAAGAAAAGCAAAATTTCTTTAATCTGATTCTGATTAAAAATTGGTTTCACTTATTTTATGTATAAGGGCTTTTGCAAAGATGGGTACTTAGTAGTTAATATCTAAAAATGTAAGTTTTTTGTTTAGAGTTTAGACTGTTTTATTATAAAGATAATTTTTTGTTTTCAGTTTAGGCTATCTTTTTTATTAAAGTACAAAGTTGCACCCTTAATTTATTACACGATTATTTCGAGGGGTCGCAGATGGTCGTAGCCAATCTGTATGTATTTTATTTAGGGAAGGTTAAGCCAGGTCTTTTGAGGTCTTTTTTTTAAAGTCAAAAAAACTTAAAAATTTGCAAATAACAAATCATTGATAAAAAAAATAATACCTCAGAATTAGGACACTTGAAAAAAACGAATACACCAGAACATACCCAGAACATATGTTTTTGATATACCATAAAGCAGAAATCATAAGCTTGGTACAAATATTTTTTTTGATAAACAAAATATCGGTAAATATTTTGTCGTATTGGACTAATATTGATTTTAACTCATAAATATGTTATTTTCGTCTACATTAGAGACAACCAAAAGCGTTATATGAAGTTTTCTAAAAAGAAAAATATGTTTGCAATACAAAAATATAATATTAGTTACATAAAATCATACTTTTGAAAATTCGTCAATGTCCTTCCATTTACATTGCCTCGATCCACTGTGCGCCGCCTACTTCTACCTCGTTTGTTGATAATATTCATAGGTACGAAAAAATACGGGATATATTTATAGCAATGGCCTATACAATTTAGTAACCATTGTTTTCAGGTAATATCACAAGTTTTTTCAGAAGTGCGCGCTCGGGCGCTGAGCTAATAATTATAGAAATTTTATTGTGCAGAAGGGGTAATCTGCGGACTATTTACAGAAGATAAATTACAATTTTGTTTTTCTTATAAGCACTATAAGTTTCCAATTTCAATATTAATAAAGATTTTTGAAAATTTGTCTTTAAAAAAACTAAAAAAAAGGAGTTTTTTGTACTTCAGTGCAAAATAAGCTCCCTGAATTTTGATTGCTTACACAGAGGGTAGGCTGGAACTCACTTATTTGCCAAAGATTATGGCTCAAGCGGAAGATATCCTGTCGATGGCGCTCTCTGTGTGAGTATACAGACCGCTTCAAGCTACTGCGAACATAGGGCGGAAGAAGTTTAATTTGCCAGTGTACGTACATGCAGAGACACCGCACGCCTATCAGTGAAGCAACCAATACTCAGGCTTGCGATCACCACTTGCATGACTTTCCTTTGGTATTTAGTACGCCTCTAACCACGGTGCTGTGTGGAGCGTAGTCAATGAAACCGGAATTTCGTCAATAAATACGCAAATTTTTATAACGTAATTTTCTTATTTTTTGTCACTGATAAATAAGAGCGTTTTATTGACAACTGCTCAGATTTATCAGTGACGACGTGTTACAATGAAAATAATAAGGAGAAACAAAATAAAAGCAAGTTCTCAAAATAAAATAATACATTCTAAAAACCAAAAAGATTCTCCCAGTAAAAAAAAAATTAAAGCAAATGTTCCAAAAGTCCTCCTTGCTCGGCTAGACAATATCCGAGCCTACTATAAAAACCCCTTCTAACGTTTCCAAGCATGTTAGGGTTGATAATTTGAAAAGCTTCTTCAAAAACAGATAGAAGTCATTAGGAGCAAGATCGGGAGATCGAGCTGGCCATAAAATAGTTCCCCGTGTACTTATAACCCGATTAAGAAATACATTATCAAGATATTCCCTAACAAGGTCAACATTGTGAGCGGAACAACCATCTTGTTGAAACCATGTTTCACCAAATCTTACACCTAACAACTGCCTAGCAGTTGGAATAATGTGCTGCTGCAGTAGATCCAAGTATCTAGGACCATTCAAATTGCAATTGCCGTTAATAAAAAATGGCCCAATTACGTGTTCCCCTATAATACCTTCCCCCCAAACATTTAGTTTTTGGGGATACTGTGTTCTTACGTCAAAATACAAATGCAAATTTTCCCTCGACCAATATCGAACGTGTGTTGGGTTATGACGATTTGACCATTTGACCATCTGCACTTTTTCAGCAACTTTGTAGACATCCATTTTTGGTTTTAAAAATGTATTATTTCAATTAAGAACTTACCCATCTGTTTCTCGAGCAAGGCAGAAATAAAACAAAATAATGAAAAGAAAATGAATTTCCAAAAGATAACACTGCAGCGTGCTTCGAATCCACCTCGGTCGTACGGCACGGAGAGTAAATTGGACTTGATTTCCTCTATGTTCGCAGTAGCTTGAAGCGGTCTGTATGTATGCCTTATGTATGTAGGTTTCGTCTACAAGCAAACGATTATAAATCTCAAAACGACCGATAGGTGCCGTACTGCACGATTAAAAAAAAACCGTCTTATTTTGTGAGTAGGCAACTAACAGAAAAGAGTAGAAAACAATTCGATACAATACTACTGTGCTAATTGTCACTGGAAAAATTGTAAAACTAAATGGGGGCTTCGTTATTAGACGCATTTTAATACTTCACGCAAATCCACAAAATATACTGCGCACAACTTATACTTGTTTTGCAAACTTAATGCAGAGATTACATGGCCAGTGGTAACATCCTCAGGGCTTCGTTTGAATAACAATAGCTATATACGGCTCACGAGTGGGACATGCCCTTACGGTCACGTAGGTACACGAGAGCGAGCAGCAACGTTGAGTTATAGGACGTGTTACATTTAAGGACGGCACACATACAGGTTGGGAATTGATAATAATTAGTGGGCTTAAATTACCGCTAAACTATTCGGTAGAAATGGTTTGCGGAGGGTAAATAGGAACAGCAACTAGGTAACCAAGCAAAACGCAAAGCACTTACTCTTGTGCCTGACCAACTTTGAAACAATTTTTTATGTCCGTGTTAAAAAAAAATCTTTTGCCTGAGGCAAGTGGTTTTAAAAGTATAAAATAGTAGTTTTCACAACTAGTGGCTAAAATAGTGCTTTTTTATAAGCGTTGGTTTAAATAACGAACGCAGCGTGTTATTTAAAAACGCGAGTAAAAAAAAAGCACTGTGTAGCCGCGAGTTGTTAACATTATTTTATGCAATTTAGGAATCAAATAGGTACGTTTAAACACTCTTTTTATAAAATTTTAATCCCTTATTAAAAATATTAAAAAAATAATTAATCCCTAAGAGATTAGAGATAAATTTAATCTCTCAGCCTAGGGATTGAAGGTCAATTTAATCCCTCAAAGATTACAAAAAGAAAATAATCCCTGGAAAATTATAATTAAATTTATCGCAAGTCAAACCAAATAGCACTTGCTCTTGGCCAAGATTTCATTCTTAGCACCTTTTCTTTTAGTCGAAGAACCATTTGGCGTAGAAATAACGTGATTTTAACCATAATCTTTTCCTAAAGTGCATAAAATAGAGGTTTACTAGACTAAAGCGTATTTTAATCCATTAGCGAATTGTAGCCTCTCTACGGTCGGGCTACAAACCTTTCGCCGCGGGATTAAAAGTAGAACTTTATTCCCTAGGTTTACAATGAACTATTTTTTAATACCTTTATCAAAAAATCCAAGAAAAACAACAAAATACTTTTAAACATCTCGAACGAAGAGCACATCTCACAACACACCATCTTTACACTATAAATCAAGGCGGCTGGTAAATGAAATAACAACGGTTTCCATAAGGATGTGCCTTTTGACTCGGTGACTTTCAGTGCTACGACATTTTATTATTTGGCAGTTTGATATTTTGACGTGATGTTTTTAAATGATTTTTTCGTAAATACTTGGTGAAAACTGCCGGAAATGGCTTAATTTTTAGGCAACAATAATTAGATTTTTTTGATATTACTATTTTCCGCTGTTTCCCTTTAATTTTGGTTAAAAAACGAACAGAATTCTTTTTTTGCACCCGTGATCAGAAAAAAAAGTGTTTTTTCATCGGTAGCCAAAAAAGTCATGCTCTAGTTATCTGCAGACAGTTACTAAAATCATGTTTTTAATGAAGGTATAAAAACCAAACGTTTTTCTAACAATAATTGCCAAAATCTAGAACTACTGAAAATAAATAAGAAACTACCTCTTCTTTTCTATGTATTCTTAGCTTGATTCTAATGCATACTGGTGTTCCGGTAATGAAAAAGTAAATTCTTTAAATAGGCAAAGATCAGCTGGACAGTTGTTTGAAGATGGTAGTCAATGTTGAACTTGAGGGTAAAGTAGAATTTCGAACTTTCTTTGTCTTTATTTTTTTAATTTTACAACGTTTCGTATGCTTATGTATTTGCAATCGTCATCAGGTGAATAGTAACACGAACTCAGACTACCGAATCTTATATATATAGTGCAATTTTTTGATGAGCGGACTGACGCCATTTTTTGAATCTCTATTCGATACATTGTTTTAGACAGCGACAATAAATATGTAAAAAAAAGTCATGCCGTTGATTGTTTCAACTCTTACTCCAAACTGACAACAACAAATACGTTTTTCAGAGGCAAAAATCACGTCAGTCCGCTCATCAAAATATTGCACTATAGTAGCATGTGTTCAGTGAACCATAAAAATAACCTGTGTTCAGTGAACCATGAAGTTCACAATTGATTGGTCCCGCCCTTTCCTTGATTGTGACGCTTTGTTTATTTTTTAATACTGAGACTTCCCATCCGTTATAGGATCAAATCCCAGTTCTAGCCAAGTATATTCATGCACCTGGCCTGGATTCGAACCCGAGACCTACCGTACGGCAGGCCGATATGCTACCTACTGCACTACAGAAACCGGCAGGTGACGCTTTGTTTTTGTGGTTCCTCTCTATGAATGCCTTTTCTTTGAACTTCTGCTTGAATAGATTCTCCTACCTGGCGACGGACGATCTATGTGTCTTTCTATTTTATATTATTTGTTGATGTTTCCAGCAATTTTGAGCTATTTTTGATTCAGTTGTGACCCCTTGACAACTATTACGTTTGTAATCTGTAAGGCGAATTTTTATGGGTCGTCTGGTTTCTCCAATGTAGATATCCCCACACTCGCACTGTATCTGGTTGATGCAGTTGTTGTTGTTATGGTGATATTAATTGAATTCTTATTGTTGTGGTTGCCGGCTCATTGAAGTTCGCCTTATAGAACACAAACATAAAACTCGACAAGGTGATGCAACTGGACCAAAGGTCAACATTGATTGCTGGGAATATCAATATCATGTGGAATGAAAAGAGGCAAAGATCGTCGCGAGGGAGGAGAATCTATGCAAGCGGAACTTCAAAGAAGCAGCAGCAACAACAAAGCATCACAATCAAGGATATCTGGAAACCCACACTTTTCCGAGGTAACAGATTTCAACTGAGAAAGGGCGGAGCCAACCAAAGGTAATGGATGGATCATAGAACACAGGTCAGTTTTATGGTTCACTGAACACATGCTAGTATATAAGATTAGGTAGTCTTAGCTTTTGCTAGTATTAACCTGATGATGATGCAGATGCATAAGCATTCGAAACGTTGTAAAAAAGTAAAAAAATAGGAGAATGGAAGTTGGAAACTCTAGTTTACTATCACTAGGTGTTTGGAATATAAAGAAATCGAGTAAAGGTTTACTCTAATACTTCCCTCGCTCAGAAGAACATATATAAAAAACCACTACTCCTATGCACATGGGTTAGATTGAGTCGGTCAGACACTGTTCAGGGGGTATATTCAGACTTTTCCATGGTGTACTCGGATATTTTCAAAGTGTATCTAGGTTTTTCCAGAGTGGATTCAGAATTCCAGGGTCTTTCTACAATTTTACAGAGTGTATCCAGACTGTTTCAGAGTGTATCCAGACCTTTCCAGGGTCTTTCCAGACTTTTCCAGAGTGTAGCCAGACATTTCCAGGATCTTTCCAGACTTTTCCAGAGTGTATCCAGACTTTTCCAGGGTCTTTCCAGACTTTTCTGGAGTGCATCCAGACTTCTACAGAGTGTATCTTTTTAGGCTTCAGCAGGGTCGTTCCTGACTTTTCCAGAGTATATCCAGACTTTTTCAGGATCCTTCCAGACTTTTCCAGCGTGTTTCTGGACTTTTCTTGGTCTCTCCAGACTTTTCCAAAGTGTATACAAACTTTTTCAAAGTGTATCCAGACTTTTTCAGACTTTTCCAGGGTCTTTCCAGACTTTTCCAGACTTTTCCATGGAGTATCCAGACTTTTATAGGGTGTATCTAGACTTTTTTTGGATTTATCCAGACTTTCCAGGGTGTATCCAGACTTTTCCAGGGTCTTCCCAGACTTTTTCAAAGTGTATCCTGGGCGTTTCCAGACATTCCAGGGTGTAACCAGACCTTTACGGGGTTTATCCAGAATTTTCCAGGGTGTATCCAGAATTTCTTTCGAGTAGACCGACTTTTCTAATTTATTTTATATATGCTGTATTATACAGACCGCTTCAAGCTACTGCGAACATAGGGGGAATCAAGTCCAATTTACTCTCCGTGCCGTACGACCGAGGTGGATTCGAAGCACGCTGCAGTGTTATCTTTTGGAAATTCATTTTGTTTTTATTATTTTGTTTTATTTCTGTCTTGCTCGAGAAACACATGGGAAAGTTCGTAATTGAAATAATACATTTTTAAAACCAAAAATGGATGTCTACGAAGTTGCCGAAAAAGTGCAGATGGTCAAATGGTCAAATCGTCATAACCCAACACACGTTCGATATTGGTCGAGGGAAAATTTGCATTTGTATTTTGACGTAAGAACACAGTATTCCCAAAAACTAAATGTTTGGGGGGGGGGTATTATAGGGGAACACGTAATTGGGCCATTTTTTATTAACGGCAATTGCAATTTGAATGGTCCTAGATACTTGGATCTACTGCAGCAGCACACTATTCCAACTGCTAGGCAGTTGTTAGGTGTAAGATTTGGTGAAACATGGTTTCAACAAGATGGTTGTTCCGCTCACAATGTTGGCCTTATTAGGGAATATCTTGATAATGTATTTCCTAATCGGGTTATAAGTACACGGGGAACTATTTTATGGCCAGCTCGATCTCCCGATCTTGCTCCTAATGACTTCTATCTGTTTTTGAAGAAGCTTTTCAAATTATCACCCCTAACATGCTTGGAAACGTTAGAAGGGGTTTTTATAGTAGGCTCGGATATTGTCTAGCCGAGCAAGGAGGACTTTCGAACATTTGCTTTAATTTTTTTTTGACTGGGAGAATCTTTTTGGTTTTTAGAATGTATTATTTTATTTTGAGAACTTGCTTTTATTTTGTTTCTCCTTATTATTTTCATTGTAACACGTCGTCACTGATAAATCTGAGCAGTTGACAATAAAACGCTCTTATTTATCAGTGACAAAAAATAAGAAAATTACGTTATAAAAATTTGCGTATTTATTGACCAAATTCCGGTTTCATTGACTACGCTCCACACAGCACCGTGGTTAGAGGCGTACTAAATACCAAAGGAAAGTCATGCAAGTGGTGATCGCAAGCCTGAGTATTGGTTGCTTCACTGATAGGCGTGCGGTGTCTCTGCATGTACGTACACTGGCAAGACTTCTTCCGCCCTATGTTCGCAGTAGCTTGAAGCGGTCTGTATAGTGCAATTTTTTGATGAGCGGACTGACGCCATTTTTTGAATCTCTATTCGATACATTGTTTTGGACAGCGACAATAAATATGTAAAAAAAAGTCATGTCGTCGATTTTTTTCAACTCTTACTCCAAACTGACAACAACAAATACGTTTTCAGAGGAAAAAATGACGTCAGTCCGCTCATCAAAATATTGCACTATAGTAGCATGTGTTCAGTGAACCATAAAACTAACCTGTGTTCAGTGAACCATGAAGTTCACACTTGGTTGGCCCTGCCCTTTCCTTGATTGTGACGCTTTGTTTATTTTTTAATACTGAGACTTCCCATCCGTTATAGGATCAAATCCCAGTTCTAGCCAAGTATATTCATGCACCTGGCCGGGATTCGAACCCGAGACCTACCGTACGGTAGGCCGATATGCTACCTACTGCACTACAGAGACCGGCAGGTGACGCTTTGTTTTTGTGGTTTCTCTCTCTGAATGCCTTTTCTTTGAACTTCTGCTTGAATAGATTCTCCTACCTGGCGACGGACGATCTATGTGTCTTTCCATTTTATATTTTGTTGATGTTTTCAGCAATTTTGAGCTATTTTTGATTGAGTTGTGACCCCTTGACAACTATTACGTTTGTAATCTGTAAGGCGAAGTTCCATGGGTCGTCTGGTTTCTCCAATGTAGATATTCCCACACTCGCACTGTACCTGGTTGATGAAGTTGTTGTTGTTATGGCGATAGTAATTGAATTCTTATTGTTGTGGTTGCCGGCCCATTGAAGTTCGCATTATAGAACACAAACATAAAACTCGACAAGGTGATGCAACTGGATCAGAGGTCAACATTGATTGCTGGGAATATCAACATCATGTGGAATGGAAAGAGGCAAAGATCGTCGCGAGGGAGGAGAATCTATGCAAGCGGAACTTCAAAGAAGCAGCAGCAACAACAAAGCGTCACAATCAAGGATATTTGGAAACCCACACTTTTCGGAGGTAACAGATTTCAACTGAGAAAGGGCGGAGCCAACCAAATGTAATGGATGGATCACAGAACACAGGTCAGTTTTATGGTTCACTGAACACATGCTAGTATATAAGATTAGGTAGTCTTAGCTTTTGCTAGTATTAACCTGATGATGATGCAGATGCATAAGCATTCGAAACGTTGTAAAAAAGTAAAAAAATAGGAGAATGGAAGTTGGAAACTCTAGTTTACTATCACTAGGTGTTTGGAATATAAAGAAATCGAGTAAAGGTTTACTCTAATGCTTCCCTCGCTCAGAAGAACATATATAAAAAACCACTACTCGTATACACATGGGTTAGATTGAGTCGCTCAGACGTTTTCAGGGTATATCCAGACTTTTCCGGGGTGTATCCAGACTTTTCCAACGTGTTTTCAGACTTTTTCACAGTGTATCCAGACTTTTTCAGGGTATTTCCAGACTTTTCCAGAATATATTCAGACTTTTCCAGGGTCTTTCCAGACTTTTCCAAGGTCTTTCGATACTTTTCCAGGGTCTTCCCGGATTTTTCTTGAGTATATCCAGACTTTTACAGGGTCTTTCCAGACTTTTCTAGAGCGTATTTAGACTTTTTCAGAGTGTATCCAGTCTTTTCCATGGTCTTTTCATACTTTTCCAGGGTCTTTTTAGGCTTCAGCAGGGTCCTTCCTGACTTTTCCAGAGTATATCCAGACTTTTTCAGGATCCTTCCAGACTTTTCCAGCGTGTTTCTGGACTTTTCCTGGTCTCTCCAGACTTTTCCAAAGTGTATCCAAACTTTTTCAAAGTATATCCAGACTTTTTCAGACTTTTCCAGGGTCTTTCCAGACTTTTCCAGACTTTTCCATGGAGTATCCAGACCTTTATAGGGTGTATCTAGACTTTTTTTGGATTTATCCAGACTTTCCAGGGTGTATCCAGACTTTTCCAGGGTCTTCCTAGACTTTTTCAAAGTGTATCCTGGGCGTTTCCAGACATTCCAGGGTGTAACCAGACCTTTACGGGGTTTATCCAGAATTTTCCAGGGTGTATCCAGAATTTCTTTCGAGTAGACCGACTTTTCTAATTTATTTTATATATGCTATATATATATAGATTCAGAATTTGTTGTTTCTAAAAACATTTTGTAAAACTATGCTATGTATACTCGTATATATGTTTTGTCAAAAATTTTAGATTTTTCTACATTAATCACGCAAAATTGGCTACACCGATTTGTATGAAATTTTATAGAACAATAGGGCGTGACCTGGATCTTAACTTAAGCTACTTTTTATTTAATATTTCTTTCCATAACTCGAGATATATTTTATGTGATATATATATGTAGTCAAAAATTTTGGCGCCATTCAACTAAGATTTTTAGAAGCTTTCCAAAGAGGTGTCACGCGGTAAGAAAAAAAATCTTTTTTTTTGGGATGAAATTTTTTGGGGTTAGTTGCGAAGGGTGTAATAGGGGAATGCTCAAAAACAATAGAGGTCTGCGCGTGAATACAAGTAATCACTGTGTAAAATTTTGTTATGATTGGCGCAGGGGTTTTTGAGTTAGAGTGGCTACAAACTAGGCGACAGACAGACCGACCGACAAACCGATAGACCGACAGACAGAGCGTGGAGGATCATGAAAATCTCGAAGTGCGATTTTTAGATGATTACATTACTTCCCTTAACGAGGAAAGTAAAATCTTGGTATGGAGCTGCTTGGAATCGTGGACCCGAAAGGAACGGGAAACCCACCAAAATCAAACACCAGGGTAACACTACAACAAAATTATGGTAAAAATATCCTGCGGCAACATTAAGACACTAAAACTGGTAACCACGAAGAGGAAATCATATGTAAAGTGTGCGATGAGTGGAGAATTTGACATCTTTTGGAGCAGGAAACTGAACAGGTGTGAGGATCTCCGAAAACAGTAACAAAGGGGGTGCTGCACCTGACGGAGGTGTCATATTTATTTAAATAGAAAAACTACATAATAAAAAATAAAATTAGCAAAGTAGCTTCAGTGTGGGGAAAAACAGACAGTATTTGAACAATGGCCACTTCTTTTATTTGAAAAAATATCACTAAAAGGTAACCCAGTATAAAGTTCAAAAAATCAAATAATAATTATGTTTCCAAAAACAATGATCAAAATTCAGATAAACTTTTCCCCAAAAACGGACCGACTTTATCCAAATTAGGATTTAGAAAGCAATTTATTTGTAAATATTAAAAAAGTTCCTGGTAATTTGAGTAAGTATTTCAATAGGATTAAACAAAACCTAAGTGAACGGCCAAAGCACTTGTCAATAATAAAATTATACCCCACATTATTTATTATTCCAAAACTCAAAATTTTGAACAGCGTTAACACTGGAATAGCATCAATACATATTTAACGTCAACAGTTGCCAATCTACTGCAAAATATAAATCAATTTTCTATAACAAGCTCTTGAAAGTAAATGAATTAAAAAAGCAAATAAAATCCAAAATATCTCTAAGTTTATTTAAAAAATGTTTAAAGTAATACACAGCCAAACTAATTTTTCATAAAATGGTTAAAATAATTCGTCAAATAGCAATAAAAGCGGGATGCTAATTAATAATGTATTTCCTACTAATGCTATTATTCCTTCGTCTTCAACATAATATTTTTTGCCAGGATTTTTATGAAATTAGATAGATACATACATGCAAACTACGCGTGAAATTGACAACAATACTATATCCAATATGAAGAACTCTTGCCATAATCAATTAAGGGACAAGAACGTGATTTTCTTATATACTTTTGACTTTTAAATTTTTAATATGACTATGTGAAATCTTCTTTTTAGGTTAAGGAAAATGCCGCAATAATTTTGCAGGGTACTGGACTATTTTGTCATAAAATGGCCTCCATAATAGGTCGTAATCAGTGAAGAACAAGATCAGAGAACACGACCTGTCAAAATTGTAGAGCGGTATGAGCAGTTAATTATAAAATACTAACTTTTATCAGAACATTTCGAGAAAATCAGCTGAAGGTTAATAAATTTCCATATCCTCGTTAATATTTTTTTTATACCTTCATCAAAAACATGATTTTAGTAACTGTCTGCAGATAACTAAACCATCACTTTTTTGGTTACCGATGCAAAAAAACTTTTTTTTTGATCACGGGTACAAAAAAGAATTTTGTCCTTTTTTTACCCAAAATTACAGAAAATAGACGAAAATAGTAATAATGCAAAAAACATAATTATTCTTGCCTAAAAATTAAGCAATTTTTGCCAGTTTTCACCAAGTATTTATGAAAAATCATTTAAAAACAACGTCAAAATATCAAACTCTCAAACATTAAAATGTCGCAACAATGAACGTCACCGAGTATAAAGGCACATCGCTATGGAAACCATTGTTATTTCATTTACCAGCAGCCGCCTTGATTTATAGTGTAAAGATGGTGTAATGCGAAAAGTGCTCTTCGTTCGAGATTTTTAAAAATAGTTTTCTGTTCTTCTTGGATTTTTTGCTAAATGTATTAAACAAGATAGTGCTAACAACTCGCGGATAAACTGTGCTTTTTTTACTCGTGTTTTTAAATACCTCGCTGCGCTCGTTATTTAAACCAACATTTGTAAAAAAAGCACTATTTTAGCCACCAGTTCTGAAAATTACTATTTTCTGTAGGGAACTTCTATTTTCGATATTTGTATTAAATATTTAAATCTGAAAATATGTACATATATCCCATTTAATAAATCACTAATTTTGACCTATGCTGTACCTGTAGGGTTTGTTTATAAAATTTACCCTTGGTAAATGGTGGTTGCTCCTATTCATATAGCTGTGTACCCAACGCTGCCAGTGCATACGTTAAATCCTGCCCCGTCTGTGTGTTTATTGTTATGCAGCTCCGTGCGCTAACTAAATTTTCACTGAGTTATTGCTTTACTCTATCAAGATAAATTTAAGCTTCGCACGAGAGCATCAGAAGAAAATGCGATCTCTAGCGAAGGGCAACAGTTTATCAGGAAATGGCGTTTATTTCAGGTAATGTGAGAGGAAATTTAGTACGAAAATTTTGCAGTTTATTCTGGCAATTTAGGATCAGTATGTAAAACGAGATAACCCGGGGTGAATCTAACTTGATCTTTCGATATGGCTTAACTACCATAAAGTGCTGATTCCCTAAGTAGGTACGCTGCAGCCCGCTGTTCTGCCATCGCATCCACCATGAAAGCAATTCTTCTCAAAACGTTTACTACGTTTTCACGTGAAATTGAATACGTTTTTATATGATTCCCTTTTCGGTTTTTATTATAGAGCCAATAAGTTAACAGCAAAATAATATAATTAAAATGAAGGTACCCAGTAAACACACTAAAATATGTTGCATCATATTTAAGTAAATATCACATTAAAATATTTTTATAAAAAAAATTATGTAAATATTACGTCAAAACTTTGACTGTACGTTTAAGTCATCATAAGACATGTTATTTTTACGTAAATGGTATGACTTTATAAATAAATTCTTAAAATTTACGTAAATATTACGTAAATAGTGGGATCTTAATTTTACATAAAAAATATTACATACCTATTATACAAAAATTATATGTAAATAGTGGGATCTTAATTTTACATAAAAAATATTACATACCTATTATACAAAAATTATATGTAATATTTAAGTAATCTAATTTACGTACACAACTAATATGTAACAATTTAGACACTATGTTTACATTTAAATTTTACATAACTATTATGTAAAACATTTTATGTAATATTTGTATCATCTAAATTACGTAAATGATCTACAACATGATTTACGTCACGTTAAAATTTTTAAATTTATATAAATATTATGAAACAGTTTGCACCTTAATTTTTTTAATTACATATTTGTTACATAACATATTTTATGTATTAATTATGTAATTCAAATTCCCTGTAAAATGATTTACGTCAAATTAAAGTCCCAAATTTTACATAATTATTATATAGTCAATTAAACCGTTAGTTTATATTTCAAATGTTACATAACTATTATATAAAACATCTTATATAATATTTATATCGTCTAAATGAGGTAAACGCAATATAACGCGATTTACGTTACATTAAAATTTACAAAAATATTACGAAAAATAAAAGAAGTTACCAGTGCTTAATAGTTTCTTCCTAGTAGGAAGAGATGGCGCTCATGTCATGTTCCCTCTACAGTGGATGATAATATTATGTATATAAAGAGCAAAGATATTTCAAAATAAAGATGCGGAATTTGAGGTACTGACAAGATCTATATAAGCCGTCTGGTTAACTTTGTAGTTTGCCACATGTTTGCCATTGTCGAACCTTGTCAAGCAACCATCGACGGACCTGGACGAACCTTCCGTTGGCCCGTCTCAAGCTGCATGCTCATGTCGGACTTAGATAGTGGACACTTTGCGCATATCATGCAGATTAATGTGACTTAAATTTTACCTTATTACTAAATAATTGTGACCTCTACGTGACCTTAAATTTACATAACAAAGTAAACCTGTTATGTAAAATATACGTAGTTTTTACTTAACTCTTTCGTAACATAGATGTAATATTTATGTAAAAGGTATATTATTTTATTTACATCACATTTATTTAAAAATTAGGTAGGCTTTGCGCATGGCATTATGCAGAGTTTTCGCACCTTGATGTGACTTAAATTTTACCTTATTAATAAATAATTGTGACCTCTCCTCTGTTATGTAAAATATACGTAGTTTTTACCTAACTCTTACGTAACATGGATGTAATATTTATGTAAAAGATATTTCATTTTATTTACATCACATTTATGTAAAAATTAGGTGGGCTTTGCGCATGGCATTATGCAGAGTTTTCGCACCTTAATGTGACTTAAATTTTACCTTATTGTGACCTCTGAGTGACCTTAACTTTATATAACAAGGTAAATCTGTTACGTAAATTTTACGTAATATCTACATAACGGTATTTACTGGGTATATACCTACTTTTCGCAAGAATATTGGAAGTGTCGACAGCTTTTTATTGGTATTATTAGTCAAGTCGATACGATACCTGTTTTAATGCAGTTGAATTCCGATATAATCTCAAAAAAAGCGGTATTGAAGTTGGACAGGGCCAAGGAAAAAAGAATCAATTCACAGCGTTTTCATGGAAGGTTTAAAAGTGAATCGTATTTAAACCGTATTCATTTCCACGTGAGAACGTAGTAATTATATAAATAAGTAAAAAATGGTATGTCTTTGCATTGGATTTGAACGCTTTAGGAATTCGTTTAAATATAAGCTATATGGACAAATATCCGTTGAGTGTACATTTTGTGTCCCCAGCTAATATTTTTTATATTTGTGGAGGTTTGACACGAATCTGAATTTCATGGTACATAAATACCTCAGGCCTACATGGGGTCATTTCAAATTTCAATCATATATTTAAATTTTGCTCTGTTTGATAGGGAAAAGTAGTTAAATGTTACCACCATAACGCGTCCCCAAACAAATTCTCGAATTCATGTTATGATAATGTTCTTCTTTTTTTTATCTGTTTATATTTTTCTTACGCATAAAGTTTAAATTAGGTTTAAAGCAGCTTTGTAAAAGCTAAAATTTAATTTTAAAAAACAAATCTTGTCATTACCACGACGCAATCTTTCCTAGCTACTGTAGGAAACCAGAAAAACTGTAGTGGAGAACGAAACTGTCGTTGTGTTAGAGCGTATGGCGATTTAGTTTCACGATATATTATTATGTATTACGCACCATTTTTCTTGCAACTACCCATCGATTTACTAACCTTAGAAAGGGAATGTCGAAAATATGTTCACGACAACATTAAAAAAAGCTATCTCACGAAACATATGTCTTTGTCAAGCAGTGGCCTTTGTTTAATTTGAAATTATAAAAACGCGTTTGTCACATTTTCTAAGGTATCATTCATACAAGGCATAGTCATAGTTTTAGTTCTAATTTTAGTCATAACGCGATCTTTGTCACTGGTTTTTTTCTTAACGAGACAGTGACAGAGATAGCGTTATGACTAAAATTAGAACTTAAACTATAACTATGCCCTTGTATGAACGATACTTTATATTATCGCCCCATTACAATATTTCTAAAAAATATACCTATTTTGAGGTTCACAGGGAACAGAAAGAGCATTTTACTTAAAAAAATTCGTACTGCAGGACACGGTTATATAATAGAAAAGACAGTTTTAATTATTAGGCATTATTTTAACACTATTGGAGTATAGATCTTGCTTAATAAATTATTCTTACTGATTTTTCTTTAGTTCGCAACGGCAAAGCAGCGCATTCGGAAACGGCCCTCATCGAAACGGTTTTCCGAACGTTCCTTCCTATAGTTGCTCGCGTAGTGGTGCGTAGCTTTTATCTACAGTGTTGCTGAAAATTAAAATAAATATTTTAAAGGGATTTTGGTAGTTTTAATAAACAGTGTCGTGAATTGATATAATTTAATTGCAATTGTTTTGTGAAGTGGTTTTTAAGCATTAAGTAATAAAGCTTAATTTATACTTCTGCCGATACCTTCTAATTTCGTCATTTGAGTTGATTTTTTTATATTTTTGTCAACTGTCAATATCATAATTTTTCTTCTAGATAAATAATCCAAAACTTGTACCAAAAAATATTTTCATTTTGTTTTCGTTGCCAATTTTAACCAACAGGAACTTACATAATAATAAGATTTAAAAGGAATACATGATTTTTAAAATAATTTATTTTTGTACTACTTTTTCATAAACTAATCCAAATCTATTTCTTACTAGATATATTTACGTTCTAGGTTAACCACAAAAACGCCAAACACTTTGTTGATGCTGATAAAGAAATCCATTAACAATAAAGCTAAAAACAATTCCTGGAAGAAGCGTTACGTTAATGACTACATACTCTGCATTTATATCTACCTAATGAATTTGAAATAACCGTTTCATGGCGTGTCTTTAAAAAGTCTTTGGGAAATTAAATTTTTAGCGTAACATTTACATTTAATATATGGATAATGTTAAGGTGCAGTTAGACTGTGGTAGTGTAGTCGTCGTTGCATTGTAGCTGTAGTGAATTGTTTTCCATAGATAATGTAGAACAGGATATTTTACAAATAAATAGTTAACAATATTTTTTGGTACACACTTTTTAATATAATTTACCTTGTTTAATGTTTTAAGCAAATATTGGTGATAACAAACCCTCCTGCAAAATTTTTGAACATGTCAAAAGATCCTCCTTACATATTTCTTTTGTATTAACCGAGAAAGTTCCGTTTTTTCTTAATATAAGTTAGAAAATGGTTTACTTTTAAAATTAGGGTTGATTGGGTACCAAAGATGGACAAAATAAAACTTGGGGAGGAAAAAAATATGGTAATTTTGTATTTGCATACATACATCCAGTCAATAGTGTGTTCAGTGATTTGAGCAATAAATTAACAAGGTACTATAGTAGTTATATCTGATCCGCTGATTAATCATTCTGGTTTATTATAATTGCCAAGATATTAGGACTTTTTTCTAAGTGATAAAATGCGCTTACTTTTAGCATTACTTCGCTTGCAGGGACAAATTATATCAAATAATTTACCTTTTTAATCTTATATATTGCTTTAGTAATAACCTTTAGAAAAGTTATAGTACCGTATTATCAGCGGTGCACGGTGGTTGTAGTCAAAAAGACTCACACAGAGATAGGTAGATATTTTCGGGCGCGCATAAAAGAGATGGCATGAATACACCTACTTTAAGCACGAAAGTTATTTCGTGGCAATGCAGACAGTCGATATTTTCAATAAATGAACAAAGTATTAAATTAATAATTAATAATGGTACCTACCTACAATACATAGTGGCGCTATAGTACCCCTCTCCCCTTTTTTAAGTCAATCTAGTAATTTTTAAAAATTGTTTATAAAACTCTTTAAAAGTAACTTTTTTAAAGAACATTTTCCCTCCCAAATATTACTTTTATTACCCTCTAGACATATTACTTTTATTACACACTAGACACCGCCGCGCCGTTTTGCCTGCGGTTTTATCCACTTTTCCCGTTTTTATTTTTTAAATGCCATAACTTTTGTTTCCGTAAACCGATTTTAACGAAATAAATGTCTATGTGTTGCCCAGAAAAACAAGGAATGCAACAGTGAAAGTCCCATCAAAATCGGCTGGGCGGTATTTGCGTGATGCTGGAACAAACAGACATACAAAAATTGTAAAAATTGCATGTTTGGTATCCAAAAATGTTCTTTTTAGAGATTTATTATATGTATAGATAAACAACTAGTTATAGACAGGGGGACAAGTGGCAATTTTTAATCGAGTCCAGATTTTCTTACCATAGTCGATTTTATGGTGTCATATGAAAGCTGAGACTCCCCAGATTATGAATCCGTTGGATGATATCTCGAAAATATTGAGCGTATATATATATATATATATATTCAGTGCAAAATCCAAAACAGCGGCCAATCCCAGACAGTATCATTCGTCCCAGGGACGTACATTTTACACCCATTTTACGTCTTTACATCCAGGAACCTACTAGGTGCGTAGGACGTACGTACAAAAGTGTGCGTAAAATGTACCTACAACAAAAACGTACTTTTACGTTATTTTTAGGTCTTTTTTTGTACGTACTTACTACGTTTTTAAGTTGTCATAAGCTGGACGTGGTTCATTTATGTAACATTTCTCTCACTTCTAACGCAAACTTTTGTATAAGTATTTTTCATTCTCTTACCCATCCTTTGTCAGGAATTCTTTCCGGGAGAGTCAATCAGCAGAGAGGAGTTTTCGGGATTCAAAATCGGCGCCCCTCCCTCTCTAGGCATAAAAGAATATTTTGTATTTTATTACGTACTTAGTACGTACACAAATGTACGTACATGGTACATATTTTCCATATCCCAAGGACGTAACTACGACGTACATAGCGTTGGAAAGTGCACGTAAAATGTACGTCCCCAGTACGTACATTGGAGTTAGCGTACGTACTATGTACGTATTTTTCGTCCTAAGCTTATGTACGAGGTACCTGGTACGTAACTTTGCTGTCTGGAATGACTAAATTTGATTTTTTTATTTTTTGTGTAGAGACAAATTGATGGTGTTTGGTATCAATGTATAGGTTTTTGAATACGACGAGTTTGAAGCTTTTATCAAAAACTACCTAAAATGACAGTTAACACATTTTTTACAGCCATTGGGTACAGAAAAATGGATATATATTATTGAAAAAATATTTGTTTTTATTTCCTTTACGCCAATGAATGACTTTTAATATTGTTTTATAGGTTCTTTGACGTGAGAAACTTGTATCTGTTAACGAAAATTGCATTAATTGTTTGACCAAACGAGATACCAAAAATGTAATTTTTATAATTTTTTTCTGTTTGTTTGTTCCAGATGGGACACTATTGCATTCCCTGTGCTCTTGGGCAACACATAGGTATTTATTTCATCAAAATCGGTTTACGGAAATAAAAGTTATGGCATTTAAAGTAATAAAAACCGGAAAAATGGATAAAACCGCAGACAAAGCGGTGCGGCGCGGCGGTGTCTAGTGTGTAATAAAAGTAATATGTCTAGTGGGTAATAAAAGTAATATTTGAGAGAAACCAGGATTTGAACCCGGGACCTCTAGAATACCAGTCTAAGGTAGAGTATAATACTTTGTTCATTTTTTGAAAATATCGAGACATGCTTTTCCACGAAATAACTAAGCGCTTTTCGTCACTTAGAGAAAGGGCCCCAATTTCTTCGCAATTATAATAAACCAGCATGATTGATTAGTGGATATATAGGAATATACCTAAATACCACTTACAATATTTTGTTAATTTATTGCTTATCTCACTGAATACACTATCGACTGTCTATATGTATGCAGGCACAATATTGCCACCTTTTTTCTTCTTGTTTCCCCAAATTTAATTTTGTATTTCTTTGCTACCCTATCTACCTCAATTTTAATATTAAAGCATTTTGGAACTATTTAAATATTAATAAAAAACGGAACTTACTCGGTCAATACCAAAGAAATATGTTAGAAGAAGGGTCTATTATCACCAATATTTGTTTAAAGCATTTAGAAAATAAATTATATTAAAAAATGTGTACAAAAAATTATTGTTAACTATTTATTTATTAAAATAATCCGTTCTGAATTATCTATGGAAAACAATTTACTACAGCTCAAACGCAACAACTACGACGATACTACCACAGTCTAATTGCACCTTTACTAATCAACCTTAAAGCACAAGTTTACTTATACTTGATGGTTTAAGCTGGTCATGATAAATAGTTTTTGGTCGTGCCCAAAACACCCATACCCTAACGCTATTTGAGACTGTTGACATTGGAACGTCACATATGGTTAAGGGCTGCCGTGAAATGCTGTAAACGTACGGACGGTTAACATAAGAATTTTGACGTACAAAGTATCCCAATGAGCATTTTTGTCTATATAAAAGTTACAGCAAATAATATAAAACCTTCATAAAATAACAAAAAGTTATATTATTTAGTGTTGGTGATAATTTTATAACTCTAATATATCTCTTAAATGAGTAAAAAAGACTTGAAAAACAACTGTTCATCACCAGCTTATAAAAATTTATGGTACATAGTAATGGATAGAAAAACAACATACAGATTATTATAAAAAGGTTTTACAACTATTCTAACAACACTACATAACAAATTAAAGGTTTTTATGGATTTAGAAATATAGATTTTCCATCTTTTTTCCCTTTGCTTGTTATGTATTATTCTTTTTCTTTTTACAATAAAAAAATTTATAAAATGGTGTTTAGCAATCTTCTAAAATAAATAAAAATGAGAGTGAGATAAGCTGAAGCAGGAATATTTATATACCATAGTCAAATAAAAGCTGTTTTTCAAGTCATCCTACTCTGAAAATCAGCTGCGGTCCCGTGTGTACTGTATAGTTTTTGAATACACTCACATAAATTTCATGGGCTCCAAAAATACTTGAGAAAACGAGAAAAAAAATATTAATTTAAATATCGGTTTTTTTTTCATACGCGTTTTTTTCTTTCTGGGACAAATATTGAATTTTGTATGTTGTTCCTAACCCTAACAAGCAATATTTCGATTGAAACACATGTTGAAACTCTATAAATAACGTTTTTATTTAGGCCAAAAACCTATTTTTGTAATCCAAAATTGCGAAAATTTCCAACAATTCTATAAAAAAAACAATACAACTATACCACTGTTTACCTCGTCAACACTATTTTATAACCCTTTTAAAAAATGATGCTACTTGGAACAAAGGGCTACAGATGGCGCAGTGTTGAACACTGATGGTCTGTTTCTAAGAGCTTAACATAGTTACCATTGTTCTCTTTTCCTAAATGCATTCCTCGAGAGATCCAGCATACTACACATAACAGGAAAAATACCCGCCTCCACACACTTCAAGCCCGCATAACTATCAGAGGTAACTATCTCAAGAATATAGTTAGATTGCGGGGTCGAAGGGTGTACAGGCGAGTATTTTCCGGGGTGTTCACATTTGCCGCCGACCAGCAGTATCAGCGTATGCGCTCGACGTTTTACGGTGCGTTTTTGCGACATTAACACGGTTACTATATTGTTCTCTTTTTCTAAAACACGGTTCCCATCTATGCGTTTCTCATTCGTGGGTCCCCCGAATCAAAACACGTATCACGTGGTCTAAGCGAGATTTGCCTATACAAGTTCATGTCGGACCACATGATGAGTTTTTTGAGTCAGGGTGACTGCGCATGAGAAACGCTGGTGGGAATCGGGTGTAAAATGCATTCGATCCCGATATATGTCACCGGCAACTCAAAAAGATTTGGATCTCTCATCTCTCTCAGATTGATGTAATTAAAACAAGATAATAATAATATGGTATCTCGCCAAAACGTGCCTTTTGATGTCGCAAAAACGCTCCTTTTGAGGTCGCAAAAACGCGCCTTTTGATGTCACCAAATTAACTTTAAAAAATCTTGTTTGTTTTGTTTTTATAATTGCCAAAATAACTCAAAATTGTTTTTTTTTTAATTCTAAAAACAGTTGTATTATAATCACTATATAAAGAAATTATTAACAAAATTATAGAAAAAACCTTATGGGCAAAAAAGGTTTATGAATGAGTTTATAAGAATATTACAGACACCAATTTATATAACTATTGTGTGTGAGTTCCCAAGTTTTATAAGTGTCTCTCGAAATATTTTCAATCTTATCTTATATAAATTTGTTGTTGGTTAATTAAGTTTTATAAGTGGGTTGATAGCAACATTTTAAAAACCAATCTATTATATATCTTTACTTGATAGTTACTTACGGTTTTATAGGTGGGTTGACAGGAAGATTTCAAACACCAATTTAGATAACATTTGAACCGATGACTTCAATTTTTATAAAGATGTCCGTGGAAATATTGTTAACTCCAGTTTTATGTTACTTTAGGGTACCATCAATTTAGAGCCTTTAATAAAACAAATATACAAACTCAATTCTTGTAGGAAACTTCTAAATACCCTAGGGTATCAATGGAACCCTCTTTATAATTATTATATAAATATCTGTCACCAGAAGTTTCTGAAAATGCTCATTGGGATGAAGTTCTATTAAATTTCGCGCCATTTCATGAGTAGCAGGTATACCTCTGCTTTAAAACGCAGTAAATTTAATATTGGCGTAAGCCGGTTTCCGTAGAGCAGTGGCAGCGCAGTTCCGTATCGGCCTGCCGTACGAAAGGTCTCGTATTGTGTTGTCTTTAGCTTTGCAAAAAACTCGGCTAACACTGGGCATTGATCCTATAATGGATAAAAAGTCCCAGTAAAAAAAAATGTCCCTTTTTTCCCATACTTCGATTCATTGTGCGGCGTGGTTATGGCGGGTCCAGTATTTTCCACTCACTCTTATTATAACATGTCTACTAGGTTTATTGGTTGCACAATTGTAAGGTATTTTTAAATAATTTTATTTTCACAAGTCTTCCATGGACAAAATGTTATCAAATACTGTTTCGGCCAAAATTTATGAGAGAAAAAATGTAACCTGAAAATTGACAAGAGCAACCTAGGGCGTTCGGATTTCGGTCAACTTTCAGATCTGGTTTTGTTTAGTGGGTCATTGAGGTTATGTTTTGTCTAAATAAAAACGGAACAGGCTGGTATACCTAGCACCCAACTAACATTTAAAGTTGTCACGATGTAACCGGCATCACATAGAATTTCCTGAAAGTAACCGCAACTTTCCTCCGCTACGTGCCTGACCATACGACAACGTAGTAATTCCCTAAGAATGGAAAACATTTGCGGTTATTATTGCGTTACTACGACGTCAAAATTAGATACCAAATAGCACACACACTGGTATGTCACAACCGCGTTCCTGAAACGTCGTGGAGGCGCTTTTTTATATGATTAAGTCGAAAAAGGAGTGGATTAGTTCCAAAATTTCTACTCCGTTCATTTTCAAAGTGATTAACAAAACCAACAATATCGTCAAACTTGTTAGTTTATTTATGGCTAGTATGCATTACATAGGCGAACTTCTTCTTCAAGTGCCATGCTCTCTTTGAACGTTGGCTATCATCAGCGCGATCTGCACCCTGTCCACTGCTTTTCGGAAAAGTGTCGTAGTACTAACGTCATACCATTGTCTAAGATTTTTAAGCCATGATATCCGTCTTCGACCCGGACCTCCTCTGCCTTCAATTTTGCCTTCTATTATCAATTTTAAGAGTTTATATTTGTCACTTCTCAAAATATGGCCAAAATATTCAAGTTTTCGTTTTTTGATGGTAAATAAAACTTCAGGGTCTTAATTTATTCTAAGCAGAACGTCCACATTAGTTACTCGGTTCATCCAAGATATCCTTAGTATTTTACGATAACACCACATCTCGAATGCCTCCAACTTTTTTGACATGGCCTCAGTCATTGCCCATGCTTCTATACCATAAAATAAGATGCTAAAAACATAAAACCGAATCACACGAATTCGGAGAGTGGTAATAACACAACACTGATTTCATTTTGATAAAAGATGATCTGGCCTGTTCAATTCTTGTACGAACTTCTTGCATGTTGTCCCATTTATCATTGAGGAGACAACCTAAGTATATGTATGAATTCACGCGTTCGACTTGCTGCCCATTTACTTCTAACATGCCTCGGATGTTCTTTTCCTTGAGTATGGCCATCCATTTTGTTTTTCTAACATTTAAGTTAAGCCCGAATTGCGAACTTTTGGCAGCAATTTGATTCAACAACTCTTGTGGCCTTCCAGCATGTCTGCTATTATGACAGTGTCGTCGGCATATCGTTTGTTGTTGATTTTTATGCCGTTTATGGTCAAACCCTCTTCGCAGTTATTCTATTATTTTGTTACTATAGATATTAAACAACAGCGGAGACAATATACAACCTTGTCGTACTCCTCTTCTTATTTGGACCTCTTCGGACAGTTGGCTCATTAGGCTAATTAGGCAGTAATCACTTAGCATAACAAAGGTTAATTTTAGCCAGTCAGCAGGAATTTTACCGCTACGATAAATCAAGTTAAAAAATTTGACAAGCGTATTTAGCGAATCTTCGTTTTTTATTAGCTTTAAAACCTCAGTGTATACTGCGTCTTGCCCTACCGCTTTTCTGGTTTTAGCTGAAGTTATTACGTGTTTTACTTCCTCTGGTGTTATATCTATGCTTTGGTTTGAGAATTCTTCTGGCTGTTCGGATCGGTTATCGGTAAAGAGATGTTCTATGTAGCTACCCCATTCTTTTAGTTTTTCTTTGGTATACGGTATGATTTTGCCTTGATTGTCCACAAGGATTCCAGCTTGTTTTTTATTAAATAATCCGGCCGCTTCCTTTATGTGTTTGTGTTAATTGAAAGTGTCATGTTTAGCATCTAGATCTTCTATTTCTTGACATTGCTGTGTTATCCAGTCTTGTTTTTTATTGCTCTATTGATTTCTTGATACTGATCGCTGCTTTTTTACTGCGTCTTTTATCCATCAACTCCAGGATTTCATCGGTCATCCAAACTTTCCTTTTATTTCTTGTTTCATCATTGCCTAAGAGTGTTGTGCTTTCGACTATGGCACTTTTAACCTTTGTCCAGACCATTTCTGCATCTTTTTCGGTAGACTCATTAATATCTTTAAGCTTTTTGTTAAGTTCGACTTTAAGTTTAGTTGCTATTATGTTATCTTGAAGTTTGTCCAACCTGGGTCTGGGTTTGTTATTTGAGGGACGATTTTTCTTGAGGGTAAATTTAATTTTCGACAGAACTTGATTGTGATCCGAGCCTACGTCTGCACCAGAATAAGTATTTGCAGATTTAATAATGCTTTTAAATCGTTTATTAATTAACATAAAGTCTATCTGGTTTCTACTGATATTATCAGGAGTGTCTAGCTGGAAGTTTAAGGAAAGTATTTGACATGATAAAATCCCTTTCTTGACAGAACTGGAAAAGGCGATCCACGTTCATTTGATGTACCAAAACTGTATCCCCCAACAATGTCTTCTCTTGGGGCGTGTCCAAGTTTTGCGTTGAAGTCTCCCATAACAATGGTGATTTCTGTCTTTTTTTAAAATTAACGGCAGTCTGAACTTGGTCATAGAATGCCTTTACGGCATTATCTGAATATTTACTGGTTGGAGCATATACTTGTATAATATTGACATTGAAAGGCTTAGAGTTTAGCTGAATAAGTCGTCTAACTGGAATTTACATGAGTTAGGCCATCTAACCTCGCTAACTCCAAAGATCTCTGTGTGTTCCATTTCTCTGATGACATTGTGGACTTTTCCAGCCTGAAACATACTTTGTACGTTCCATGTAGCATATGCGATCAAAAAGTGTAAAGTTGTTTAGCAGGTAGTAGAGAGTTAAAATTCAATTGCGAAGAAAATTTCAATGTGAAATATACGTCACGTTTATTGCAACCATATAACTATGAGATAATATAACGGCCCTCCCCTTGCTTTTCCCGAGAACAATGCATACCGATAATAACTCTCCCATTCAAGGTGGCATGGAAAAACCCCATAGACGAGGAGTGTAATGGGCAGGCGCGTCGATTACATCAGCAGTGAAAGCAACTGAAAACCATCTGACAGCAAAAATGTATATTTGTGTTTAATATTTTTGTTTACTTTTGGAAAATCTATTAAAAAGTGGACACAGCCGTAAAAAAAAATAAAAATTGTTGTCTAGTGTTTCCCCTAATAATAACGCATGCAATCACAGAAAATATCGCCACAAAATTTTAAAACACAATAACATGAACAAAACGGCAAAACCATATCTTGTCAAAAATGTAAACTTTTTGACATCGCCCAGCTTTCTCAGGAAGTGGGGCCATGTCCTGTTGTAACGGTTTTACTTTGTGGATTGAAACCCTCGAGTAAGGTTAAACTTGCGGTTGAAGATGTTTTCCATATTAAATAAATTCAATTGAAAAAAATCAAAGTTTTCAGACAGATGATGTTGTTGTCATTGTCACTCAAATTAATACTTTATTATTAAGTTATTGTGATGTCACTACGTGTGGTGGCTCAAAGAGTTTCAAAACCACCGCGATTTTAAATTTTCTTTTTTGTTTTTGAAAGTTATTTTCGTTACACATTTTGCGCACTTGGGCCTTTATAGTATCCCATAGTCATATGATTGCAACAAACAAACAAACGCGTCCTCACAATGCTGATATTTTCTGGTAGCTGATGAAATTTTTTCGTTGCGGTGGCTGATCATAATTTATTTTGGATATAAAATAATTTATTTCTTTAATATTCGGGCCCAAAATAATTATTTTTTCCACACTGCCATATTGTTATGCAACTATGATGTCGCAAAATTTTCCAGTAAAATTTAAAGTAATTTCCTAGTTTGGCATATAACGTCGGCTACTTCAATTTATTGAGGCAAATAAGTCACGAATAAAAGTCGAAGCTACTACAAACTCACGAATGAGAAGGAACGTTGGACAGACGGGAACTTCGTACGATGTTGTTAAATAATACTTTCAAGCGAAACTAGAAAAGAGTTCGACTAAGAAGTCATTTCCGGAAGTAATTATTACGTAAGGTGCACGTTTGCGTGATACTAGAGAGTATTCCAAACTTATAAGTTCCAAATTTTTGTTCTGACGACCACACTACTATTATAGGAGAAGCTTTTACTCATGCATCTGTTACTGAAAGTTAGTTAGGCAGAATTTCCTGTCGCGTACGTAATCTACAAAGTTACATACTAAATAGCACACTGCCATGTTGCAACCACGTTCCTGATACGTCGTGGACGCGCAAGAACTTCAGAAAGAAATAAAATTCATAAGTAGAAAGATTTCTTAAGTAAATACACTTTTGTTCCTTTTTGTGTGGATACTTTTGGACCTTGGGGGGGGGGAGCGAAAAAATTAATCATTTTTGGGAAAAAGGATCCAAGCCGTAACGGGAGAGAAAAGTTCAACTAGCTTTCTAAAACAAAAAATCAATATTTCCATTCAATTCGGAAATGCGGCGTCTGTCTTTGGAAAAATGCCTTCTGAAGAGGGTTTGACTGAAATTTTTTCACTAAATTAGATTTTTATAGGTTTTTGCATAATTTTGCGATTTTACTTCTGAGCTTTATTTATGAGTTATTAAATTTGTAAATTTAGTATTTTATCAGTAATAAAATATATCTACCCTGTGATCTTTTTTACCCACTGGTTGCAAAAATTACTATTTCTGAAACGGTTCGAATTTCTTAATTAATGTTTAAATGTAATTTAGGAATGAACTCAGACGAATCACTCTAAGTACAAAATAATGCAGTCCAGGGGCCGTTAACTCCCCGCAAAATCATTATCCATTTGCTTTTAAGATGATAAAAGCATATAAAAAGCCTAAAGCAAAAGCTAAGTTTTCCAGGATTAGTTCGTAAAAAATACTTACGATATTTTGCAATCCATCAACTTCCAAAGTTTTTTCTATAAAAAAAGAACTTAGAGCTTTTCTTTCAATTATATAGATTAATTAAGTTAGTTTTTACGAAAAAAAACTTTTTAATTTGATTTCTTTTTTTCTTGTGTGTGTAGAGTAAGGCAAAGATAATTCACGAAAAACAAGAATTTTTTGTACTTAATGCAAAATGAACATCTTGATCCTCGACTTTTCACACAGAGGGTGAAACCTAGGACGACGACGTTTCGTCCGTATTAGGGACTCATCAGTTAGGTGTATCACAATGACAGACAATCAGACACAAAATTACCGAACGCGGTACCCCGGGTGAACCTTCGACAGCAAAGAATAGTACTCAGTGCATACGCAGTAGGTGTATGGCGTGGCATGATCATGCAGGTTTCTTCTACAAGCAAGAGCAAAAAAGGCGAAGTCTGCACATTTAAAAACCCGATGGAAAGTGATTGCATACACTTTAAATTTAATTAAAAAAACAGAAATTTTTAGAAGGTTGACCCCAACAATTCAATAAAAGACCCAATATATAGCAATTTAGAGTTTTTAATAATAAAGTACCACCTTTGACAACAAGCTTGTGTTGGGTTGAACTGGCGCAAGGGGACCTAGAGCCTTCTCTGAATCCCACTTGGGTAATTCTCAGCAGGTGCATCCAAGTCGCGAGGGTGGACCCGACTGAATAAGTCGGTGACTAAATCTTGTTCGGGAATGTCATACCACACCCTCCGGTGTGTCGGAGATAGGAAGCGCTTAGGTGAACCCAACTCTGGCTCGTTCTGAATTTCTCTGAGTGGTGGATCGGGGACGGGAGTGGGGGCTTGATAAACGCCAGAGCCGCGTGGTTGAGGCACCACAATAAAAACCTTCCTCAGGAAACTAGGCGCACCCTGTTGTATATAGCCCCTACCCCGAAGAGCTGGGTAGGTGATTCTAGCCGATTTACTTATCTGTGAGTGAATTCCACAAGGACTCTCTGACAACCAGGAAGTAACACAGGGAACTGAACAGGTAACTAGTGGAACCTCTCAAGATAAGGATCAACAAGGAGCTGTTCAAGGACCCAGTAGATCTTCTCCAACACAGGAGGACAAAGAACTGCACAAGTACCCATTGGACACTCTACAAACGCATCAGGGGTGCCTACGGACGCCGCTAATGTAAAAAAGTTGGCTAAGGAGCTCAGGAAGCTCCAGGTCAAAATCTTGGTCAGCATGGACTGTTCAACTGACACAGAGCTAACTGAAAAGCGCTTGCTCAAAATCCTTGCTCGACCTCGGCACGAAGGATTTGAGACCAGCAGCAGGGCTCCTAAGAGGACACTGTTACCTTAGTAGTAGTTTAGTAGTAGTAAGGGAACGGCCGCAGGCCTGGCAACTAGGCCTCTTCATGGGCCCTTTCTGCCATACCCCGTCTTGCACCCTTATCCTCCCACTCCCTCTACATTTCTTGCCTCTCTCTCTCCGGGCCTTCCCGCCTTCGTTACGAAGACACTGTTACCTTAACAAGCACCTAGAGACGCTGGGAATCGCCGAAGAAGAAGAAGAAGAGAACCGATGTTACATGGAGGACGAAGAATTTTTCTTGCATGTCCTGCTGGAGTGTCCGACTCTGGCCAGGTCAAGAGAATCGGACCTTGGGAACTGTCTATTGGTCCCAGACAATGTAAGGATGTTGCAGCCCAGAGAAGTCTGTTTTTGCGAAAGAGGCAGGCTTCCTGGGCTGCAACGGGTTCAGTAGGGTAGCCTACGTACATGAGAGTTGTCCTGCCTGCACTTCTACATTCATTTTTCATTTACTCACCACCTTTGGCAAACGCAAACCATTCGCTTGTATGAAAAATTAGTAAAAAACTAATTCTTATTATATGATGTTTATCAAAAAATTATCTTAATTTGCTATGCACTCTACCTGAGACTAATAGGTAAAATATGTCTTAAAATGGAGTTTCTATATAGAAGGTGATAATTTGCACTTTATTGATCTAATCTGCCAGCCCCATTGATTTTATTGGTCAATATTTTCTGAGGGAATATTCGCTGTAATTTTCCAAAATCACACTTGTTTTTGCCCTGGGACTGGGAAAATATTATGTATTGATTTATTAAGGGATAGGGAAATTATCGAAAATCATGTCGAAGATTTTTTTTTCATGGCAAAAAATCAATGATTTTCTGATTATTTCACCATTCCCAAATGAATTTTGAAGATTATTTACCAAACTAAATATATTAAAATATGCAAAATAAATCGCTATTTACATATCTTCAAAAGACACATCGACAATAAAAACCTGTTGGTACAGACGTGCGATTTTGAGTTTTGAAAAGGGCAATTATCAGTTTTCACAAGGGAGATTTTTAGTTTTGACAACGGATATTTTTACCTGAGCGGGAAAGTTTTGCAGAATAATCAGGTGAAAATTGGCCTGCTTTTATAATGTATGAGTGAAATAATCAGAAAAACTTCCCTCAGGGTTGTTTCATTGAAAAACGCATTTTTTATGTTTTCTTGACTAACGCACTGTAGTCCGGGAATTGAATTTATCGCGCCAAAATTCCAAAAAAATTAAGTCAATGTTCTTAAATTTTTTTAACGAGAATACTTAAAAATAGCCTTTAGCATACGATATGTTCCAATTTTTTTACTGTTTATTTTTTGCCTGCACATATTTGTGCTTTTTATGAGCATTTTCAGGGTGTGACCGCAAAAATTGTACTTTATGGTCTACACGTTCTATATTACAAATATTTGAACAGAAATACAAATTCTAGGCATTTGCACTTCATAAAAAATTATTTTGGTAAGCACCCTGGGACAACCTGTCAAAATCGACCAATTTCCTGAAAAATACATTCTTTATGTACAAAAAAAGTATACACTCCTAGGATATATCCGGCCACTCATCTACTCTGTGATCCATTTTGAACCTTCTTTTTAACTCCTGAGAAAAAATTGTCTGTGACTACCTGCAACCAAATTTTTTTTTTTTTAAAGTTGTTGTTTTTGTTATGTTATACTGTTACTTCCCGTTATTTACAGTAGAACTTTAATTATCCGGATTAAATGGGATTGGTTTTGGTTTGGATAATCAGATATCAGAATCACTGAATATGTCAAGAAAAATGTAGCTAGGGACATGTTGTTCTATCGTAAATGTCATTCCCACTATTCTCTGGTATTTTTCATGCTTCCACAAAGTTTTGCTGATTTCAAAATATGTATATAGAGATTGTCAAATGTCATTACAAATGTTAAATTTTGATAGAGGGTTTCCAATCTTAAAATATAAAATATATATTACCCACATAGCAAGCCGTGGACATGAATATCACTGTAGGAATATACTTATATGTATATTTTTTATATGCAGTGCATATCGATAGATCTTTAACTTAACCATTGTTAATTTTTTTTATGTATATAATATGTTCAAATTATATCCAAACGGTATATTTTGCAAAGTATATGCAAAATAGGTTTTAATTCTTAATGATTACTGGATATGTAAACGATATCCATTTAATAAATATACATAGACGAATCTCCACTGTATATCCAGCAAAGTATTTGCAAAAAGAAACTCAGTTTTGAATATACAGAGAGCTTCAGGCTACTGCGAACACTTTTGGAGTCAACTCTTGAACATGAGGGCTATTCCGACCTTTTGTGTGTGGGGGAACATGTCATGACTCAGGTACAGTGTGAGATGACTTTTGTCAGTCACTATACATGTCTGGGGGAATTCTCAAGAACAAAATATAAAAAGGGTAGCGGTTTATGGTAATAATAACATAGCAAAGGAATGTAAAACATTAAACTTTGCTAAATACTGCATTGAACTTGATTTCGAAGTAGTAGGAATAGTTTACAAAAGCATGTGTGTATTGTGTATTTATAGATCCCCAACAAGAAACTTTGAAAATTTTATGCTTAATTTCTCCCTGGTCTTATCGAAGGTAAATCAAATTACAATACTCTTGTTATTATGGGGGATACAAACGTAAAAGTGATTATAAATTGTGAAAGAATAATTAGTTGTGAAACCTTTGAACCTCACTTATCTGACCACCAGGCGCAAAAACTTAAGATATTCCTTTCAGAAATAGAGTGTTGTTCTCCGGTTAATACGGTTACTACTAAAAGAGTCTTTTTCCCCTAAATCTAAATAAACATTGCTTACAAAAATCTTACAAATCTATAAAAGAATTCTAAACTGACTCTAAATCACTGTTTTTATGTTGCATGGACGCAGCTTGCCCAAGTAAAAAGCTTAAAACTAACCAAAAAAAGAAAAAAATGCAGTAAACTACCCTGATTTATCTGAGTTGGTAAAGGAACTTGAAATTTTTACATCAAGTAGCCAACTCCTTGATAACACGATGTTAACTTCATATAAACTTCAAAAAAAGAATATTAGCAACCAGATTTTGAAATTAAAGAAAACTGAGAATAATGAAAATATTAAAAACTCCACAAATAAAAATAAAACTATATGGACTATTGGCAACAATAGACTGGGACGGAAAAAGCAACAAAAGCAGTTTAAAATTTCAGTGATGAGTGGATTGACAAGTGACACTAAAGAAATATGTAATGCTTTTGCCCAGTATTTTTCAAAAAGTCTAGAGAAAAAAATATGTGGGTAAAAACACCGCATGTAATTTATGAATATTACCTACCTGTTAGGTGTTTTTTATCGTTGAATAATAGACCTAGTTTGGTAACCAATGAATTCTGGAAAAGTGAGAAAGAATGAGAAGTTGTGGGATAGTCGCCATAATTGACCGAATATCATTATTATATAATATAAAGTAGGTTTCAATAAAATCAATTAATTAACTGAATTATAGAGCCATAAAAATGCACTTAAGCAGTTTTAAAACAACAAACCTTTAGGGAAGATTTTTGACAATTTTCGCATCCCTTCGAATATATTAATAACGAGAATTTAATTGCAAAATTAAACATTGAAATATTTTAAATTAACTCTGTGTTTCGGACTTCCATTGTCTGTATTTTATTATACACGACGTTTCGATCAGTACAATCTCTGATCGTCTTCAGATGCAAACTAGAATCTAGTCCGCTACGTAGTTATATAATATGGGAAATCACTCAACCGTGGAGTTTCAGACGTTACCTCCGCCCAAGGAGAGGCTTCCAAATATTTGGAAGACTTAGGAATAGATTGTAGTTTGCACCTGAAGACTATCAGAGATTGTACTGATCGAAGCGTCGTGTATAAATAAAATATAGACAATGGAAGTCCGAAACACAGAGTTAATTTCAAATACATCATAGTCTCAAACTTTCAAACAAACATTGGAATATTTCCTTTGAAAAAATACAATTCAGAATAACATCTTCCAAAACTTTGACGTCAACAATTAATACACTGCTTACATTATTTATATTCACAGGAGCATGTTCCTTTAGTAAACTTTTTTTTATGTCAAGTCTCAACTCCCTTAGAAACTCTGGGTTGTTCAAGTATGATTGGGACGGAGCAAAACTCTTTGATATATGGTTTTTTTGTAAGAAACTCCGACATTCTACAAAACGCGCACAGTGGGAAAATTTTCCTGGACTTTTGTGAGTAGCAATAATTGGTGATATCAAAGTTTGACAAGATCTCAGTTTTGGCTCATAGGTCGCGATTCTTCAGAAATGAAAGAAAATCTCACCCGTCACAATTCTGGAAACTGGCGATCTTTACTTATTGCCTCATTTATAATAAAAGCACAGTGACTTTAAAATTTATCCTACCGTTGTAAGAGAAGCTGCGTAATTTTTTGAATAATATTTTGTTAATTTAATATTTTAAAGATATTTGGCATGACTAGTTTTAAGGAGGAGCTAATTTCCTAATATGCGTACCAATAAACGTCAAAATGTGTTGAAAATTATCTTTTTTTCTGAGCAATGACAGCGACATATTCCATGGCTATCTATGATTTTGTGTGTTATAAGTTTGAAAAGTTTGTTTACACAGAAAAATAAGCTTAATAAAATACATTTTTAAATAAAAAAGGGATTTTTCACAAAAACTGCCTACATAAATTAAAACAGACATATGTTTTATTTACTGGAAAGTTACCAACAAACTAAATTTTCAGGAATATTAGCAAATAAGTCCTGACAAAAAGCAGTTAGGGTACACTTGTGTTTAAAAATCGTCAGATTTTTTGAAAGGGCGAAATTTTCTGACGGTTTTTAAAGAATCGCGAAACTTAAACGCGGGACTTTTTTGTCATTTTTTTGTTGACAACAACAAACACACAACAAACTGATAAGAAAAAAATTATAACAATTTCCACATATTTAATATGCTGACGCAAATACTGTCTAAGCTATATAGCCTATAGCACTCTAGAGAATCTTAGAACTAACTACCATAAACACCTTATAACATTCGCAAAACGAATGAGCTTTCGTCATACAAGTCTTACACATAAACAAAATTTGAATTGAATTTTTAAAAAGTATCAAATTTTTGATTGAATGGGTAAAGTTTTATACTGGGTTTTTTAAAAATTTGCGAAACTTTGTGGCCTACCCTATATAAAACCATATTCTTATATCTGAGCTCACATATCTTAAATGAGCTAGATCTACAAATCATATACGCTTTTGTCGATATCAACAAAATGTTGACCACTGTGTATTCTACCCAAAAAATATAAATCATATCCCAGTCCAAAGTGAGGTCTAATACCTTTTGATAAATGAAGTGTCCGGAAGTATTTCTTGCATTACTTACTTACTTGTACACCGCAGTTATTCTTTTGGTCATTGATTTTAAGGTTAGGCTATGACGTAGTTCACAATAACAGTAACCCAACGGACCGTTCGCTTGGATGGAATGGGCCACCTGACTGGTTGGGAAATTTTACTAATAGCTCTAAAGACAATAATTTTTGTCTTAGGATGCACCCAACCTCTTAAGTTCAACGGTAACACTGTGTAGTCTATAAATGGGACGCAGCCCTATAATCCTGCAGTTGTTCGCCCCAGATATTTTTCCACGCAAAACCTTGAATCACCTTCAGATCAAGATTCTCATCGAAGTTCGCGTGCATAAGGCAAAGCCCTAAAATAAATTTTAAAAATCACTATTTGAAAATATACCTAACCTCTCCAAAACTAATGACTGGAACCATAACTCACCTTTCGAGCACGGTCATCTTTGGTCAAGACCAAATGTAAAACAGCTGATCAATCACGTCACAATTTCCCTTATTTTGGTTAAAACCGGTGTCGCTTAGACGCAGTGGTTTTGACCAAAATATAACCCGTCCTTATTGGTCAATTATAAATCACTATGATTATAATATTCTTAAACCAGCGTTCATCGATCATATTTACCCAAAACTTGTACACGTCATTCATTTAGAGAGACGTATGCGTACAAATAAATATTTTTTACGATTTTTTTTGTTGGGTTATAGGGGCAGGTTTAATAAGAACACCAATATTCTTTTGGCGACGTTTCGGTGCGGGATTGCGCCTTTTTCAAGCTCTGGAACAATTGGTTTTGTTTAGAAAAAATATATATGTACATAAAAATACTTAACCTATTTTTTTGTTTTTTTGTACTTAATTAAGAGCTAGGTGAATTTTGATGGTGGTGGTGTGTTTATCCATTTGGCAGTATCTTGGAATAACTGTTATAAGCAACATAATCTATCAAAAATTTTTTTTTTATTAATGATTTGTGTTCTGGTTGGGAAAATGACAATCTATCCTCTAAAACCGAAAACCTTGGTGGCCGAACCGCATTATCTGAAAGCTTCATTCGGCCGCCAAGGTTTTCGGGTTTAGAGGATAGATTGTCATTTTCCCAACCAGAACACGATCCAGAGGCCTTTAACCTCAAAAAATTTTGACAATAAAAAATGTTTTTTCGCAAAATCCTTAATAAAAAAAACAAGCATTTTGATAGATTATCAACACACCACCACCAACAAAATTCACCTAGCTCTTAAGTAAGTACAAAAAAAAACAAAAAAATAGGTAAGGTATTTTTTGTAAATAAAACCACTTATTCCAGGGCTTGGTCGCCAAAAGAATATTGGTGTTCTTATTAAACCTTGCCATATAATCCAACAAATAAATTCGTATAATCCAAAAAGGGACGAACCAAATCTAAATACATATTTTATATTCGTTTATTTAATTTATTTTTTATAATTTTGTTTTTCTTCACTGGCGAACCTTCACTTCACAGAAGTATATGTTTGCGTGCTGTGCGATTCTGAAGCCTAAAAGTTTCCAAAATAAATAACAATGAATTTGCAGTTTTTGCTTATGGCTCGAAGGGTTGCAAACAAATTGGTAAGTTTTTTGGAAAATATTATTTACCCTTAAATTTAAATATCTTCTTATTTTCTTCTTTTCCTCCCAGACCATTTTTTTGTTCATTTATGTCATAGAATAATAGATATTAAGTAAATGGATGACTATTATATTTTTCAAGATGGCGCCCATTTAATTGGATTACTTTCCGGTGTCCTGAATTTGTGTAAACTCCTAAGAAGATGGGGAGCACCAAAGAAAAAAATTGAAAAAGGTTTGCACTGCTAGCTCTAGATATGAAAGTTTTTAATCTAACTCATATAAAATCATATAACTATGAAACACTACAACGGCCCTGCCCTTGCATTTTCCTAAAAAAAAGCTGTGGCGATAATAAGTCTCCTAATCAAGTAAGCCTGGAAAAATGCAAAGGCGGAGTGGACAGCGTCAGGCATGCAAAGCAGATTTTTCACTTTTGGCCTTACCCAAGGCCTACCCTGCTTTTTTATTTTTTTTCTTTGTTTTTCAAAGTTATTATTGTTACACATTTTGCGACACATATATTTATTTCAATCAAGTAAAAATTACTTAATTTAAATAAATTTTATTTGCTCTTACTAAATATCCATATTTGATTACAGCTTAAAATTTATTTGACCCACGAATTTTACATATAGCATATGGTCCCAAATAAATAATTATTGGAATTAAGGGCACTTAATTTCGGGGTAGCCAAGCGAAACAGAAATCAGTCAATTTGTTTAAATTAAATAAAGCTAATATTTGACTGCAAGGCTCTGTATTGGTGAGTAGTGGGTGTTGATATGCGGTTTCGCTTTCGTCATCAGTCGAACTTGATGCATCGCGAAAGAAGGTGTCTCGCACGATACACGTAACAAGGTATGCTGCTATTTATTCCAAATTCCGTCGCCTTCCGCGCACTCATAAACTGACGTCAACATTGGAAGTTTTATTAGCGTGCTCGATTGAGAGAATGAGTTCACTGAGTTGATATATTTGTCTATATTTGTCTCATGTTTTAATTGAAACCGTAAAGAACAGAAATATTCTCGATGCGCTTGCCCTTCCAAATATACGACTGCCTTCTACGATAAGAACACACAACTTATGCAAGTAGCACTTTGTTGTTATAATAATTATTTCAGTGTCAATAATTATGTCAAACTGCGTTGTTTTTAGATGTAAAAATTATTAAACAATTAAAGAAAACATTAAATATTTCAGCTTTCCAAGGGAAAATGACGAAGAAATGAAATGGATAATTGCTTGCCAAATAAGCGAAAAAATACAGTCAAACAATTGTAAGTTTTTATTATTTATTTTAACACATATGTTTTAGCATAGCCCTATATTTAGGCTATGATTTTAGGAAAGGCTATACGTTTATTTTGAGTTATGGTTTATTTTAGTTCACCCTGTTTATTTTTCTTTTAAAATCTAGTTTTGTTTTACAAAAAGTAGGTACATTTTCATTACAAAAATACTTCACCTATTTTTTTGTTTTTTTTGTACTTACTTAAGAGCTAGGTGAATTTTGATGGTGGTGGTGTGTTTATCCATTTGGCAGTATCCTGGAATAACTGGTATAAGCAACATAATCTATCAAAATTTTGTTTTTATTAATGACTTTGCGAACTTTTTTTATTGTCAAAATTTTTTGAGGTTAAAGGCCCCTGGGTTGTGTTCTGGTTGGGAAAATGACAATCTCTCCTCTAAAACCGAAAACCTTGGTGGCCGAACCGCATCATCTGAAAGCTTCATTCGGCCGCCAAGGTTTTCGGGTTTAGAGGATAGATTGTCATTTTCCCAACCAGAACACGATCCAGGGGCCTTTAACCTTAAAAAATATTGACAATAAAAAATGTTTTTTCGCAAAATCCTTAATAAAAAAAAAACAAGCATTTTGATAGATTAGCAACACACCACCACCAACAAAATTCACCTAGCTCTTAAGTAAGTACAAAAAAAACAAAAAAATAGGTAAGGTATTTTTTATAAATAAAACCACTTATTCCAGGGCTTGAAAAAGGCGCAATCCCGCGTCAAAATGTCGCCAAAAGAATATTGGTGTTCTTATTAAACCTTGCCATATAACCCAACAAATAAATTCGTATAATCCACAAGGGGACGAACCAAATCTAAATACATATTTTATATTCGTTTATTTAATTTATTTTTTATAATTTTTTTTTTCTTCACTGGGGAGCCTTCACTTCACAGAAGTATATGTTCGCGTGCTGTGCGATTCTGAAGCCTCAAAGTTTCCACAATAAATAACAATGCATTTACAGTTTTTGCTTATGGCTCGAAGGGTTGCAAACAAATTGGTAAGTTTTTTGGAAAATATTATTTAGCCTTAAAATTAATGCTAAGTTTTCGTTTTACGTCTAAACATACTTTAAGCTGAGATGTTAGAGAAGAGAAGAAAAAATAAGAAGATATAAGATCAGCATATCTTCTTATTTTCTTCTTTTCCTCTCGGTCAATTTTTTTGTTCATTTATGTCATAGAATAATAGATATTAAGTAAATGGATGACTATTATTTTTTTCAAGATGGCGCCCATTTAATTGGATTACTTTCCGGTGGCCTGAATTTGTGTAAACTCCTAAGAAGATGGGGAGCACCAAAGAAAAAAATTGAAAAAGGTTTGCACTGCTAGCTCTAGATATGAAAGTTTTTAATCTAACTCATATAAAATCTACTACAACGGCCCTACCCTTGCATTTTCCTAAAAAAAAAGCTGTGGCGATAATAAGTCTCCGAATCAAGTAAGCCTGGAAAAATGCAAAGGCGGAGTGGACAGCGTCAGGCATGCGAAGCAGATTTTTCACTTTTGGCCTTGCCCAAGACCTACGCTGCTTTTTTATTTTTTTTCTCTGTTTTTCAAAGTTATTATTGCTACACATTTTGCGACACATCCCAAAAAAAATGCTCAATAAATATTTATTTCACTTATATTTATTTCAATCAAGTAAAAATTACTTAATTTAAATAAATTTCATTTGCTATTACTAAATATCCATATTTGATTACAGCTCTAAATTTATTTGACTCACGAATTTTACATATAGCATATGGTCCCAAATAAATAATTATTTGAATTAAGGGTACTTAATTTTAAAGCTAATATTTGACTGCAAGGCTCTGTATTGGTGAGTAGTGGGTGTTGATATGCGGTTTCGCTTTCGTCATCAGTCGAACTTGATGCATCGCGAAAGAAGGTGTCTCGCACGATACACGTAACAAGGTATGCTGCTATTTATTCCAAATTCCGTCGCCTTCCGCGCACTCATAAACTGACGTCAACATTTGAAGTTTTATTAGCGTGCTCGATTGAGAGAATAAGTTCACCGAGTTGATATATTTGTCTATATTTGTCTCACGTTTTAATTGAAACCGTAAAGAACAGAAATATTCTCGATGCGCTTGCCCTCCCAAATATACGACTGCCTTCTACGATAAGAACACACAACTTATGCAAGTAGCACTTTGTTGTTATAATAATTATTTCAGTGTCAATAATTATGTCAAACTGCGTTGTTTTTAGATGTAAAAATTATTAAACAATTAAAGAAAACATTAAATATTTCAGCTTTCCAAGGGAAAATGACGAAGAAATGAAATGGATAATTGCCTGCCAAATAAGCGAAAAAATACAGTCAAACAATTGTAAGTTTTTATTATTTATTTTAACACATATGTTTTAGCATAGCCCTATATTTAGGCTATGATTTTAGGAAAGGCTATACGTTTATTTTGAGTTATGGTTTATTTTAGTTCACCCTGTTTATTTTTCTTTTAAAATCTAGTTTTGTTTTACAAAAAGTAGGTACATTTTCATTACGTTACTATTATTAGGCTAAAAACGGCATATAATCGGTAATCGTATTTTTTTTTCAGATAGGATTTGTTCAGAACATTTCGAAGAAAGTTGTTTCGATTTACCTCTACAACAAAAACTTATGAACTATACCCCAAATATCGTAATTTAAGGGTTGATGCAGTACCTACTTTAAATTTACCTGGAATTTTAACATGTTCTGTACGAAAGCAAAAATATGAAGAAAAATCGCTGGTGGAACAAATCTTATAGTTATTTTACTATACTACAATAAAATGTTTTGAGAAACCTTATTGTTTTTATTTATTCAAATATAATCTTAATTGTCTTTTATTTTGATTGTAGTTTGTGCGAATAAGGAGTTGAAGTTAGAAAATATCTTTTGAGACCCGGAAATAATGAAAGGAAGGCACATTTTGTAAAAACTAAGACACGGCTCGGAGCTTTTCCGCTAATCTTTTTTTTACTTTTTAAACTAAATGAACAAAACCCAACTTAAATAAACGCAAGTCTATCCATTCCAACCAAAAAACAATTAAACTCGCGACGGCCCAAAATTACATTAAGGAAAATTAATACCTTTTCCTTGCACATGTGGCGGTATCGGAGTCACACAGTGATGTCACGCCGAAATGCGCATTGTCATACCGTGTTAAGTGTATCGTGGTGTCTCGTAGACAGGTGGCGTCGTGAAGTAGTACAGGGTTTCTAAGATTTTCCTTAGGGATAAGATTTCAATAAATCAAATAGAAATGGCATAGAAAGTTCTGCGCGCACAAAAGAAACAAGTATATTGAGCAATGGTGCCAGTTTGTTATTATCTCCGGACTGCTTTCATGAGAAAAAATTGTCGGCACTCTTTCATTGTGAGCATAAATCATAGTTGCAATAATAACCGTTGACAAGACGTCTGCAAATTCCGCTAGATGGCGGCCACACAAGAAGATGATCGAGGAAAAACTGGGATTCACAGGCATTGCATTTTTATTTCCTTTCGAGTCGCTTCAGTTTCGTAAATTTTGTGTTTTTAATATGCCGTATACTCGAGAAGAAAAGATTTTTATTATTAAAAACTACATAAAAAGTGACAGTGCGGACGAGGTCATTGGGCTTTTTGTTTTTGCGTTTCCAGATCGACCGGTTCCTGTAGCTCAAACTGTCTACAACATTTATCATCGTTTTGAAAGGTACGGGTGCATAAATGGTTGTAGAAAGTGTTACCACAACGGCGAAATACCAGAGCGTCCCGTTCTTCCACACAGGGTGGAACGAGACGAAATGGTATGCGCTTACGTTGAGCCACATGAACCATGTTCGACGAAACCGATTGCGGAGGCACTGGATATTCCCAACAGTACTTGCCAATGGATCCTAAAAAAATACGGCTACAAGTCGTTTAAGATTGGGAAGTCGCAGGAATTGCAACCAGGTGATTATTTTCGCCGGTTAGAATATTGTAAGATTATGAGGGATAAATGTGACAGGAACGAAAATTTCCTATCGAAAGTTTTGTTTAGTGACGAGAAGATATTTAAACTTCATAGCTCTCACAATCCTCAAAATAGCCGCTATTGGTTCCGCGAAAATAAACATCTGCACGCAAGTGTTAGAACGCAACATCCTCAAAAATTAAATGTTTGGAGCAGTATTGTCGGGGATCACATTATTGGACCCATTTTCATTGAAGGGAATTTGAATAGCCAAAAATATGTTGATCTTCTCCAAAACCAGGTTTTACTACGATTGAGGGAACTCAACATAATTTTGGACGAATTGTGGTTTCAGCAAGATGGCTGTTCATCCCACAATTCACCCCAGGCTACAAATTACCTTCGTCAGGTATTTGGTGATAGAATTATTTCCACGTATGGAAATATCCGATGGCCTCCTCGATCACCAGATCTTTCGCCAATTGACTTTTTCCTCTGGGGTTGTTGGCACGACAAAATTTTCCAACACCCTCACTTACGGCCAACGGCTATACAGGAGTTGAGGGCGAAAATTTTGGAGGCGGGCAACTCTATCACCCCTGAAATGTTAGCTGCTACGCGCCAAGAGTTCTACAATAGATTGGGATATTGTGAGGCTCAAGAAGGGGACAGGTTTGAACATCTAATCTAATTAAAAATTAGATGTTTTCAGGTCCAAACCACAGCTTATTCTTGCTTAAAGGAGGCGGCAGAGTCCATTATTTACGATACTGAGCAATAAACTCGTGAGGTTGTTAACATTAGAAAGAAATATCTTCGCTTTTAACTAAATTTCTTTCCATTCTGTTCTACTAGTGACATCTATCCGGAAACGGCCAAACCATGCAGCTAGCACTAGCAGCCAAAGAAATCAATAAACGGCGCTGTTTTCCCTGCAGAGCTTTTTGCTTGCGATATTATTGATTTTAAATAAAGCTGGCCCTACACTACATTTGATATTTTCGAGGTGTTTTATGACATGATCTCGAAACATGTAGCGAACCAATTCTTCAAAACTAGCGGGATGGTAAAAGCGAAAAATAAGGGGCTGCCAATATTTGTAACACCCAAAAAGGGGTGAAAAGATTTATTTTGCTCTGTGTCTTTACAAAAAACGTTTTTTTTACGAAAAACTTGAGCTCTGCCACTTTTTTAATTTTTTTCTTCAACTTTCTCGAAATTTTCGTCATACCGTAGAAAAAAATTATTTTCCCCATGGTCATACTCTACTTTGATTTGAAAAAATTTAGAAACAGAGACGGGATCAGTTTTCCTAAAACGGGGGATCTTGGTTTCGAGTGAGAAGATAAAGGGCGCCGCAGGTAAAAATTTTTCAATTAAACTAGCCGAACGAAAAAATGTTAGAAAAACAAAGCACGAAATAAAAATGGCGCCGCTTACAATTTTTGTTTAAAAATTACGACATTTCGGGAACGCAAAGAAATAGGTCTAAAGAGTATAATTTTTAAGAAAAAAATATCAATTTTCTCGCCCTCCTCCACTGGGACAGGGGCCGTGCACAAATTATGAATGGTCATAGGGGAGAGGGGGTTACAAAACGTTACGTAGGGGGGAGGGAGGTTTTCGACAGCGTTTGCATTTGTGTGAAACTAAGAAAATTTGGAATGAAAATAAGTGAAAAGTTTTTTTTTGTTTGGGGGGGTAGTGGTCTTGAAATCGTTACGTAATATTAGGGGAGTGGCGTGCCAAACCGTTACAAAACGTTACATAGGGAGGGGGTCAAAAATTGGTAAAATCACCGTTACGTAATTTGTGCACGGCCCCACATCTCACTGTTCCTCCTTTTTGATTTCGAATCAAAGTGCAAAACCCGGGTTGGACGTTCGAAGGCGTCAACCCGTCCTATTTGCTTGATAAAGTTTCTACGAAAATATCTCAGTCGATTTCTCCGGCCGTGTATGAACGCTTTAGGTTAGGCATTTGCATGTATCTAAGTCCCCAGCCTGTAAACAGTGCGTAAGGACAATGGTTACAAAATGAAAAGCCAAAAAACATTTTTTTTACGATATCTTTCATCAGTTTGGTATTAAAGTCGAGCAAAAACAATTTTCATTCCAGTCCTAAAGGTATGAAAATGGAAAACATTAGAAAACAACAACCTAGAATGGATTTACTACGTGTAAGATGTAGTGACAACATCGCCCCATTCCCATCCTTTTCTGCCTAGTGTGCTTTTCCGTTTGTCTGCGTCTTATACACGGCTGCTTGGCCCCCTAAGGATTTGCTTAGGAACCCTGTATAATCCCCCATGATGATGGCATCTGCTGCAGTCTAAAATGGAAGAGTGGCTTCCTAGGCCTAGGCCATTTATGGTCGGTTTTTGAAGGTAAGTGAAAAGTCGCTTTAGACCATGCAAAGGGCTAAAACCTATGGATTTTACATTTATACTGGAAAAGTTATGAACTAAAATAGACCTAATAAAATGTTGAAATAATATCAATTTATCATTTAGCAATTTTCTTTTAGATTCAAAGACTAACAACAATTTTCAACGAATTCTCTAAGTGGTGTTCCAGTAATAATCTCATTATTAATTATAACAAAACAATTTGCTTGGAATTTAAAACTAAAAAAAGTAAGTCCCTAAAAATAAATACGCATTTTCAAGGCGTCCCTGTACAATTCTCTGATACCGCTAAATTATTAGGAGTAACCTTTGATACTCATCTAGACTTCAGTCAGCACATTGATCAACTTTGCTCGAGAATTAATAGAGGCATATATGCTATCACATGTCTCAAAAACTCTTTGGGAAGATCGGCTCTATTAACGTCCTACTTTGCCAACATTCATTCCATTATTGGCTATGGCATTATCTTATGGGGTCAGTCCTCAGATTTGGATAGAGTTCTGATCTCACAGAAGCGGGCTCTGAGAATAATTTTTGATTTGAGGTCTTTAGATTCATGCCGTGAAACTTTTAAGAAGAACAATATTCTTACCGTTGTTTCGCTATATGCTTTTAAATTACTTACGCATGTGCATAAAACTAAAGATATTTTTATAAAAAATAACTTTAATCATTGCTATCGTACCAGATACGCCGATAAATTTTGCTTACCTTTACATAAGCATGAGTTTTTCAAAAAAAGCCCAACTTACGCTGGTATTTCTTTGTATAATTTGCTACCCAAGGTTTTTCAAGAATTATCATTAAATAGGTTTAAAAAATCCTTAAAAAAATTACTTTGTGAAGGGGCATTTTATAATTTGAACGAAGTCAAATCATTTTTTAAAAAAATGTAAAAAATTAAATGTTAGTTTGTCAGATTATATGTACCTAATTGATGTATGTTTGTACTTTACCTATTTATATACTAATGTTAATATTTATGTAAATTATCTTACTTAACCTGTTCTAGCAGTTGCTAGAACCAACTAGTTTGTATTACTATTATTTATTTATTTTTATATACCTACTTATTGACATGTTACATCCTATTTTTATAGGCCAAAGTAATTAATAAACATTTTGAATTTTGAATTTTGAAAGCCATTGAGCTGTATCTTCTGCCTTCGCTAATCCCTTCAAGAGAAAGAGTTAAAAGTGCCCTCAAAAAAGCTTACAAACCGTCTGTAAGTGAAACACGGGTCTCACTTATAACCCACGTCAAAATACCTGCGGACACATAGACAAGGCCAAGGAAGAGATGCTATGTTACGTATGCTAATTTAAGTTTGAACCAGAAGTGATTATTTTTCTAAGAATCAGTTGCATTGTAAAAGAAATTATAATTAATGCCCATTACTAGATTTTTATTTAAAACAAAGAACATATTAAATACAAATAAAAATTTATTTGATATAAAGAAATTTTATGCACAATTCAAGTAAACGTAGTATTGGAAAAAATTATTGAATATTTAAATTTAAAAGACAAGACAAAAATTTAAAATAAATATCTGTTTAATTGAAATTTATGAAATATTAACTAATAATAACCATTTATTTGTATTAAATAAACAAAATATCAAATTCCAATAACTGCTTATTTAATAGAAATAAATACGATACAGCTTAGAAACAATTTTTTTTTCAGTACTGGTGGTAAGTAATATTTATTTAAGATCAATAATAAAGCCAAAAAATATGAAATGAATATTGTTTTTGATCCAAACAAATATTTATTTGCCATTTCTATTAGTATCTCATAGTTATATGCTTGAAAGCCTTCAGATATATGGTCAGATTGGGTTAGTCTATTAAATTTTTGAATATTCAATAACAACTAAATAAGAATTTTTAAAACAATTATTTTTAAATAAATCTCTTGTTTGGTAAAAGAAGGTTAGAAGGAGCGTGGAGTCTCAAGCATCCTCCAATCGAGGGCCTTTAAATATAGATAAAAGTATTTCCGAAAATTAAGCCACTCAGAAATAATTTATGTATACGCCACTGGTATAACCAAAGGTATAAACATATCATTCATGACAACTGTGAATACTAGGAAGTTACGAATGTCCCATAGACTTCAAAAAACATCGAGACGAAGCAAGTCAACTGAAACTGTGTATTATCATTAACTCTTATATACCAATAAGTTTTACAAAAATGTTAACACGACGCTGTACCCGAGTGTAATAAACCAACGAGTAGCGACAGGACCCGTCGGCACCTTTGATGTTTAGGTGACTCTTTTTCGTAAGCGATATGAGTGGAATTCCCATCATTATACCGGTCAACTTATGATTGATGGTCAGATAAACTGGTCAAACAAATGTTAATATTCCGTTTTATTGTGCTACACACAAAATTTATATACACTGCCGAAAAATTAAGACTGTGTTCCAAAGTTAATTTTCAAGAAATTTTTTAAGATTAAAAGTCAATATTAGGCATAAAGTAATTGAATGGACTAAATTATATTTTACACATACTTATTGGAAACGATTAACGACTTAAAAACAGGTTTACTTAAGATTATTAAAATTAAACTATTTTGTAAATAAGGTACTTATTTTATTATTGACAAAGGTGTGCATATTATTACAATTTAGGTACGTATTAATTTAAACTAAGGTACGCATGTTTAGTTACATAGTGTTTCACTAGTTTTTCCCATCTATTTTGACCATTAATTTTCGTCCTAAAAAATTATTTAAGACGCCCTAGAATCGGAATTTGGACGTTTACCATATCGGTTTTTGAAAGAAAAGTTGACTTTTATATTTTAAGAAACATACCATTTAAAAATAGTAATATCTAACCGCCCCTTTTATAATAAATTTAAATTGAATGTCGTATGGAAACAGAAAAACAAAAATATCCCCAGGACGAAAAGTAATGGTTAAAATAAGTGCGAGGAAGTTTAGTAATTAGTACAAATAAAAATATTATATACTAAATATGGGAAAAAACTTTTATTTTTCTAACCGCTTTTCGCTTAAATTGAATTGGTAATAATAGTTTTAAATTTGACAAGAAATTTGGTTTTCTGTGGACATTTCTTCAAACTTTAATGTAAATGTAAATCAAAGGCTTTAAGGTTATTTAATAAATTTTTTATATTGAGTGCCATACATTCTCTTCTAAAAACATTGCAAATAATACATTGATGGACCTTTAGGCACCCACACATCAGGAGGTATAAAAGGGAAACACTTACCTTACACCTCTAATAAAACTACTGATATTTAACTAGAGGGTGAATTTTTGGATAATTAATCCCGACCCATAATATTTCAATAATTTTCTGTCCTTTCAAATAAAAAAAGTACTTATAATAATCGTAATGAATGTTACACAAGAACCTTTGCCTTAAAATAAACTAGTAAGAAAGAAATCAATAATATGAAAGTAAAAACAAATTTTATAAAATCACGCACAAAATAAATCAATTAACAAAACCTAAATTTAAACCTACACCGAGAAAGTGAGGCCAGCTAAAAGCCGTGGGCTAGACGTTTGCGGCTGGAAAAACTCATTTTTGTGGGTTATTCCAGCTATTTTCTTGATCTGGAACAGTTCTGGCTAAGGGAGCCCACAATATTGGGCGAAATTTGTTTTTCTTTTAATTAAAGTGCTGGCCACAACCAACCATCTTGGTTTTACGAAATTAAACAGTTATTAGGTTGTGGCAAACATTAACCATGGGTAAACATTTTATGCACTGTTCCAAACCCATCGGAGGTAAAAACTGTTAGTTACAAACCAAACGTAAATTGTTTTAACTACTTCGCGGGGCAGCTTAAACCTCTATTAAGGATTGTTCCAGACCAACTATACGGTTTTATCAGATTGATTGCTTAAATTTGGCCCTGTTCTGTTCATTATCGTTTAAGCACTCAAAAGGTGCACATCTCTTTGCCCCGCACGGGGTTTGTTCTGTTCCGGAACCTAGTCGTTTGACGCGAAATCTTCGTTATGTCAAAGTTTTTCGCCGAAACTTGTTACAAATTTAGATTTTGTGGCACGCTATAACACTCTGAGGAAAGAATATTTCTAATAATTTTTTAACTTATCTGGTTTTTGAGATAATAAAATTTTGAATGATTTTTTAAGGAGAATTTAGAAATGGTTTCTCTTTTGGAGATTACACACATACGCACAATATGCTGTTTATCCATTTTTGCTTTCATAAATTGAAATTTGAAGACTTTTATTGCATCAGACCTCTCGAAAACTAGATATGTATAAAAGCAAACTTTATGAAAAAAAATTAGGTTTTCCTCAAAAATACCTCTCCACCGTCAATAAATCTTTTAATTTTTTTATTAAATTTTGTGTGTGGTTTTGTGTCTTCAATATGTATAAGTTTAGGCCAACTGTATCAGAAATAATAAAGTTTTAATTGCAGCCCTAAAATATGTGTCGACGGGGCGCCAAAAAAAATTAACTCTTTATTCCAGCCTCAAACTTGTGCTGTTCTGGCCCACCTAACTGAGCTGGACCAACCCAATCGGCGGGGTAACAAAAAATAAACTCTTTATTCCAGCCCCAAACTTGCGCTGTTGCAGCCCACCTAAGTGAGTTGGACCAACATAATCGATAGGGTACCAAAAACATAAACTCCTTATTCCAGCCCCAAACCTGTGCTGTTCCAGCCCACCTAACTGAGCTGGACCAACCCAATCGGCGGGGTAACAAAAAATAAACTCTTTATTCCAGCCCCAAACTTGCGCTGTTGCAGCCCACCTAAGTGAGTTGGACCAACATAATCGATAGGGTACCAAAAACATAAACTCCTTATTCCAGCCGCAAACCTGTGCTGTTCCAGCCCACTCAACTGGGTTGTACCAACCTAATTGACGGGGCACCAAAAAATAAGGTCTTCATTCCAGCTCCAACTCCAGGCTGTTCCAGCCCAGCAGGTAGGACTGTCCCAACTATAGCTATTTATATTCGCAGTTCCTCATAGTGGGTTGCTGTAATTAATTATTTTGATTAAAAAACTAACCCACGCATCTGGGTTGCTTTAAATCAAAAACTGTGGGTTGCCACAATTTAAAAAAAAAAATAGTTTGAGTAATTCAAGCTGTGGGCTGTCCACTATTTTACCCGCGGCCCTGGGCTTATTTATCCTATATTTTGGGCTATGGCTACCATTTATTTTCTCACTGTATTATTAAATTAACGCGCAACTCCCGGCCTACTAAGCTAGTGTTCTGATCGACTACTAGAAAATAAAAAAAGTTATCAACTCCCGAACCAACTAGAGGAGCCTCAGAAAAGTGTACCCGAGCTGTCGCTACTCGTTGGTTTGTTATACTTATACCAAGTTTTTTGTTGGCTTCAATTTAATAACATTTTGCTTCGTACATATCTATTTTCTCAAAGTCGCACTGAAAATTTCTGCCACATTGTTGACACCTTCAGAAATAAGGATACTTTTCACAAAGTTTCCAGCCACTATCTGCAGGGTTTTATTTATTTTTACATCTAGAAAATAAAGTCACAATTAAGTGTTTCAGTTACCTTAAACAGTGGTTGCCATATTGTGCAAAATAGCAATTTTCGTACAATCTTAAATTTCACGTCCAAATGCGCTGCAGATAGCTTTTTTTTTAAAAAAAACTTTATCAAAAAAAATAAATTCCAAAATTAAGATTTGGCACATTGGGGTCTGTAGTGCAATTGGGAGTCACATAATTATATGTGTGCAAAATTTCAGCACTTTTTGTTTGGCAAGGATTTCCAGAATACCACTTTCTCTGGGCGTCCTGGCTCTTAAAGACTATTATTTTTTCCTCTTTTCTAGCACTTCAACTTTTCCTGGTCAAACCAATAGAGATTTATAAAAAATCTCCCAACAATGCTTCTTTTTACAAACGCAACAATTAAAGGAAAATTATTGCCTTTTCTGACTTTCGCTTTCGAAGCAAGTATAAAGCTACCATTAAAACTTAGCTTGGATTTCAAAGCAAAAGGTTTCTTTTGTGCGATAGCTTATTGATGACAACTAGAATAAAGGGTTTCCGCCCTCAAACATCTTTGCTATACGGTTACTTTATTTTTACGGGCCTCTTAAAACGCTTTTATCTAAGGACGGTTTGAAAATGTTGTCGTAATAAACATCATTAAAACCGTTTTAAGCACTAAATTGATTTGGTTTTGAAGTGATATAAGAACGCGATGTATCCGCTTTAATCAGATTTTAGGGTATAAATACTTTAAAATTGCTTTGTACGAATCAATCTGAAGAAATACTTAACCGTAATATGTCGTTCATTTTTGCGGTTTATAAATATTAAAATAATATATATTTTTTTAATATTGAAGTATACAGGGTGTGCCAAAAAAAACGAACTATTTTAAATGATTCTAACTTGGCGGGAAATTGTCCGATTTTACTAATATTTAGCTGTTTAGAAAGCCAAAGCTCCAAAATTTCTCGTCTTTTCTGCTGTGACTCGGTTTGAGTCGAGGCTGCATTTGAAATTAACTCTGTGTTTCGGACTTCCATTGACTATATTTTATTTATACACGACGCTTCGATCAGTACAATCTCTGATCGTCTTCAGGTGCAAAACACAATCTATTCCTAAGGCTACGTACTTATATACTATTGAAAATCACTCAACCGTGAAGTTTAAGAAGTTGGCTCTGCCCAAGGAGGAGCTTCCAAATATTTAGAATTTCAACACTTGGCTTACTGATTCTGCCAATAAAGGCAGCTTCAAGGAATTTTCGTTTCTTCCAGTGTGACTCGTGTGCAAAACCTTTGCTTCTGTCCACTTCATTCGGTGTTGTTTTGACCATGCGTGTTCGGCGATTCCTGATTTCGTTGTTTCACCTCTTTGGGTATTCGTCTGATGTTCTTTAAGTCTAACAGATAGTGGTCTTTTTGTTTCACCTATGTATGATTCACCACACTCACAAGGAACTTAGTAAATGCATTCTTTATTTTGTTCGTGTTCCGGTTTTGTTTTACTAAGAAGGCTTCGAATTGTATTATTATATTTAAAAGCTGTTTTGATATTAAAGTTGTTCGCTACTCTTCGAATTTTCTCTAATACTCCTTTAATGTATGGAATTGTAAAGAATGCATTTGCCTGGTTCTGGTCTTGTAATATGTTTGTTTGCTGAAATTTAGAAATAGTATCTGTTATAAGTTTAAGGCTGTAACCATTCTGATGCAGATCTTTTTTAATGTTTCTTATTTCGATTTCCAAGTCATGAGAATTGTTACAAATTTGAATGGCCCTATTATACGAAGGACTGGACCGGGAATGACCAACAACTTTCAGAATTTCTTCACCACCTAAATAATATAAGACCCACCATAAAATTCGCAATGGAGTTGAAGCAAAATTGTCAAATTCCTCTTCTTAACGTACTCGTCAAACGAGCAGAAAGCGACATCAGAACAACAGTCTAACGTAAACCCACTCACACAGGACAATATTTAAATCAAGGTTCAAATCATTCTGCTACAACCAAAGGAGGCATAATAAGAACTTTGTATAATAGAGTCATTCAAATTTGTAACAATTCTCATGACTTCGAAATCGAAATAAGAAACATTAAAAAGAATCTGCAGCAGACTGGTTACAGCCTTAAACTAATAACAGATACTATTTCTAAATTTCAGCAAACAGGACAGATATTACAAGACTAGAACCAGGCAATTGCATTCCTTACAATTCCATATATTAAAGGAGTATCAGAGAAAATTCGAAAAGTAGCGAACAACTTTAATATCAAAACGGCTTTTAAATCTAATAATACAATTCGAAGCCTTCTTAGTAAAACAAAACCGGAGAACAAACAAAATAAGGAATGCAATTACCAAGTTCCTTGTGAGTGTGGTGAATCATACATAGGTGAAACAAAAAGACCACTATCTGTTAGGCTTAAAGAACATCAGACGAATACTCAAGGAGGTGAAACAACGAAATCAGGAATCGTCGAACACGCATGGTCAAAACAACACCGAATGAAGTGGGCAGAAGAAAAGGAGTCACACTGGAAGAAACGAAAATTCCTTGAAGCCAAGTGTTGAAATTCTAAATGTTTGAAAGCCCCTCCTTGGGCGGAGCCAACTTATTATACTTCACGGTTGAGTGATTTCCCATAGAATATAAGTACGTAGCCTTAGAAATAGATTGTGGTTTGTACCTTAAGACGATCAGAGATTGTACTGATCGAAACGTCGTGTATAAATAAAATATAGACAATGGAAGTCCGAAACACAGAGTTAATTTCAAACTCATCATTGTCTCAAACTTTCAAACAAGGCTGCATTTGTTATGGGCTTGATATTTAAAATAAATTTTATCATTTTTAATGCAATCTAAAATAATTGTTTCCTATTTCAAAAATTACATTTAAGGGTGAATTTGAGTAAAAATGCGCTTCTTCTAATTATTTAATCTAAAAAACTGTTAATCAAATTTTTTTGATTTTGCATAATTTTAAGTTTTCTACTTAATTACTAAATAAAACCAACCCAGTAAACACCATTATGTAGAAATTACGTAAAATTTGCGTAACAGATTTACCTTGTTACGTAAATTTAAGGTCACATAGAGGTCACAATAATTTATTAATATGGTAAAATTTGGGTCACATTAATGTGCGAAAACACTGCTTAATGCCATGCATAGAGCCCACCTAATAGTTACATAAATGTGATATACATAAATATTAAATCCATGTTACGTAAGAGTAAAGTAAAATATACTTATATTTTACATAATAGGTTTACCTTGGTATGTAAATTTAAGGTCACAATAAGTTATTAATAAGGTAAAATTTAAGTCACAAGAATCTGCATGACATGCTCAAAGCGTCAACAATCTAAGTCCGACATGAGCTGGTTTAAGTGGCGGAAGAGGTGATTCTTATAGAGAAGTACCACAATACCTCAAAGTCCGCATTCTAATTTTGAAATATCTTTGCTCTTTATATATATAATATTATTGTCCATTATACAGGGATCATAGTGACATTAGCGCCATCCCTACCTACTAGGAAGAAACTATTAAGCAGTTGTAATTTCTTTCATTTTCATAATATTTTTGTAAATTTTAATGTGACGTAAATCGCGTTTACCTTATTTAGAGAATACAAATATTACATAAAATGTTTTATATAATAGTTATGTAACATTTGAAATGTAAACTTACGGTTCAATTGACTATATAATAATTAAGTAAAATTTAGGACATTAATTTGAGTATATTATTTCACAGAAAAATTTACATAACTTGAATGACATAATTAATACATAAAACATGTTATGTAACAAATATGTAAAAATGTAAATGTAAAGTTAAGGTTCAAACTATTTCATAATATTTATGTAAATTTCAAAATTTTAATGTGACATAAATCATGATTTAGAGCGTTTACGTAATAGTTATGTAACATTCCAATTGTAAACTTAGGGTTCAATTGATTATATAGTAATTATGTAAAATTTAGGACTTTAAATTAACGTAAATAATTGGACAGAAAAATTGCATAACTTAGATGACATAAATATTACATAAACCATTTTATGTAATAATTATGTAAAATTTTAAATGTAAACTTAAGGGTCACACTGTTTCGTTATATTTATGTAAGTTTCAAAATTCAAATGTGACGTAAATCATGTTATAGACCGTTTACGTAATTAAGATGATATAAATATTACATAAAATGTTTGCATAATAGTTATGTAATATTTAATCACTTTCATTTAGAGTAAATCATTTTATGTAACGTTTACGTAAATTTGATTACTTAAATATTACATATAATTTTTATATAATAGATATATCATATTTTTTATGTAAAATTAGGATCCGTTTATTTACGTAATATTTGCGTAAATTTTAAGAATTTATTTACAAAGTCATATTATTTACGTAAAATTAACATTTCTTATGATGATGACCTAAATTTACAGTCAAAGTTTTGACGTATTATTTACATAATTTTTTTCATAAAAAATTTTATATGAAATTTACGTAAATATGATGTAACATATTTAGATTTATATAACTATTAGGTTAAAGTCACACAGTCACAGTGTTTACTGGGAAGATATACATATATTTTTTAAAAACCACGCGAATGGTCTGCGGGGACAACAGAAGCCTTCGCTGTGCAAAATTTTGTTAATTTTGGATGTGCGGTTTGTCTTTTTAAGTAAACGAACTGTTTTTAGGTACACCGAGGAATAAACCCATTCTTACCCGCCTGCGAAAAATCTGCCAAAAGTTCAGCCGCCGCTCACTAAAATATTCATATTTATTATCTTTTTTCCGTACGTATAATTTTATGAATTATCTGTGCCGCGCTCTCGTTTACCGCATTTCTTTTGAAAAATATGGCCCATTACACGGCTACATGAACGGCATTCGGAATACTGCCTTTTTATTGTGGCACCGTGTAGCACTTGATCCAAAATATATGGCACAATAAATATACATGAAACGGCGAGATAATTGCATTTTCTTTTTCGTTTTTTGAAGATTTGTTTATTAGTCCAAGGTATAAGATATATCTTTCTAAAGACATTCAAACTGTCGCAGATAGAGATTTATGCAGCAGAAAACGTGAAAGATCAGTGTACTCTTGATTTAAAAAAAAACGCATACATGCATTTCTCCCTATGTCCTAAACTTTCACATTTTATTAGTGTATACTCAAACAAACCACCAGCTTGTAATGTCTGAGAGCATTAAATTCAGTATACGATGACGTTATGTCATATTGATAAAATCAAAAGTAAAAATAAGGCCTCTAAATCAAAAAATGGCTTAAAGCAAATACCCCTATTACCCGACTACGCAACTCAAAGCAGGGTTTTGAGTTTAGTTTCTTGTTTTTAAAATCATGTTTTAATCTCGGATTTAATTATTTAATGATATCAAAAATCGCCTTTTAAACCGCACATAGATATATTTAAAAACAACCTTTATTAATTGCAAAAGAGTAATTACCACTCGAGTTACAGAAGATGGCTGGTCCATAAAGGGAGCGACCACTCATTTTGGGGTTGACAGTTTTAAAAGCACCATCTCTGTTGACATCAAAAGCATGATTTCAGAAAAAAAAGTAGGCTTTTGTAGCATTAACTTTTCACATGTCCTGAGACGTATATGTAATAAATGAAAGGTTGTTATGGTGCAATAAATTATGAATTGCGTCCAAAGCGTTATTGTTGTTAAAAATGAAGAAGCAACAAAAAGTGCGGCCATTTTGTAAAACATTGTAACATTAAAAAGCATTTGACGGCCAACGGTCATTATAAACTAAAAACTAAACATAAATTCATTCATACAAGTTTCAGAAATGGTTACACAAAATTGACAGAGGGGCTTATACTTAAGGGCTCACTGGAAAAAATGGTATAACTTTATTTACTGTCTATTGAACTGCTTAGTTTGGCGTTAGATTCTTTCTCCAATTTGGCCAACGAGAAACCTCACCCCCTCTTTCGTAGAGCGTAACTATCACTATCTTCCATAAAAAATAATCTGGCCTCGCCTTCTAATGTCTCCCTGAATCACCAGAATAAAAGATCAAAATTCACCTCAACCAGCGGTTTGGACTGGCACAAATATCAAACAACCCATGAAATAACATATTTTTTTGGAATGCAAAAATTTCGGCTAAATTATACTTTTTTCAAAAGACACTTTTACACTATAAAAACTTTTTCTTTATTTATATTTCTCCTTTTAAAATAAAGAAACTTTTTTTTATAATGAAATTCCACTTTAACTCACAAAAATTAGCGTTCAATTGAACCAGGTTTAAGAGCACTGAAGTACTCCATTTAAGTTGTGAGCCAAGGTTGAACAACTCGTCTTTTTTCTTAAACCAGGTTCAAACACTGAACTGGCGTTGAACGGCCATTGAACAACCGGGCTTAAATCGTGTTTTGGTTTGCAAAAAAAATGAAAATTTGAATAAAATCTTAAGACATATAAGCAATGGTTTCGGCCTAATACTTGGCAATATTGCTATGCAATCAAAAATGCCTTCTAAAGGCAACTTTTAAATGTTACTAAAAGGTTTAATTGCCAATGTGCTTTTGCAATGAACTTGAAGTACCAAGTTGTCACCAGACAGGTTTAACAGTACGATGTAGCTGTTACTAAAAGAATCTATTAAGATTTATTTAAAAACAACCTTTATTAATTGCAAAAGAGTAATTATCACTCGAGTTACAAAAGACGGTTGGTCTATAAAGGGAGCGACTACTCATTTTGGGGTTGACAGTTTTAAAAGCACCATCTCTGTTGGCGTCAAAAGCACGATTTCAGAAAAAAGGTATTGAGTAAGGCACAGGCTTTTGTAGCATTAAAATGAAAGGTTGTTATGGTGCAATAAATTATGAATTGCATCCGAAACGTTATTGTTGTTAAAAATAAAGAAGCAACAAAAAAATGCACTTGCACCTGCATACTTGCACGGATACTATCAAACCGATTTCTGAACAAAATCTACCAGAGACACAGTGTGGATTTAGGCCCATTCGAGGCACAGCTGACATGATTTTCACTGCCAGACAAATGCAAGAGAAATCTAGAGAACAAAATCGCCCCCTCTTCATGGCCTTCATAGACCTAGTCAAAGCATTTGACTCGGTCAACAGAGAACCTCTTTGGCAAATACTGGAAAAAGCTCGATGCCCTCAAAAATATATTCAAATTCTTAGACTACTACACGACAATATGAATGCAACAGTCCTGAGCAACGATGGACCAGCAGAGACATTCCAGATCACCACAGGCGTTAAACAAGGGTGTGTTATTGCGCCCACCCTATTCTCTATATTTTTAGGTGCCATGCTTCACCTTGTTGAGGAACATCTACCGCCGGGAGTGGAAATTCTATATAGATTCGACGGTGGCCTACTTAACCTAGGCAGACTGCGAGCAAAAACTAAGGTCTCGACGACCTCGGTAATCGAACTGCAGTACGCCGATGACAACGTCGTTATGGCCGATACAAAGGAAGGTCTACAGCTGGTAATCAACGCATTTAACCAAGCCTACAAAAGCATTGGCCTAGAGGTCAATCTTGCCAAAACGCAAATTCTTCACCAACCAGAACCAGGTACGAATCCCCAAGCTCCAAACACTTCCACAAATCGCCATCCTCTGCAGAACGTGGAACATTACAACAATCACGACGTGAACACGGAGACCAAGATTCGTGTCAACAACAGTTATAATACCAACTCTAACATACGGATGCGAAACGTGGACCACCTACAGAGGACATATCAAACGGCTAGAAAAATACCACCAAAGTTTTTTAAAACAAATCCTGAGAATCAAATAGCAAGACCAAAGAACAAACATAAGTGTTTTTGAAGAAGCCAGAACAACTAGCATAGAAGCTCTTATCTTCAAGCACCAGCTTCGTTGGACTGGTCATGTCATCCGCATGCCCGAAACACGTCTCCCAAAGCAGATATTTTATGGACAACTGAAGGAGGGAAAGAAAAATCAAGGAGGTCAACAAAAAAGGTACAAGGACGGACTCAAAGGCAAAATGATGAAGGGTCACATCGATGTAAACAACTTTGAGACCACGGCAAACGATAGGGCTTCATGGCGTCGAACAGTCCATGAGGGAGTACATACTTTTGAAGAGCAACGACGTAGACTAGAGACGGAAAAGAGAGAACGTAGAAAGGAGCGACTAAATGGAAGAATGGATGACCAACAACACCCGGCTGCTGACGGAGACTGGCTGTGCCAGGACTGTGGAAGGGTGTGCGGCTCGAGAATTGGCTTACATAGCCATCAAAAAACGCACAACAGATAGCGACGATACAGAATAGAGGAAAATCATACTCGTTATCGAGTGATTGCCTATGATGATGATGACTAAAAGAATCTTTCCGTAAGCTATTTTTGCCCTCGACGTTATTTTAAGTAAACACTTTAAAACAAACTTAAAATATTTTGCAAATTTGTGCCGGCGGCGAATGCAAATTTTTTGGTGCAAAATTCTTGCTTGTCGCCCTTTACTTTTTTTTGTAGTAGCTGTATCCGCCCCTCTGTTATAGAAAAGCCCTCTTTTGGACATGAAAAAGCAATACTTTATCAATATAAAAAAACTCGAAATAGCTTTTCTTGTCCGGACAACAACCCAAAAAATCTATTTAAATAAAAGCTCAAGTTTTGTTAACAAGACCGTTTGCAAAGTTATTTCGATTTTAATTCTTCGCACCAAGCCTTCAGGTTTTTTAACAATGACTTCCAAGATTAAATTAAAAGAGGGTATTAATTAATATGCACACAATAACGTCATGTAGTTATTTCCGAATCAGATCACAAAGTTATTGAATTAAAAGTTTATGCTATCTGGGAATATTAGCTAGGTATAAAGCGAATAATTGTTAAACTTATTAAACTACAAAACAAATATAACAAATCAAATAATTTTAGTTTTAAGTTTCAAGTGGACGCAGTTTACATGAAGTTAAATAAAATTTGCGAAGTTTAAGAATTCATTACCTACAAATGAACTAATTTGTATGCATTATTGTAGTTCTGGTCAGTCAGTTTTGACTTCTTATAATCAGGTTGTGAGGGAATCAAAAAACTGAAAGGGTCTTGGTGGCACAAAAAACAATTATTAGACTGCTATTTTACAATAATTATCAATATTCCTACTGGGAAAATTTTAAATGAAATGAAAAAATATTAAATTAAAATTAATATTAAAAATCTTCATTTTCATGTTTAAATAAATAAGCAATATAGTGAAATTAACTGTGTTTCAAACTTCCATTGTCTATATTTTATTTATATACGACGTTTCGATCAGAGGTTGTACTGATCGAAACGTCGTGTATAAATAAATAACTCTGTGTTTCGGACTTCCATTGTCTATATTTTAGTTATACACGACGTCTCGATCACAGATTGTACTGATCGAAACGTCGTGTATAAATAAAATATAGACAATGGAAGTCCGAAACACAGAGTTAATTTCAAACATATCATTGTCTCAAACTTTCAAACAAAAGCAATATAGTGTTGTTTAATTGTATATCTGGGCTTTGTTGTTTGTATTATATTAAATTTATTTATGTATTTTTTATAATTTTGATGATTTTACCCGAAAATTTCTGGTACATTTATAACTGATTTATCATCGGCATAATTATGACATCATCATCATCATTTTCAAAAGAAATATGAAGCAAAAAAATTAATTTTTCCTAAACTAATTTTATCAACAATTATTAAGGTATATAAAAACTCATTTCTCTACATATTTAGTGCGCGGTTCTTTACACTTTTAAGTAACGTTAATTTACACTTTATTTATTTTATTGATATAAACTGTTAAACGACGTGTATTTATCTTTTATCCAGACTTTAAAACCTCTTTCATTTCATTTAAAGAAGATTTTCTTTTAAACGGTTCGTGATTTTTAGTCAAACTTATTGAAAATATAAACACCAGAATTTGTTTCGTGAAATAGTAATACGCTTTGAAAACATTGGTCTGCTAAAACATAACCCTCAATAAACATGATTTTCTTTTTGATTATATATAAATGTTAAAATCTCTCCTTTTTTCAATAATTAGTCAAAACAAAAAAATATACATAAAACAAAACATAAAATATTAACAAATACATAACATAGCTCATGTAATAACAGACTACAAGAATTAGGGTAGAGCGGTTGATATAATTCAATTGTCTACCGTTGAACCAAAACTTTGGTAATTGCATCGTGTTTTTAACTTCTTTGATTGACAAATCTGGACAGCTATTTAATTGATGACCAAACAATCAATCGGTTTTTCAAACTTTAATCTCTTCATTTTTTAAAAAATTTAAAACCCCGTTATGGATGAAGAGAAACACTTTATATTGCCGTTAATTCAAGATTTTTTTTCTCTTACGGTTTTTAAATAATGAGTTAAACAATAAAAACGGATATTTGGTAATTCTTTGTCTAACTCATTGCTTATATTTAAAAGTTTTTGTCATTTAATTAAAAACCGTTAGAGGAAAAGGTAATACGTTATGAATTTTTGAAAACAGAAGTAAAAGCTCTATTCAAATTTTTCAAAATATAGAGGGCATCTTATTTAAAAAAGATACTTTTTGTAATCCATTTAATTATGTGAAACTTTATTGCCTTTTTTGGCTATGGAAATATCAGGGTGGACTCTGAGTTTTGGGACACCTTCTATAGGGTTAAAAAAAATTATTTAAAGCCCTAGTTTCTGCCCAGATTTTAAGTAAAAAATAGTACAACTGGCAACGCCATGTTCTTTAATTTTTTAATCTTTTGCCAGAGTGCACAGGGAAAACTAAACATCAGAATTAGCTGAAGTTTTGCAAAGGTGATCATTTTTAAATGCTTAACAAAAATATCTGAAGGATTTTTCAAAATTTTCAATTATTATTTCTTCAAAATAGAAGCTCTGGTGCTGTCAGCTATCCCAAAAAACCTCAAAATAATTGCGGTTTAGAACAAACCCGAATTACAAAAAAAAATAGAGAAATACTCCCAATTTTCTCTGGATTACATTTTTTCTTTTTATATTTCCTTTAACTAAAATAAAAACTAAGTTTCCTTTTTTCTAAATGCCTGTGCACCCCGGAAAAGAACACCGATCAACCAATCACACTTCATTAAATTTAGAAAACACACGCAGTTCAAGTGTTGGCCGATAGATCGTAGAATATATACGATTCCATGGTAACTGCAGGTATTTTAACAAGAAACTTTAAATCGGGCCGCAGTGGGACAGAAGAGTATTTTTATATTTTCTGACAGAAAACCATTCGAGGTTAGGTTTATCATTCAAAAATGTGTTTTCAAAAACATCGTAAAAAAAAATGAAACCACTCCGCGTGTGTGGTCGCCCGCCGAAAAAGGCCTAGCGCTGCGCGGGCATAACATCGAGTCTATCAAACAGAACTTTACTGGCTCGCTGGGATTAACGCTCGCTGAGCATAACGTCACATAATTTTGTTTGTATTTTGATTCAAGTATATAAGTGAAATCTTATAGTGCAAACGATAGATTTTAGAACCACATTTCCAAAAATACACGGCTACTTGAGTACTAACAGAACAGGTAAGTAAAGCTCCATTTAGAGGTTGGAAAGACTATTGCTATTCATTGACGCTCCTGTTTAAAATAGAATACGATTATTTCGTCTAGCGCCAGCAGCCGATTTTTAAATCTCCATGCTTTTAAGTTAACCTGTTGTCGGTATCAGCTATATAGCGGGAGTTTTTCCAATTCAATTATAAATGCACCTCTAAATGCAACCTTAAACATTACACCCAGTTACTTTAATACGTAGTTGGGTAGCGTATTTTAAGCAGGTAATTCTGCAATAAGTGGTTTTCTTTTATTTTAGTATTTTACTTGGTTTTTTAGCGGCGCAGAACGCGAAAAGTCAAAATAAGTAACCTAACCCCAAATTTTTGACCCGGTGCTAAAAAATCTCTGGTGTCCCACTGTGGATAAATATCAATAAGGCGCGTTGCCACGGAAAACAAATTCAATGACATAAAATTTTGCAAAAAATCAGGACGACATGTATTGCTAAAAACAAATCACCAGATTGTAACTTAATATAACCTACATTTTGTCTTTGTCTTTATAACCTCAAGAATGGAATAAACGCGAGAAAACTATTGGTTCAAAACACGTCGCTGAAATTTATTTTCCGGTAACATCACTTTTTGTTTTGACACAAAAATTTTGACGTAACTTCTGCGCACCCGTCGGATTTAAAAAGGGGAATGAATTCCGTTTAAAAATATTTTTATGCACTTTCGGGAATAAATGCACCCATTTAATCCCGCTTTTGCGGGAATAATGTGGGTCATTTATTCCCTAGGGAAATAAAGTAAAATTTATTGACATAGCGACGCATATGTTTCTGCGTTTCGGCATACTGGATGTTAGTTATCGTGTGACAGAAAGACAGAGCGAAGGTGCATGTGGCGGTTTGTCTACAGAGTGCGATTTTTTTAAAAGTAAATAAGAAAATATAGTTTTTTTTTACTTTTCTGCTTATTCTAAAGTGCATAAAATAGTATATAAATCTCAGAAGTAAATTGATGCTTAATCCCTCGACAAAACTTTTTGCCTCGGGATTAAATGTACCACTTTAGTCCCTAGGTTTATAATGTACTATTAACCTGTGTAAATGTGACGGCATCATTGCTTCGCAAAACAATGATGATTCAAACTTTTTCAAAACATTTTCAACGCGAGAAAAAGGCCTCTGACCCGTGGGGTCATTATTTCCCCTACTTTATTCTGAACTACCAGAACAAAAACTTGTGTGATTTAAGTTGGTTATAGACGATTTACCGGTAAACATTTTTTCAGTTGCTTTATCTTCTTTTTAAACAGACTGGTAAAATGTTTTGCACTATTTTAACAAAGATTTAGTTTCTAGGCCACAGGCACCTAATGAGTTTCAGCATATCAAACATTAAAAAACTTCAGTCATATAACGCAAATTTCTCGGCAGGAGCAAGTAACTCTATTGTCTTGATTCAGCTCTTGCCGCTCATGGTCTAAAACAAAGCAAAGCACAGCGATTTATGAGCAGCGCTAGGCTAAATACAAAAACTTTACAAGCTTAGGTATAGCTTAGTACTCTAATTAACAGTATAAACGAAAACCTGACGCTTAAAAATATTAAACCGTGTAGCGAACATTTGCGGCATAATAATAAGCGAAAATTATTGCTACCTTAAAATATTATTCACCACTTTTAATGAGTACGCTTAGAAAACGAGTCTTTTGGAGATACTACTAAAAAATATTTATTTTAAACAGCACCATTAGATATTTTCTTTTTTAAGGTAATTAAATATTTTTCCTATAGTGTAGGCGCATATGTCGCTAATTTCTATTCCGTGGGATTTTTTATGAAGGAGTTTTGTGACTATATAGGATTGATAGCTCTTTCAAGTTACACAATCAAATGTTACCGGTTGTTTAGTTTGCATTCGTGTAGAAAGGGTTGATATGACGACATCTTTCAAGATGGCGGACAAAAATCATAAAAGATACAACTTTCGCAACCGGGGCATAATTATACTCGATTTCATATAATTTGAGAACGAGGATTCCAAAAAATTCACTTTCAAGGTCATTCCACCTTAAGTCAGCTTGAAAATCGCAAAAAACAAGATCTTTGCCATTTTCTCGTCAAAAAATCTTAATAATTCGAGGTTTTGTCAGTCCAACTTCAAATGTATCTCAAACTTTAGGAATATATGTTAAATTCGATCCGTAGAGTTTAATGCAGTTTAAAGCTTCATGACCTTAAAAAATACACATAACACATTGCAAAATAACATACTAAAGGGCACTATTCATCAACTATTAATGTGAAGAGAACCAAATTTGGTAAGACAGAAAACAAGAGCAAGTCCAACAATATTATTAAAAAATTGGGTTCAGCTATAACGCGTTTTAATATGGCGCTTACTATGAAAAGAAAGTTTAGAAACGTATGACCTTGATTGACTTTGAAAATATCATGTACAAATAAAAAACCACCTTTGTGTGATGTTTTTTTCCAATTTACCACTACGCAAAAACTTTAAGCGCCGGAGATGAAATTAACATCTTTGCCATAAACAAATACTTTATTTTGAATCTCCCTACCTTTTTTTTATAAGGCGTCCCAGATGTTTATGCTATACCCTGGTAAAAATGACCTATATTAATGCCGTTTTTATTAAGTTTCGGAACTTCTACGTTAAATCCTCATTTTTGAATTTTTGTATGAATGTTAATAAACAAGTGCAGTCATGCCCTACTGGCATAATTAGAATTTTTTATTCTTTTTCGACCACCATTTTGGAGAGTGGCATCTAAAACGACTGGTCCAGTATATGGTTACATATATCTGACCTCTGCTAAGTCTCTTATAGGTTATTTAAATGACTTTGTTGGCTAGACAAATAAGTAGAACATAAAATTCACAGTTCCGAAACTTAATAAAAACGACAGGCATATAGTTCATTTTGACCGGGGTATAGAATGTAAGACGCCATACCAAAAAAAAATGGTAAAGAGATTTAAAGTAAAGTGTTTTTTTATGGCTAAGATGTTAATTATTTCATCTCCGGCACTTAATTTTACATATATGCCTAATAATTTAAAGTAGATTTGAAGTTAGACTGACAAAATCTGGAATTCTTAAGATTTTTTTGAAGAGAAAATAGCAAAAATCGCGTTTTTTTTCTATTTTCAAGGTCAGTTAAGGTCGAATGACCTTGAAAGTAAATTTTTTGGAATCCTCGTTCCCAAGTTATATGAAATCAAGTATAATCGTGCCCCTGTTGCCGGCTGTTCTATTTTTTATCATTTTTGGCCGCCATCTTGAAAGATGACCTCATATCAACCCCTTCTTCATGGATGCGAACAAAACACCTGGTAACACTCGATTCTGTGACTAAGGAGCTATCGATCCCACATACTCACAAAACTCCTTCATAAAAAATCCCCCGGACTTACACATGCCCCTTCACTACTACTAGAATATTACATTTTGTTTATAAAATACTCGTTTTAAGATTTTTCGCAAAATTAAAAATTTAACAACAAAAAATAAAAAATTTAAATCACAAACTAAAAATGTATTGCTTTGTCAGAAAGTGATATTCTCGACTCGCATATGAGACACAAAAATGCCACTTTACCTCCCTAGGTAGTATTAGATATTTTACCATCACCCGGGCATTTTCGTTACTTTACCTCCCTATACCATATAATAATAATAATAATAATAATCAAAAATTGGTCATAATATTTGTAACTGGAGGTAGGTATTATTAGGTACCTAGTAGATAAAATCGGATACATTCCTCTGGAGGAAAGTGTATTTGCCCCCTTTGCTTTTTTAATCTCTTGACGTCGGGCATCATAGTATTAAATAAACCGCGGTGGGAAAAGTGACACTTTCCTCCCCTGGTATGTGAATAACTATTTTACAAAAGTGAAAAAAAAATTAGTCCAGAAATAGCCGCCTATTTGGTTTTTAACCACTTGCGCTATCTTTTAGCCGTCCTTTACTCCTTTGGTATATTGCTAACAAAAAAAATGTAAATTAGATCCGACTGAGTGATTTTGTGTTCTAGTTTTTTGTGCTCTTTTTCCGTTTTTGGAATATTTTGACAAGAAGTATATAAAAAGTAGCTGCTTTCCTAGTAGCGTGCGTAAAATTGCACTTTTACGCACGCATTTGCATGTGGAAAGTTGCACTTCCCGCACGCCATGCGGGAATGGATCTACTTTGTGTCTTTTCTGCACGGCGTGCAGAAAAGAATTGTTCGCGCACGGCGTGCGTAAAAATACTTTTTCGCACGCTTTATTTACCGATTCTTTTAGGTCCAATTCGACTTTTTAGGTATATTTTTTAACTCCAATGTAAAGAAAATGCAAAAAAGAACAGTTTTTGGCTATTTTAATTCTTAACAAGTGCGGAAAGTGATACTTTTTCGCACGCGATGGCAGTTTCATGAACGACATGGAGCAAAGTTCGGGCAAGCCGCCAGAGACACTTTTCGCACGTGTCAGGTACACAATTTTTCCTACTTGCGTCAAAACCGACTGGACAACAATATATTTTAATTTTTAGGTATTAAGATCGCATAAAACAGGGGTTTTTGCATTTTCTCTACATTTAAGTTGAAAAATATATCTAAAAAGTCGAATTGGACCAAAAAAATCGTTTAAAAAAAGACATACCCTGTGTCTTTCCCACACAACGTGCGGGAAATGCAAATTCCCGCACGAAAATGCGTGCGTAAAAGTGCACTTTTACGCACGCTGGTAGGAAAATAACTATTTCTTAAAAAGTGCGAAAATAGTAGTTTTAACAACTAGTGGCTAAAATAGTGCTTTCTTTTACAAGCGTTGGTTTAAATAACGAGCGCAGCGAGGTATTTAAAAACGCGAGCAAAAAAAAGCACAGTTTAGCCGCGAGTTGCTAACACTTTTTTTTTAATATCTTTATCATAAAAACCCAGAAAAACAAGAAAAGACTTTTAAAAATCTCGAACGAAGAGAACTTCTCGCAACACACCATCTTTACACTATAAATCAAGGCGGCTGGTAAATGAAATAACAATCGTTTCCATAGCGATGTGTCTTTTTACTCGGTGACGTTCATTGTTGCGACATTTCTTTGACAATTTGACATGATTTTAGTTACTGTCTGCAGATAACTAAAGCATGGCTTTTTTGGCTACCGATGCAAAAAAATAAACTTTTTTTTTGATCACGGGTGCAAAAAGAGATTTCGGTCTGTTTTTTACCTAAAAATAAAGAGAAATAGCGGAAAACAGTAATATTGAAAAAATCCAATTATCCTTGCCTAAAAATTTTTTTTTCACCAAGTATTTAGCAAAAAATAATTTAAAAAAAATCGGCAAAATATGAAACTGTCAAACATTAAAATGTCGCAACATAAACGTCACCGAGTAAAATGGCACATCACATATCACTATGGAAATCATATTGTTATTTCATTTACCAGACGCCTTGATTTATAGTGTAAAGATGGTGTCTTGCGAGAAGTGATCTTCGTTCGAGATTTTTAAAAGCATTTTCCACAACTTACTGCTAAACTGTGCTTTTTTTTACTCGTTTTTAAATACCTCGCTGTTTGCATCGGTAACCGAAAAAGCCATGATTTAGTTATCTGCAGACAATTACTAAAATCATGTTTTTGATGAAGGTATAAAAAAAATTCATTTTTGCCGAACAAGATGCCTTACTGACGAAACGACAAAGGAGATTGCGAATTTTTTTCCGCACTAGATAATAGTGCACGTGTAAAAAGTGTTACTTTTCCGCACGTGATTGCAGTCGGCTGACTGACGCATAGCGAAGTTCGGGCAGCAATCAAGTGCAGAAAAGAAATATTTCGCAAGAGCTAGGCACATTTTTTTTTATTTGAGCGTGCAAAAACATTAAACAATAATAATATTAGAAGGCGTTTATTAAATTATAGATTTTTGTAATAATAACTGCATTTCTTTTTTATATCACTTCTGTGATTTTGTATGATTTAACTGTAGCTAAAATTTTATTATTTTAAAGTTTTAAAAGTGTGATGTTAAGGTTTAACTGTGTTTTTTATCTATTGTTACCCCGATTGTTACTATTTGAAAATGTGTACCTTAAGTCTGTAAATTTTTATTTTTTTATATATATTTAAAACATGCAATAGTATAGGTACTAGATTTAAAGTTAGTTTCTTTGTATTAGGATTTCCTAATTGAAATATAAATATAATATATTTACTAAGTTTTCATACGGAACTGATTACGTTCTTAATAGGATTCCCTTTTCTGAAGCGAATTGAAGGCGTTTTGAAAACCTTTTAATCTTTTCACATTTCCCACAAACTTTTCACATTCCACATAACCCGTTTTGCTGTTAATTTTTGCGAATTTTTCTTCCTTGTTTGTTTTCTTAAAGCCAATAAGTGTACAGCACAATAATAAAATTAAAATAAAGGTATATACTCACTTTTTGCAGAAATATTAGAAGTGCTAAGAGCCTATTATATTATTCATGTTCTCGGCATTAAACTTGAGCAGTGCCAACTAAAAAAAGGTAGAATCGCCGCGTTTTCGTGAAAGGTTTGAAAGTGAATCATATTAAAAATGAGTTTAGTTCTACATGAAAACGTAGTAGTTGTTTATTGTGATTTTAGATGATGAAACTAAAACTAGATGGGGATAAAGCCAGCGCCACCTAAAGGAGAAATTTTTCTCAAAAGAAAAAAATGTTTCCTCTAGGTGGCGCTGATAAAGCATTAAAACCTTGACATGGCTAGTTCTTGACAACTATTTGAAAGTTAGGTTGCTTAGTTGCACGGAAAACAATTAAAATCAAGGGGCGGATTCCTAAGTTCTTAAAATGGTGGTGAAAAGTAGAGCGTACGGAAAAATATCACTCTCAAAGCTAAAATGCGTGCAAAAAAGTGACGTTAATTTAATGACAAGGGATTAATTGGAGTGACAGTGGCCACGTTTTAAGTTTAATCTTACTTGAGGGTTTCAATTTACAAGGTTTTTTGGCGAGGTCTGGTTTTGCCAATTTGCTTATGTTATTGTGGTGTTTTCCTGTTTTAATATTTTGTGGCAGTATTTTCTGTGATTGCTTGCGTTATTTAAATAAATATGCGAAGCGCATGGCCCCTGTTTGCATATTAGGCCTCCCATCCTAAAATAACCTACGCAATAATTGTCCATTAACCCGCAAAATGTGTCACTTACAAAGTCAAGAGCACGGAATTGCTACAAAATCACTGTTATACGCCCAACTTTTATGCAAAAATTAAATATTATTTAATTTTCTAATTTTGTTTTGTGTATGTTTAAATTTAGACGAATTCAATTTTCTAGACTAGACAGCACTTTTTCAGTTTTGTTTTCTTTTTCTTCCTTACGTAGTGTTTCCTTGATGATTGGATCAAAATATGTGAAAATGTCGCCGAAAAATGATTGCATATTCTAAATAAAGGATTCTTCCCCGAATCCTTTGAAATCCTAGATGAAATAAAACACAAATATTCTGAAAAATTGGGCTCAATCGATTTAAACAAAATTTCAATATATAATTCGACAAAATAAATAATTTCTTCTTCGTAGTAGAGGCCAATCGTAATCAAAATTAATTATTTTTTTTTCTCGAACGGCTGTATTCGGCCACTTTCTGTTTTTTAAAACAACAAGAATTTTCGATTTATTCCAAGATGTTAAGAGACAAAGAAATTTACAATTCAATGATATTTTTTAGAATAGTAAAATTTGTGAATGGATGGTCACATGCTCAAATAGTTTAAAAGACTTCTTTTAAGATATTTAATCTATAAAAAAGTTGTGCGTGTTGTATTTGAAAAACTACGGTACTAGTGGTATAGTAAAAGAATACTGCCGAAGGTCTTGCAAGTAGGCACTAACGGTTCCTTTTTGCGTTAAAGTTAAAACAAATTTGATTTTAGAAGCGTATTTATAAAAAAAGTGTTCATTTATAAAAAACAGCAACTTTTATAAAACGACATACGACAAGCAGCATTTTTCTAACTTCTGACTTCTGGTTTACCTAAAATGACATTGCATTAGGTTAATATTTTATGTGTTCCTAATTCCGACGTTGATAAGTAACAGGTACCGCAGCCAACGACGCTTAAACGTTGGCAAATACAACTTAATATTTAGTAAAACTTACGACTTTCGTTGGGTTATATTATTGGAATAAATGACATTATGGCAACTCTCGGGGATACATACAAACAATGTATTAAATAAAACTTATCTAAAACTTCATGTCCAGTTCGTCGCAGCTACTTAAGTTATATATATATATCATAAAGGTATACCCAAATTTTAACTTATTCTTCAAAAAGTGACAAAAACCAGGTTACAGGGAAATATTTGCGAAGAAATGAGGGATTTTAGATGTTTTCTGTAATATTCATTATAATTATACTTTAATTGATACCATCAAAAAAATAAATTAAAACAAAAAAAAATGTTAGTGTTTTCGTATCCACAGAACGTGATATATCACGTCGGTGGACGGTTACCAATATACTTATTGAAGTTTAGTGTCCCTTAGAAAAAATCTGGCAAACACTTCACATATTTTGCGTGTATTTACAAACTTGTTTTTTCATTAAAAATTGTCCTAAACGTGCACAAAAATATTTAACTTGAAATCCAAAAGACAAACCTTGTTTTGTTTTTTGTTGCTGTTACCAAATACTCGCCAGGTCCGTAGACAGAAATTAAAACTAAAAAATCCCGCGCCCACCCTGGTATTGCACGCATATCTTCTAGGTAGCTCGGCAGTCATTTTAGGTATTTACGTCACTAGACCGGAAAATTGGTCTTTACAGGTCGACGCAGGAAATTTACAGGGCGAGCCGCATGCGAGTCTTGTAAACCTTATCTATCACTTTCGTCGACGCCTAGCCGTATTGCGTAATTTATGAACAGTCCCCTGATATTTTCTGCTTCTTGTTGGCTAGATAGCCATTGCCGCTAAGGTCGGTAGTTGTTAAGATGAAAACTAAGAAAAACAAGTAAAGTTTTGTGGTTAGAAATGATTTTTGCATTTTTAACTTGTGCAAAATTGTAAAAAACATTAGAAAAATTATAGTGTAGTGCCTATTAGCTTCACACAGCTAAATCAGTGATGATTGACGACCAGTTATGGCCAACCATGGCCAACTTATCAAGCAAAATAATGATAAAAGAGCTCATAAAAGGCAGATTTCTAGGTTTGTTCTTTATTTACCTATATTTATAGTATACTCTTAGTTTGAGAATTAAAAATGTGTGGGCGATTCTTCGGTGTATGTGACTCTTGAAGCAGCTTTTATTATTTCCTCCGGATTCAACTCATTTTCTAGATCTGAGGCCATTTTTGTAAACAAAACTTTTGAACGGAAAATTGAACCAAAAGGTCCTTTCTGGAGGGTGGAAATATTTCGAAAGGACATGCCTTGTAATGTAGAACTTTCCGTATGAAAAATCGTACGGAAAGTGGCTATTTTCCGATCGTTTGAAAAAAAAATGTTTTTACCTATTAAATTTAAATATCTACTGATTTTAGTAGAGTTATATTTTTATAAAGCTTTTAGTTACTTGGAGGAAAATTAATTAGGGCAAAACCTAACTTTATTTTTCTGCTCTAGTTAACTTTTAAACTTTCTTTTTATTACCTATTACTTATTCCACTCAAATATCTTCTGAAATATTAGAGGTATCTAAACTATATTTCGCGCAAAAGATCTATTTTTTTAAGGGGCGGTTGTGCCGCTCCTGTCTTGGGGGGCGGCATACGGGCGGCCATCATGAAAATTTTAAATGATAGCTTGTTTTGAAGCATTTTGAAAAATCAACATGCTGATGTAACTGTCACTTGTCTATGTCAAACGTGTCAAAAGTTATGAACTATCAAACTTATTTTTCACAATTTTTGACAAATTTCGAAAATTTGTGTTAGCCAATGAAAACCCATTCGAGTGTTACCTTATTCAAAAGGTTTTTTCCAATCTAACATTTTGCCGTACCTAAATCTATCGTCTACGAAACTCATTGGTTTTGACAAACTTGTTAATTTTCTGGTTTTTCAAAGTTTACCATTTTTGTGTAACTGTCACTTGTCTAAAATAGGGAAAAGACGTATAATATAGGGTGATAATTTATAACTTTTTATTTTTTGAACAGGTATGTGTTGAATCAAATTTGCTTTAGTGATGAAGCTAATTTTTTCTTGGATGGGATAGTCAATAGACATAACTACCGATATTGGTCGGACCAGAATCCTCATTGGTATGAAGAAGCTCATACCCAAAATCCCTTGACATTAAACGTATGGGCGGGAATTTTGGGAAATCGAATAGGACCATTTTTTATTGATGGCAACCTTACAGGCGAAAGATATTTGGAGCTACTACAAAATCAGATCATTCCTGCAATAAGAGAAGCAGCTGGGAATTTATTTGAACCCATCTTTCAGCAGGATGGGGCGCCGCCCCATTACTATCTTCCTGTGAGGCCACTTTTCAATAATGAATTTCGTCGTTGGATTGGGCGTCGAGGAACTTTAGAATGGCCTGCTCGTTCGCCCGATATGACGCCATTGGATTTTTTTCTTTGGGGTTACATCAAAGAACGAATCTATTATACTAAGCCCAGAAACATGCAGGAACTAAGAGAAAGAATTGTTGGGATCTGCCGATCAATAACGCCAGAAATTTTAAGAAAAGTTCGTAGTGAGTTTGAAAACAGACTTTTTTACAGTCAGGAGGTTCTTGGTGGCCATTTTCAACAGTTTTTGAATTGAATTTTCTCCATTTTCTCAAAACCCTGTTCAATAAGGTTCAATGATGTTGCGATAGCTTTAAAAATAAATAGTTGAGTTTTAATTTAATTTTTCTTTTTAATTATAAAATTGATAGCTGATTATTTTAAAAAAAAGTTTTGGAAAGATGGATAGTGATACACTACTGTTATATCTATCAAAATGTAAGTCTTGAAAAGATCTTTCAAACAAGGTATCACTCAATAATATCTAGGGTTCCAAAAACTTGAGAAAAAATAATTTGTCAGTGCAAAAATTTTGACAGATTTGTCTAAGACAGCTGCCGGTGGCGTTCAAATGTTACTCTTCAAAAGACCTTTCGAACAAGGTATCACTCGATAGGATTCGACAAACTTGTGAAATTTGTCAAAACCAATGAGTTTCATAGACGATAGATTTTGACGCCTTTGACATAGACCAGTGACAGTTACGGCAAAATGTTAGTCTGGAAAAAACCTTTTGAATAAGGTATCACTCGAATGGGTTTTCATTGGCTAACACAAATTTTCGAAACTTGTCAAGAATTGTGAAAAATAAATTTGACAGTCCATAACTTTTGACACGTTACCTCTAATAGTTCAGAAGATATTTGGGTGGACTCGGACTTTTGGGACGCCCTGTATGTATTTGACTATGTTCCACAGCAAGTATTATATCGAATATTAATTTGTCATAGACCAAAAATGCTCTCTCAATGACGCAGGTGAAGCGCTGCTTCAGATCTTATTTGCGGTCTGACTAAATAATTTTAATTTGAATATTTCTGAAAAAATTAAACCTTTCACTTCCATAAAATAACGATTCCATATTTTGTAAATATTGTATCTTTTATTCGATCATCAGGATCGAGCGGAACGACCGCGTGTCCGAGATACGAAAACTTCACAAGCCAAAACAAACGGCAAGGCACTCTGTGAAGCAGCTTCCTCGTATCTTTTAGGCTTAGTTCAGTGTAAATTCATGACGACTGCACGCGCGTCTCGTTTCCGCCGAAGTTTGGGCGTGTTTGCATGTGATGCAAACTTTTAAGCTGGCTTTATTAAAATTTTGTGACTGTAATTCAGTTGCGGTATTTGTTTTTATAATTTTTTTTTGTGGAATTGGAAAAATCGTTTTCGGGGTGGAATGAAAACAACAAAAAAGACTTATTAAACGTACACATATACAATACAAATCGAAAGTAAACATGGGGAGGGGTTTGGCGATGCTGCGTCACCTATTTTTAAAGTCACGAGCCGTCACTGATCTAAAGTAAAGCTACCTAACCTTATATACTAGTATGGGATACATGAACCATAAAACTAACCAGTGTTCAGTGAACCATGAAGTTTATACTTGGTTGGCTCCGCCCTTTCTCAGTTGAAATCTGTCATCTCCGAAAAGTATGGGTTTCCAAATATTCTTGATGATGACGCTTTTTTGAGAAAATACAATTTGATCCCTCAGGATGAACGCTGTTTCTTTGAATTTTCGCTTTAATAGGTTTTCCTCCGTGGCGACGATCTTTACCTCTTTCCATTCCATATGATGTTGATTTTCCCAGCAATATTGAACTATTTTCGATCTAGTTGTGTCCCTTGTCGAGTTTTGCGTTTGTGTTCGGTTCGAACTTTCATATGTCGTGTTGGCTGGTTTCTCCGATGTTGATATCCCCACACTCGCATGGTGGTAGATGCAGTTCTTGATGTCGTGGCGTTGTGGTTTAGTTTTTGTTAAGACTAAAATTTCTCCCCAGATCTTAAGTAAATAAAAGTACAACTGGCAACGCCTTGTTCTTTAATTTTTTTAATCTTTTGCCAGAGTGCACGGAGAAAACTAAACATCAGAATTCTCCATTATTTTTTTTTTAAAATAAAACCTCTGGTGCTGTCATCTATCCCAAAAGCCTCAAAATAATTGCGGTTTAGAACAAACCCGTTTTACAAAAAAAAATAGTGTAATACTCACAATTTCCTCTGAATTACATTTTTCCTTATTATATTTCCTTGCTGTAGCGAATATAAAAACTAAGTTTCCTTTTTTTCTATTTCATTTTTATTTCACTGAATTTGAGAGACACACGCATTTCAAGTATTGGCCGATAGATCGCAGAATTTATACGATTCCATGGTAATTACAGATGTTTTGTCAACAAACTTTAAATCGGTCCGCAGTGGGACAGAAAAGTATTTTTACGTTTTCTGACACAAAACCATTCGAGGTTATGTTTATCTTTCAAAAATGTATTTTCACAAACATTGTTCTAAAACAAATATGAAACCACTCCGCGGTGTGCGGTATCACTCCGAAAAAGACCTAGCGCTGCGCGGGCATTACCCCGAGTCTATCAAAGAACCAAGAGAACTTTACTGGCTCACTGGGATTACTAAGAATTCGCATAGAAACGTTCGTCGCCCATAACCCCACATTATTTTGTTTTTATTTTGATTCAAACATTTTTTTTAAATTAAATTATTGCGGCATAGTTATGTGCAAGTGTACTAGTGAAATCTTGGAGTGTAAAGGATAGATTTTAGAACCTCAGTTTCAAAAACACACGGATACTTGAATACTAACAAAAGAAGTCAGCAAAGCTCCATTTAGAGGTTACACCAAGTTACTTTAATACATAGTTGGGTAACGTTTTTTTAGCAGGTTTTTCTGGAATAAATGGTTTTCTTTTATTTTAGTATTTCACTTGGTTTTTTAGTAACAAAATATGTAACCTAACCCCAAATTTTTGACCCGATGCTAAAAAATCTCTGGTGTCGCACTGTGGATAAGCATAAATAAAGTATCCGCGTTGCCATGGAAAACAAATTCAATGACATAAAATTTTGCAAAAAAATCAGGTCGACATAACTAAATTGATTTACCGTACAATGTTGCTAAAAACAATGGGGCTTTCCCATAAAAAAAAAGTTACCTTTTTTTTGGAATATACAGAAACATAAAGGTCCAAGAAATCCATCTAAAAACTTTTTTCCCCAAAAAATTTTGGTTTTCTATGTGAAAAATAATGTTTTTAATCGTCGATTCAGTGGCCTTACGATTTTTCAAAACGAATATAGGTGACGTCATAATCAATACAGGTGACGTCATTTTTGGCTGGTCCATTGTAATTTGTCAAGTGCAGTTTTTATTTGGACCACTGGGTTGCGAACTGCGGCCTGCGGCTAACTTTAAGTCATACTGTCAATTCGTTTTTTTGTGTTTTGCTTTTTTGGTTGTGATTCTTTTGAAGTTAATTTATAAAATTATAAACATTTAGTAGTGCGGAAGTTTATATTGTCGTTTAGAAAGCCTACAAGTAATATACAACTATATATGTAGTGAATGTTATTACAAACAGTACGGTTCCTGTCCACCATAGCCCTAGCTGCTAAGAAAATTTAAGCTGGGTTTATAAGCTTAATTCGGAGACAAGAAGAATAAGAACTTTTGATTGCGATTTTTAACAGAGTGTGCGCATACAAATTTTGATATTTGGTAAGTTTTTTTAAGTAATTTTATATAAGGGAGTGTCTATAAAGAGCCGACAATTCGGCTGAATGGACGTGAGGGTAAAGAGCCGACAATAATTATTTATTATGTGTTTCATATTTTCATATTTTTTTAAACTAAATTAACCCAACCTAACCTAAACAGACTCAAACCAACTTATTAAAAGCCAAAACAACTCAAACATTTTTTTTATGCCAAAAAAAGATGTAGGGGTTGTAGTGTGTTTTTTTGGGCTGTTTTGGCTTTGAATAAGTTGGTTTGTTTAGATTAGGTTGGGTGAATTTAGTTGGTTTGAGTCTGTTTAGGTTGGGTTAATTTAGTTTAAAGTGTGTTTTTTTGGGGTGTTTTGGCTTTTAATAAGTTGGATTGAGTCTGTTTAGGTTAGGTTGGGTTAATTTAGTTTGAAAAAAAACGAAAATATGAAAAACACATAATAAATTGTCGGCCCCTTAGACACTCTCTTTATATAAAGCCGCTTTCTGATGCATCGTCAAAAACCACCATAAAAACTCAACCCCAGATCCAAGAATTTTCATGCTTGCTACATGTCTATTAGAAGACAGAATTTTCTCCTAAAATCTATATCTTTTGATAGCTTTTCTTATTTGCTTGCAAAAGTGTAGATTCATACTAGTAACATTATAAAAACTTCGTTCTGCTATTGTTTAAAATCTGTATATTGGTACAGCCAACGGGTGAAATGATCCCATATTTTGTACGTCTCCTGTAAAAAGTGTCCATATTCCAGTTCCTCCTGGGTTTAGGATAAAATGAAACTAATAATATAGGAAGCCTGCAAGTGCTAAAATATAGTTCCTGCCAAATATTTTGTGCACTTGCTGGATTGGTTCACCCCTTGGGTACAGCCATGATGGTATTTTCAGACTTCAAATATAGCTATCTATTCTAAAGCGATAATATTCTGTTCTTTTAATTTTTTTGCACTTATTTTAAAGGTTTCAATATTTATGTTAAAAAAAGTATTGATAAAAAGATTTTTAAAGAGAGCTGTAGGTAAGTAGTTTTTTAACTTTTTGAATTTTGTTAAGATTTTTTCTTGATTTTTTTTTAGAGAATATGGCTCAGAATATGGAGAAGGGATTTGTGAAGGGTGATTCTAACAACTTACCCAAAGTGGATCATGAGATGATTAATTTATATTATTTGGATAATATGGATTTCTTTAGCGCTGAGATGAAGAATGTTAAGACTGGAAGTAAGTATGGTTTAACTGCGCACATTAAAAATCCAAATTGTGTCAAAATATATGAGTAAGACTGTTAAACATTTATTATAAAAACCTTGTCAAGTGACTTGAAATATGATTTTTGGACACCCTGTACATATTTTTTTAAATTTAACTTTTTTTTCCCCGATTACAAAAATCCAAACCTTGTTACTTTTTTATGCCAAGTAAGAAAAAGCAAGGTAACTTTTTGAGAAAGGACCTCAGCACAAGTAACTTAATTTATTTATTTATATTTATAGGGAACAGAAACCCCATTAAAATCAATACCTTGTCAAAAGAAAAAAATTTTACATAGTCAACACTGAATACTAATTAATAAATAAAGACATGAAATATAGTATAGTAGGAGTTATAGTATGAACAATGCAAAATATTTGAAAACAGACACACAACAGTATAAAATTTAACTAAAAAAAATATTTAGTCTGGTAAGATTCTTTTTGTTAGTCTTTTTAAGGAGTTAACAGATACATTAAAAACATTAATAACTGGTTACTGAGTTAAGCAATAAAGTTCTTTCAATAAATTATTTTTTTGTCCATAATCAGTTGTATGAAAAGTAATGTGAAAAGTATGATGATGTCTAACAGTCAGTTAGACCGTTAATTAATTTATGCATCAAACAAATGTCAGTAATTTTTTATGCCTATCTAAACTATCAAGATTGAGCTAAATTCTGACATGATGATAATTTAGTGCCACATTACCATCAAATTTCTTTACTAACACATTAGGCTTATGACAGTAAAGTTTTTTCAGAAAAATGCAATGTTAATTTCAAGGTTAATTTATATACTTAGCAAAAGCTAGTTTAAAAAAAATACAAAAGAATGTCAATAAAGTAAAAAACTAAACTAAAAATAAATATTTAAAATTAGGATTTTGGGTTTAATAAAACCTGATGACTAGCTTATTAAATCATTCAAGTATCTTTCAAAGAAAATCCCAAACATTTAATTAAAATGACTTTTAAAACAAAACATTATATAATAGTCAATTAATTTGTTGTGAAGAGGGTGGAATTGTAGCAGCTAGCAATTACATTTACGTTGAAGTCAGATCTGTAGTTCTTGAAATATTCAAGGAAAATAAAATATACTTTTAGCAGCTAGCAACACACGGTTTTAATATTTAGATGGATAATTACAGTTCCAACAAAAACTATCAGATTTGTAGTTTTTCAGATATTCAAGGAAATATTGGACTCAACAGGATTTCTTACTAGTTTTGACCAAGGTTTTGACCAACTTATTAAAAGCAAAATATAAATGACAGTAAATAAGTAATTTATTACAGTTACTATATTTTAAACATCCTGGATTTTTTTGTAACAGTGAAAAGCTGCAAAATGTGAAGATAATAAAAAAGTCATTTGTAGGTACACCTAAAATTTTGCTATAAAATTTAAAACAAAATGTTAGAAAAGCTTTATCAGAAATAATTAACCACAGCTGTAAAATCTGGGAAAACTATTTTGAGGTATATAACTAAGACAGATTTGTAAAAATATAAAAAAAAATTGTATTTTTTTTATCTTATATTTTTAATCTCAAAGAATTTCCAAATTTAATTCATGTTATGAAAAATATCATAGCATGAAAAATTAACAGCTAATGAAGTGTCACCACATGCCATTCAGTGCATTACAAAAAAAATATGATTTCTAAACTTTTGCCATACCTAGAGGACTCATGGTATGTAAACTGGACATATGAAGTTTTGTCTATCTATCAGTTATTCTCGTGTCATATGAGAGTTGCAATTCTACGTGTATATGAAATTATTTTTACTTTGTTTGTACCTTAAAAATATACATGGTCTGGTTGATTTGGTGTTAAAAGTGAGATGATTGAAGGCTTAAGTGTTATTGTTTATTTTAGAGTTACGAAGGAGGTCTATGGTGACAAGTTAAGAGAGAAGGAGATGTTTGCACAGTCAAGGCGAAAATAACTCCGGAGCACAGAGTAAGAAATACTCCTTATACTGTGGAAATTTCTGTTAATGAGAAGGAGGAAAAAGTGCTGCATTCTGAGTGCAAAGATTGTTCTGCTTCTGCAGGTAGTTTTAAAAACTTGAAACTATACACATTTTACATTACATTTAAAAAAAAAATATTTGGTTAATCTCTTTTTAAAGTCTTCTTAAAATTACTTAATAATTGTTATTATTTACATTTTTTGAGAAAAAGAGGTAAAATTATAACTTTCAGAATAGCAGCTGGCACTATTTTGCAATTACACCTGGTAGGAAAATTATATCTTTAAGGTATCCAAACTTACAGAATATTAGGCGCTGCTCTTTTTTTTGTACATATCTGGGGTGGAAAATCCAAGTAAAACTGCTTTAAATTTTTTAAAAGTTGACCTTTATGCATAGAGTTTTTAGAGCATACCAACACAAAAAGTTACGTTTGTTAGGACAAAATGAGGAGCTATGAACATTGGAATAATTTTTTTTTTAGACATTAAAAGGTTGTATCCCCAAACCATCTCCGAGACTTGTTTAATTATCAAATTTCGGCGTCATTTCACATTTCTCTGGTGGGGGGCATTCCTAACTTCAAAAAAAAAATATGTGCGAAAAAAAAACACTTTATTTATACCAAAATAACTCAAATAAACATGAAAGACCTAAATACAAAATTTCTTAATTGGTGCCTGCCTGTCTGTCTGGACAACGATGACTGAAAAGCCACTAAAGTTAACCGATTTTGATGAAATTTGGCACAAAAATCCTTTGGAACCAAAGAATGAGCTGATTAGTTTTTGATGGGGGTGAGGGTTGTAAAGAGGGTAAGAAACGGGGTTGAAAATCATAACCCACAAACCGTATCAGCTAGCAACACACATACAGTTTTCACATTAAAAGAAATAATTATATTTTCAACAAAAATTAGCAGATCAGTAATTTTGGAGATATTGAAGAAAAATAAAATTTATACATGCCTGCTGGTGCCATGTTTTAAAAAATATTTTTCTGGTATTTTCTAACTATGATGTATTTTTTGTACCAGTTTCTGTTAAGCTAGGAACACACAATGCAAATTTAGTTTTCACAAGATAAAAAAAGACGCAAGCAGAATGTGTCTCCTTTTAACCTGTTATTAGAAAATTGTTAACTGTTTTTAACTTTTCTTTTTTGATACTTACAGGGGGCTGCAAGCATGCCATTGCTGTCCTTTTTTGGCTTCACAGAAGAAGTGAAGAACCAGCCTGCACCTCTACAATGATGTTGGAAATGCTAAAATGGATTTGCAGTCACTTAAACGAAGACGTGCCAGCCCTCGGACCAAAAAGTCATAATTATGTGTCTCAATTGATGTAAATCTGCGCAGATAACAAAGGGGTAATATATACCATTTTGCGATCTGAAGACAAGTACACCTATATCGATGTATACCAGCTCTGGTTCAAGTTTAAAACTGCAGAGAGAATGGACCAAATGGAATGTTGACAGGTTCATTAATTACATGCGGTCAAATATGAGCGATTCCTTGGTGTGTCGAAGCTGAAACGGATACTCGACTTCAAGCCAATTCTCCATTATGGCACAGCTTGCGATTTGGCAGAATAACGTTAACTGAGGCTATTTTTGGCGCTTCTAAACACCTGGGCACTGAGGCAGTGGAGAGGGGGAAAAAGTTAAAGATGTCTTGAAGGAAATTCAAAAAATTAAAATTTCAAAATCAGGCTTGTACCTGAGAAGCCAATACCCATGTTTTGGTGTGGTGTCTTTTTGTTACATTAGTGGAGAGCTGCTAAACCGATTTTTATAAAAAATTTACAAAATATCTTTGGCATCAAGCAATGAGTTTTTAATGGTCGTGGGAGGTTGGAAAGAGGGTTGAACTTCTAAAAACATCCTTACTTACTGTAGCTGCTAGCTAGAGATATTCAAGAAAAGGTTCTTTGGGCGATATATGTGTCTGCTAAAGCACTTTAAAAAATCCGTGTTTGTTTAATTAATATCTGCGTTTTTTTTTGTTTTTTAATGTTTATATTTTTTTAAAGTCTCATTCGTTACTTAAATATCTGGTCATAAAACAAAAATTTAATCTCAAAGTGCCATAAAAAATGTAGATATCTCAAAACGCGCATACTTACAGTAATACCAAAAATATAGTTACTACCTAAACTAATGCAAAACATTGAGTTGTTTAATAAAACGCGGAAATTATTTATAAAACATGGATTTTTTTTTGTGAAAATCACAAAAATATATGATAAACTCCAAAAAATGTTGTCAGCCTGAATTTTTTTATCTCTGTAGAAACTTCCAAGTGATAGATCACAAATGAACCCCAAAGTGAAGTACCGTTTTTTATCAAATCTTGAAGTGTTCTATGTGAAACATTGTTTTTCGCCAATTTGAATAACATTTTTTGTTTCATGTAAACCATTTATAATGTACAGGGTAAATCAGATATCGTGATTAAAATTTAAAACCTGCTATTAATATATTTATAGTTTGATGACCCAAGTACTCAGATTGCTAAAAAATCAATGAGCATAACTACTAAAGACTTAAAATAAGTGTTATAAAACACTTTTATGAAATTTTCGTTATGATTTCTGTATTGTGTATTTTGACTATGACAATATACTAAAATTTTATACAAATTGGTGGAGCACAATTTTTTACAGAGGAGTCTTATGACAGGACTATCAAAAACTTAAAAAATCTGTTAAGAGATAAAACCTCAATGTAAGGTACCGCCAAATAAATTATAGGTTTTTGGTATTGCTAAAAAGGTCTTTTGACAAAGATTTTGAAAGAAAAAAAATCTTCACTGATTGATGTTAATACATTGTTTTGATTCCCTGTACAAATCTTGGCATAATAAGAACCGAAGACAGGCTGTTAGGATAAAAAATTGTCTCTCTGAAGAGATATTAGTGAAGTCTGGAGTACCACAAGGGGACCTATGTCTACAATTCTTTTCATTTGTTTTATTAATGATATTTCAGACTGTTTCTGTTGCTGTCTAATCCTTCTATATGCAGACGATTAAAAGATTTTTAGAATTGTTAAAGATTTTAGGGATTGTGAAAGAGTGCAGAATGGTCTCAACACTTTTTCACAAAATTTAAAGACTTAAGGGTATTATTTGACCCAAGCTTAAGCTTTAAAAATCACTATAACTTTATCTGTAACAAAGCTTTTAAACTACTGGGTTTCTTAAAAAGGAGCCTATCTGAATTTAAAAATATAATCTGTTTTAAAAATGTTTATTGTTCTCTTGTTAGATCAATATTAGAATATTGTAGTTCCATATGGTCCCCATTCTATAAATGTCATGTAGAAAATCTGGAAAGGGTACTGAAGAAATTCTTATGTTTTGTAGCTTTTAAACTTAAAATTCTATCTGGGGAAATAGTTTATTGTGATGTTTTAAAATTTCTAAAGGTCACAACTCTTGAAAACCGTCGAGTAATGTCTTGATCTAGCTTTTATTTTCAAGATTTGAAATGCAATGTTTGATTCTCGTCAATTAATACATAGAATTGGCTTAAGGGTTCCACAGCGGAGTACAAGAAATAGGAATATTTTTAACTTAGAATATTATAATACAAATTACAACCTTAATAGACCTATACGAAGAATGTGTAGCTCTGCTAATAATGTGGATATTTTTTTCCACCTCTCTGGATTCCTTCAGATATAAAATTAAAGTTTTGTATATTTAGAATAATAAAAAATTGTATAATTAAAATAGTACATTTATTTATTTTGTTTTATTAATAATTTACTATTTTCTTGTGTATCTAACACTCCTTTTGTTTAAATAGTAAGTATTTTTGACCATATTATTTAATAAAACTATTTAACTTTAGTCTTGATATTTTTTTGTCCGCCTTTAAAAGCTTGAGTTTTAGGATACATAAAACATGGTAAATTTACAGTAGGTATATATTTATTTCTTACAAAACAAAAGAACAGGCAATGATTTTATTTCACTTCACTTATTAAAAATAAAAATTATATAAAACTATTGTAATATTAAAAATGACAATTTTTTCCATTGAAGGTCCCAAAATGAATCTTATTTACAGAACATGCTTCTAAAAAAAGATTGAAACAATTTTAGACAGTATAAAACCACTAGGCGCCCACCCCAAACATCATTTTGAATCACTCACAAATAGGCATCATTCCGCACTTGTACTTTATTATAAGTCATCTGATATGGGTTCGTCCTGGCGATGGCGTGTTAATATTTCCAATAGGAATATGCTCCTAAGGCAATTGAAACAAAAGAGAAATACAAAAAAGAAGTTAAAAAAAACGCATCCAATTTTGAATTTCGTTTTTCCACCCAAGATTTTTTTCGGTTGAAAGTTATGAGAAAAAAGTCTTCTTGGGTGTTTGCCAGACATCTGTTATTTGACGGCTCATATGTCCTATCATATAAGATCCTCATAGAATTTCGCTATTTTGACCTTTGGTACAATACATTAAAATACGGTTACATTTTACAAGTTTTTGTGCAGGGGGGAAAATAATGTCATTTTTAATATCATTTTTCACAAATTTTCGTCTGCAATGCATTAGTAACTTGATTTTCCCAACATTTAAAATTAAGACGAGATTCGACCCCAACCCAGTCCTTGGCAGGTAACCTAACCCAGAAGTTTTTGGTTTAAGAAAAATTTGGGAAGAAACATTGACTCTTGCTAATCAATGCATCTCTCTAAATTACTTGCTATGAACTTCTTAAACTACAAAAAAATTAACCCTGGGGCAATAAATTTAAATATAAGTTTAAAAAAATTCCACTAAACTTGAAGAAAAAATATTAGAAAAAAAAATAACTTGAAGTGATTTACCATATTCTTTCACTCCCATCACTGGAGCTAAAAAAAATTTTTACAGAAGTTTTATACGTCCCTAGATTCCCATAAAGGTGGGGAGGACTGACCTTATCAGACTTTTCTATGTCATAAGTGGGAAGTTTGGCTCGGCCAATTTTAAATAAATCTTTTCTTTCCAGTTTTTAAGCAAATCAACAAAAGTCTTATTACAGAATGAGATATAAATTCCCAATGTCTATAGTGGAGTTAAATATAAATAAAAAAAAAGAGTTTTACCAACACAAAACTATTGGATTTTTGGCATCCTCCACTAGTTCTACCACTGACTGGTTTCAAACAAATTCCCACTATCCATAGTAGCCATCATTTCTCATCCTGTTATCTATAATGTTTTGCCGAGCATTTGTTCATGACTTGTTGGTTTGATCGTTCGTATTATTTGTCTATAAAACCTTATGGCGTACCGATGATCCCCAACAAGGGTGAAACACATGTTTGCGTTTATTCTCCAAGTCACACCCGGTATGTATTCTTGTGGTACTCCGGTGTATTTTGTAAAGTTCATTGTTTTTGTTATCGATTCGTTATAGTTGAAGGGCCGACTGGTGGATGGACTGTGTCTGAAACCAGTGGTGGTTGGTAAAACTCTTTTTTATTTACTTTTTTATTTAAAAACTTTATTGCTATAAGAATAATGGGTTAAATAAGAAGTGAACTAAATTTTACTTGTCTTAACAGATTGTATGAGGGTTATTTTACGCGAGAACCATCAAAGGTAAACCTATATTTTTTTACATGATCATGAAATATTTTTTTGTAAAGAAAAATTTTTCCTTTGGGTGGCGATGTCTCTAATGGGGTTGTATTTGAATTTCAGCTGTGATCTTCACACACTATTGCGCCCAGCCGTGGATAATTTTTTCAGCTTTAGTGCCTCTAGAGCCACAATTTTCTTCTTGGTCACAAAGGGAAGGGCAAAAATATCTTAAATTTCCAGGGGAATTCTGACATTTATTTATTTTCACATCCGCGGAAAACGCACTTTTTCATTTTGATGCAGAAAAAGCTCGAGAAAAAATAAATACAACTTTTAACAGATTGTTTACTAAACAGAAATGACATTTAGTGACAGCTAAGCATTAAACTGAAGTTAGGAAGAGGCTGAGAAAAAGGTCACCACTCGCTACTTTTCTCGTAAAGTTAGTTGGCTAAAAAATTTTTTTGAGCGTTTTTGTAGAACTCCAACTTTAAAAAAATTTTTCTACAAAACCAAGAGTTTTTCAGAAGAAATAATAAATGCGTTTTGGATAACTCACTCTAAGGTACCAAATTCCGTTGCTTCCCAAAAATGTGGGAAAACCCCATTCCCCAGATTGTATCTACGAACTTCATTGACTTTTTATAGTTGTTGTCGTTTTGAAGACAGTCCGAAGACGGTATTGGTTGCCCATTCTTCTTATATTTTCTGATATTTTTTTGACATATGGAATTATAAGTATGAGTTGGTTTGCGATATACGGAAGTGATTATGAATGAATTATTTTTCGTGACTAGACCATCGAGAACACTTATTGTAAACATCAAGTCATTCCAAATGCTTCGGTCTAATTTCAAGATGATTACTGACAATTATACACAGAAAATAAATGGAGCTGTAACTGTCAAAAAACTGGCCCCATTGAATTTCAAAGTGCATGTCTCCATAAGGCACAGGAAGGAATATATAATTTTTATGTAAGTTGTTTTATGTAAGTTGCCCACCTGTGTGTTTATCTCGTCATTTCGGTCTGGAAGTCCTTATTTTCCAGCAGACGTTGTGGAAAGTTTCTTTTGAGATTAACTGTCGATCGCTTCCAATGCTTCCATCTAAGTACAGTCAACGTTTTGCCGTAAAATACTCAAACTGGCGATATATCTATAATCTCTTTTTTCAAGTTTAAATCGCATTTTTGTGGAAAAAAATACTAGGTGTTTTAGGGTTATGTTTTCCGTTACCCCCGAATGTCAGGAATCTCATTCCTCAAATGGTCGTCTAGCCAGCATACCAAGGAGGTCAGATTCTGTTCCGTCGAAAAGATGACGATGGAAACAAAAATAATTTTTTTAAGAACCACTAAACTGGTTTTAATGACTTATACCTCGGTGTGCGTGGCGAAAGCAGAACTTTTCTACGAATAAAAAAATAAAAGGTTGAAGGATCAAGTTTGATTCTGTCAGCCATCTTGGATTTTAAGATGGTGGCAAATTTCAATAGCAGTGGTTAAAAGACAATTGATTTTCGCCATGATGCCTTTTATTTCATGGAAATCGGTTTTCTAATAATGAATTTATGAGAAAATGTATGCAGACGGAATTAAGACGGCAATCGCATAATCCGTAAAACATTGATTTAAAATTTTTAATTTTTTTTGGGAACCACTTAACCGATTTTAACGATTTGTACATCATTCTGCGTGGCCGAAAAAGAGCCTTTTTACGAAATCTTAAAATCTTTCATAACATAAGAATAAACGTAGCTCTTTGAAGGGTAAAATTTGTTTCTTTCCGCCATCATAGATTTTAAGATGGCGGACAAAAAAAATACTTTTACTCAAAGTCTTGCTCAATTCCCTGCAAAGAGCAGTTTTTTGCATTAAAATCGGTGGTAGGGTTTCGAAAGTTATAGCGGAAAACATTTTGTCCGGTTTTTTCCCAGGTATACTATTAAACCTCGAAGGTTATAATTCTCTAATAATTTTTAATAGGATATATCTTCCATCAAGGATAAACACTGAAGTAAATCATTCTTGCTTGCATTAATGTTCGCTGGATATACACAGTTTCTTCTTGCAATGAGTTCCACAACGCGATTTGTTAAAAAGTTTTTCCAAATCAACTTTGCAGCTTTTTCTTTCTCTAACTTTCTGGACTGTTTGCACAGCTGTTGATTATGCCTTACATAAAAGATGTGGCTAATTTCACACAGGGAGCGGTCAGCAACAGCAATTTAATATTTTTATTGTATAGGGAACAATTTTAAGATCTGCTGAAATTCTAGAGACTTCCTTGCATTTTTTAATTCTTTACTGCACCTGGTTCATAAAATATGGATTCCATACTGTACATATACATACCCAACTTATGTCTGGAGACTCGTTTTTGTTAAATTTAAGAAGGAGAATTTTCTCTTTTGGTACCCTGTGTAATGTGAAATTTAATTTTATATCTGATGATAAGAAGAATCCTAAATAATTTTTTTTGTGTACAGTGGAAAGTATAGAATGTGATTTTGATGATGCTTTAATTTTTTGTAGATTTGTTTTGCATTTGCATTTATAAAGCGACTTACAAACCATCTATTATTTATTTATTTTATTTTAATATGTATGGTGTGAAAAATACCTACTGCACCTAATATGGAACCCTCGACAACGCCGCTGCTTATCACATGACTGAAAAGAACTTTATTCATTGATACTTGGAAGTACATTTCTTCTAATGAGTCAGCGATTAAATTGAGTAGTTTCCTGGGTAGAAAAATATTTTCTACTTCCCTGATTATAATTTTGTAAGACTGAAAATCAGTTGATTGAGTGTTACCATGGTTATCACTTTAATCGCCAAGACACTACAGAAGGTTGCTTGTAGTAAAAGATTCCTGGATTAAAGTGTACTGTATTTACTTAGGTACTCTATTTTGTGGTTACTTTTTTTTACTCGTCTATAAAATGTACTATATTTACTTAGGTACTCTATTTTGTGGTTACTTTTTTTTAACTAGTCGTCGATCAAAGTAAAAATTTGGCCGCCATATCTAAATTTTTCAAATTCTTTATAGTTATAACTTGTGTGGGACGTTGTCAAAGGCATTCATAAAATCAAGGTGTAACACATCAGTCTTAAAATTATGATTATTTCAATCGCTAAAACACGCCAGATGGTTGCTTGTAGTAAAACTTTTCTTGGAAAACGCCGCTTCCTACAAAATAATACCAAAGTGTACTTTATTTACTTACTCGTATCTCGCGGTACCTTTTTTTGACTAGTAGCCGATCAAAGTAAAGAGTTGTCTACCTCGCCTAAATTTTTTACATTAGACACTTAAAGTAAATATTTCAACGCATCGGTATCGGAATACGTATCGCGTTCGAAATAAAGCCAAAATACACAAAATTTTTGACTTGTTTATGCGATGTTTCGAACGATGCCCACTTTTTTGAAAGGTGAGATGACAAAATGTAGTGTATTTTGGCTTTATCTCGAACGCGATACGTATACCGATACCGATGCGTTGAAATATTTACCTTAAGTGTCTATTCTCTAGTTATATGTTGTATGGGACGTTGTAAAATGCCTTTATAAAATCAAGGTATACTATTAGTAATTTCGGCTCCGCCTCGTCCGTAAACATCTAGACTTGTACTTTAATAGACCATTTGCCGGCCTTGTATCGTACAACATTTTATTTCATACTGTCTTATTTAATTTAAAAAAAAAATAAAATTTTTTGAGAAGACAGCGACACTCAATATACCAAAAAAATGTCATGTCATCGATATTTGTTTCAACAGTTACTTTACAACAAAAACAAAATAAAGTTTATTTGTTTCTGTCACGTGGAGCAGTGAAAATGGACGCAATTTTGAAACAAAGTTCAGCCGCAACATAAAAACTGATTCCAGCCAAATCTTCAGTAAGATATAAAAAAGAATATGAAACATTCTGCGAATGGAGAAAGACTTTTAATGTGGAAAATACCGTTAACGAAAATGTTATGTTGGCCTACTTCTTAGATGTGGTAAGTATTAAATTAGTTTTATTTAAAAAAAATGTTTGAAATACGTACTATGAAATGTAAAAATACGACGTATTTTCGTAATTTTTAATTTTCTTACTTTTTCAGTCACAAAAATCCAGCAGTTAAACGCTATGGGCAAAATATTCGATGGTGAAATCTATGTTGGTAGTAAATGAGAACATGGATATATCCAGATTTCCCAAACTGATAGCATTTTTAAAAAAAGAATCTGTAGGCCACCAACCGACCCAATCAAAAATTTTGACCAGAGAGGAAGTGGAGGCAATTATGAAAACAGCTTCAACCGAGAAATTTTTGTTAAGTAAGGTAAGTTTTTTGGTTCCATTAAATAAAAATATATTTTTTTAACTGAATTTAGGCAATAGGCAATTTACACAGGAGTATTTAGTATTTACACTTTTCTGCCTTTTTTAAGTTATTATTTTTTGTATTGTTTTAGGTCGTGGCGCTACTAGGTATTTCCGGAGGGTGTCGAAGAAAGGAGCTCTACAACCTAAATGACGATGATATTCAAGATACAGGGACACAGTTGATTGTAAGTATAAACCAAACAAAAACTTAAATCAAAAGAGTGGTTACAGTCATTAAAGAATCATTTTTAAGCATATTCCTTAGTTATCGCCATCTGCGACCCACCAACATACCCGAAAAAGCATTTTTTGTGGGCTACAAGCAAAGAGTGGGCATCGAAAGGTACACGGGACACTGCTTCCGCAGAACGTCTGCCATGCTATTAGCAAACGCGGGAGCAAATGTTAATGTGCTAAAACATCACGGCGGCTGGAAGAGCACCTCTGTGGCCGAAAAATATATCGAGGAGTCTTTAGAGACATAAACAAAAGTAGCTAGAATGATTCAAGGAGGAGAAAACTTTGTTCAAGTTCTACACCAACAACACCAAACCCAAAGTTACTGTTCCTCGCGAAAAGGTAACCCCGAAAAAAATTTCTCGGCTGCTGCTCATGTAATTTCAAATAATTCCAATTGCACAATTAATGTGAATATTTATAAGTAATTTTTAGTAGTTTATTGTATAAAATATTTGTTTTTCATTAATAATAAAGATTTGTTAAAAAATATACCATTTTGCTTATAAAAATTCAGAAATTTAGTTTGAGTCCGGTAATGTTATTTTACCGGACTAATGATGTAATAGGTCATTTCCCGGACTCAAATTAATTCTGTAAGAGGAAACATTACAATACAGTATAAAATAAAAGTATTATCTTATCGGTACAATCGCTAAGACACTAAGATGTTTGCTTATAGTAAAGGATGTCTGAAATAAAGTGTACTCGATTTACCTTTTATATATTTTCTGGTACATACCTTTCTTTTAACTTGTTAAAATTTCGAAATACTTTAACTATTTGTTAAGTGTGGAGTAGTCAAGTGCCTGCTCAAAACTACTACATCAGTTGGTTAAGAGTTGTCACACTTTTTGTTCTAATCGCTGTACTCAGATTGATTATATTTTTACAGTTAATCTCTTAACCTGAATTGCGACAAATTATTTCAAGTCGTAGTTAGCCAATTGGATTATTTCGGTTCTGTGGGTGCACAAGGGCATCCGGATCCTCGACACCCTAAAGAGGAAGGTTTAATTTGTGCTCTGTCAATAACTTTCATTGTATACAGGAATTACTCTGATATCTCGGACGGGTTTTAAGCGTTTGATAGTTTGGCGCGGTTTACAATTCAAGTGTATCTGCTCTTGATGACTACTGCAATGCAAAACAATTAAAAGTCCCATTAAAGGCAACAAAATAAAATTGTTCCTGAAAAAATCAGGGAAACCTAACTAAAACAACCTCGAAACATTAATAATGTTTCGACCTAGACTTCAAATAAATTTTAAAAATATAAGAAAAAACTTAACTTTGTGGTAAGGTGCACCAAAGTTAGAGAACTTTTGTGTGAAGCAAAACCAAGAAATTATGAAAATTTTTTGGTTAATTTATTACACCAATTTCGAATTAGTTATATGCGGGATTTGATCCGAAAAAGAGACGTATTAGATATACCTTTAGAAATATCTATTGCTAAACAAGTTTGTTATCAGTGCAGTACGACATTAAATTTGCATAAATATCGCTATTAGCGACTAAAATAGTGTTTTTTTACAACCTTTGGTTTAAATAACGAGCGCAGTTAGTCATCTAAAACCACGAGTAAAAAAAGCATGGTTTAGCACCGAATTGTAAACACTATTTTTTACACCTTTATCAAAAAATTAAAATAAAAAACGGGAAAACTCTTACAAAATAAAACTCTAACAAATTATTAATCAAGGGTGACCATAGACAACACATCAATGTTTCTATCAGTGGCGTCGCCAAAAATCGACTCTGGGGAGGGAGGGGGTTTCATTTAAATAATTTAAAATGTAGGTGCATTTTGCTTTAGCTTTTGAACTGAAGGGAGGGGAGAGGGGCGGTTTAATAGGTATTGAGTTAATATATGCGAAACAAATATACATATTGTTAAAGCAAGTCTCATCTGGTCTCATTTGAAGATTTTTTTAAAATTAACTCCTAAATGCGCCGCAGGCCAAAATTTCAAAAAAATTGCACCAAAACAAAAATTTTGGTCTCTAAGGTTTTTTTTAAATACATATAGATTTGTTGTCAAATCATAAGTGCCCCGCAGATGAAAATTTTAAGAAAAAGAATGCCATTTATTACACGTATTGAATGCTGGTGAAAAAAAATTTCTTAGAATTAAACTAAAGTTTTAACAATTAATGACGTCATAGCACCGCAGGAATTTTTTTTTTAATTTATGACATCACACCAAACACACCACAAACTGGAGTAAAGGGTCAAAAAAGTGGGGGAGCAATAGCTCTCCCTGAGGCCCTTGATCATGACTAATTTATTGTAGATTGGGTTGGACCTCCCCCCCACCACCTGGCTACGCCACTGTTTCTATGGTAACCTACATAGTTCATATTGTTGCGTCCATTTTAATGTCTTACAGTTTGTTATTTTGTCGTATTTTCAAAATATTTTTTTTTGTGACTAAATGAAAAACACTCACTGAAATGGCTTAATTAGGTAGGAATAATTTAATTTTGTTAAAATTGGCATTTTACGATATTTTTTTCTTCATATTTGGGTATAAAATGAAAGAGATTTTGTTTTGCATAGTTTGGTTATTTGGGAACAATTAGTAAAGTCGGGTTTTTGATAAAGGTTTAAAAAAGTGTTACATATACATATACAGATGAGGCATATTTTTTGCGGCAATAAGTTGCAAAATATAATTGTTATATGTGTACCTATGTAAAAACAGGAAATGTCAAACTAAGAGACGGCTTGGAGAACCTTTTTGAATTTTTTACTGAATAAGCTAAAATTTTGTTTCTAGTGTCTCAATATTTTGAATTGATGACCTTAAGCAAATTTTAACTTATTTGGCAAAAAACGAAAAAAGTGCTCCGAGTCGTATCTTAGTTATTACAAAATGTTCTGTTCAGAATTTAGCCAATTTTCATACTTATTTGACTCCAAAAAGTATGGATATTACATGATCCGTTTGACGTCAATGACAGAAGATTAATAAAATATTTTTTTATCATGTCTCCCGCTTTAAAAGGCCACCAAAGCATGAAGCATAAAAATTCTTAGTCAAGCTTAAACAATTTCTACTCAGATCACCGACTTTTGATACGAAGCACTTTTTAAAGCAATTTAGGAGAACGTGAGTTTACCTAGGGAAACGAATACACCTTTGCTAAATTTATGAATTGAATCAAGCTAATTTGCGTCAGTTTTCATGCATAAAGTTTAGACAATTTTATTACAACCCATTTCAATAGTTTGATAACCGCTTAAAATATATGATGATCGGGTGATGCGCGTAAAAACAGGGAAACAGCTATCATTTTATCGCTAAATTATGCAAGTACGCTTGTGGTAAAATCAGTGCTAGTTAAAAGGTGTTCAAACTCTGGCCACATTTTTTAAAAACAATGGACCTCTTTGCAATATTTTCTCTGTAATTTTTTTTCAAGACATTGAAAGGCTCAATATTCTATGATAAAACGTATTTTTTAATTATTCTGTTTATTCTATTTTATAAAAGTCCTGTATGGCAACTTAGCGGTTCATACCCAGTTTTGTAACGCCAAAATTTTCTATCGCATGCAACTGTAGCGTAATAGTAATTTACGTTACAAGGCCGGGAAATCGTCTATTAAAGTACAAGTCTAGATGCAATATCTAGACGAGTACTTTAATGACATTTCACGGCAGTGTATCGTACAACGTTTTATTTCATACTGTTTTATTTACTTTAATATAAAAATAATTTTTTTTTGAGAAGACAGCGACAATCAATATACCAAAAAAATGTCATGTCATCTATATTTGTTTCAACAATTACTTTACAATTTTTCATCAAATTATTGTCAAAATTTTGAAGTCCAGGCATCTTCTACTTGGTTGCTAACAGAAACAAAATAAAGTTTATTTGCTTCTGTCACGTAGAGCAGTGAAAATGGATGCAATTTTGAAAAAAAGGTCAGCCGCAACAGAAGAACTGATTCCAGCCAAATTTTCAGTAAAATATAAAAAAATGTGGAAAATACCGTGAACGAAAATGTTATGTTGGTCTACTCCTTAGATGTAGTAAGTGTTAAATTAGTTTTATTAAAAAAAATGTGTTAAATACCTACTTTGTAAAAAAAGTCGTATTTTCGTAATTAATTTAAGTAAATGAGAACGTGGATATTTCCAGATGTCCCAAACTGATAGCATTTTTAAAGAAAGAATCTGTAGGCCACCAACCGACGCAATCAAAAATTTTGACCAGAGAGGAAGTGGAGTCATTCATGAAAACAGCTCCAACCGAGAAATTTTTGTTAATTAAGGTATGTTTTTTGGTTTCCATTAAATAAAGATATATTTTTTTAACTGAATTTACGCAATAGGGAATTTACACAGGAGGATTTAGTATTAATATTTTTTTGCCTTTTTTAAATTATTTCCGGAGGGTGTCGAAGGGAGGAGCTCTACAACCTAAACGACGATGATATAGGGCCACAGTTGATTGTAAGCATAAACCAAACAAAAACTTACATCAAAAGAGTGTTTACAGTCATTGAAGAATCATTTTAAAGCATATTCCGTAGTTCCCCACCAACATCACCGAAAAAGCGTTTTTTGTCGGCTACAGAAAATGAAAATGTATTAGCCAAAGAGTGGGCATCCATACATTTGGGAGAGCGCCTTTAAAAATTTCGGAATATTTAAATTTGTCCAATTTCGAAAGATACACGGGACACTGCTTCCGCAGAACGTCTGCCGCGCTATTAGCTAAGGTGACCAACTCCTAAATGGGCAAAACCTGGACACTCCGGCCATTCAATGTATTATATATCATGTATTTTTTCTTACATGCACCCCTAATAATAGTAGGAAAATATTTATTAAAGAAAAATAATTTAAGTAAGTTTTCTATTCAAATTTATAGATGGCAGAGAACATGCGCTTTTTTAATTGCAGTGATATTAAAGTTACAAAATACAGTGGTATCAAAACCGGGGCGAACCGGAACTTTTGCTGAGAAATCGGGACTATTCGAGATGGATTTTTTCTTCGGAACAAATGGTTAAAACTCTGGACTGTCCCGGCCAAAAAGGGACGGTTGGTCACCTTATATTAGCAAACGCGGGAGCAGATGTTAATGTGCTAAAACGTCACGGCGGCTGGAAGAGCACCTCTGTGGCCGAAAAATATATCGAGGAGTCTTTAGAGACAAAAACAAAAGTAGCTAGAATGATCCAGGGAGGAGAAAACTTTGTTCAAGTTTTACACCAACAACACCAAACCCAAAGTTACTCTTCCTCGCGAAAAGGTAACCCCGAAAAAGATTGCTCGGCTGCTGCTCATGTAATTTCAAATAGTTCCAATTGCACAATTAATGAGAATATTGATAAGTAATTTTTAGTAGTTTATTGTTTAAAATATTTTTTTTTTCATTAATAATAAAGATTTGTTTAAAAATATACCACTTTGCTTATAAAAATTCATAAATTTAATTTAAGTTCGGTAATGTTACTTTACCGGACTAGTGATGTAATAGGTCATTTCCCGGACTCAAATTAATGCCGTAAGAGGGAACATTACAATACAGCATGAAATAAAAATAATTTTAAATTTTAAAATTTGCTTAAAGGACTTCAGAGTTTAAAGATTCATTCATTCATAAAAGAAATTTCACTTTTATGAACTGTGAAGTAAGTTAAAATTCAAAGGTCCTTGTCTATCTGGTTCAAAGAACATTTTTAAATATTGCTTCTTGTGGAAGGTAAGAGAAGGGCCTTATCTATGCATATAATATATCTCTAGACAGGCAATATCTACACATTGAATATTTTTTTAAATTATTGGTGACGTCTTCTAAACAAACCAACCATATAGACAAAAATACAACTTGTGAATATTTTCCTCTTTATTTTTTGCATTTTGGCTAGGTTTTTTTTTCTTTGATTGTGTGTTTTTTGTTTGTTTGTGTGTACGTCGACCCTCAAATCACAGGTGTTGTTGTTGTTTGAAGTCCGATAGGTTAATCCCTTGGAAAAAGAACCCCGTTAAAGCGTGGTACTATGGCAGTACTTGACGTACCAGAAAAGCTGAGAATACGTGTCTCACTTTTGGAGTTCGTTTGCCCGGTTTTTACGCAAGAAATTATTGTGCTTCCCCAGCGCAGTCACCCATAGTTATACCCGGTGTTTAGGGGGTTGTATTTTTTCCAGAAATTTTAAACACATGAATGAATTTCTTCATAATGAAAACCGGATCAGCACCTACAAGGGAATGTGAGACATAAAAGTGTTTCAGCCGAGAGGTGGCTCGGTTACAATTGGTCCTGGTTCGGGTTGAACCAGAACCGGAACCGGCCCTTTCAATTTAAATTAATGACGTTGCAGTTGCAACCCAGTAATGAAATTTTAGAACCAGCCTAGGAGGTTAGTTAGACCCTTTGGTTGTAAACATAACCCTTAAAATTTTGCAAAATTATAGGTAGTCTTTTTTTGAGTAAAATCAAAAAAATCTTCACAATATCTTAAATGACGTCATTATTTTAGAGCCGCTGTCAAAATTTCTATCAAAGTAATGTCAACCAGGACCAAGACCAATTCTTAAATCAAAAATCTTTTTTGTGTACACCTAAAGGCATTATTTATTACATTTTTCTCTTAGAAATACCTCAGAATGCCATAAATTGCCTTAAAATCCATAGAATGCTCACTAAGATATTAGTTGACAAAAATCCCTTTTGGCGGTCTTATTTTTGGTCAACTTTCTTTTTTACTCTTTTTGTTACTTATTGCGTGTTACGGCTTACTTTTTACATACCTACTCTGACGGCAGCTTCTAAGAAAAAAGAGCCCGGCCCTGGAAAATTAATCGACACCGAACTAAAAATGTCCAATACATTTCTACTTACGGCTTAAGTTCAAGTTGTAACTTATCCTTAAACCTAAGTTAATCTAAATTGAGAAAGTGGCCCTTAGTAGGTATAATTTTATTTTGTTACACCTGATCTACTACATCAGTAAACTTCTGCGTAGCTATTCTTGAAATCAGGGAGAAAACAATCATCTCCCTGAAACGCATAGATCATATTGGTCGACGCCACACACACAGAGGTCATTTTTGCTAATTTAGGCGGTAATTAATATGCAATTGGATTAAAACATGTGTTGACTTACTTAAACTACTTTTTTATATTAGCTAGGTAACGAAAAATTAGTAAAGAAATAGCTATTTTCCTAACAAGTGCGGAAAATCGATTTTTCCGCACGCAACTGCCGTTGACGGAACAACGCGCAGCGGAGTTCTGTCAAGCACTTAAGTGCGGAAAAAAGGTTTTCGCACGTGTTAGAAACAATAATTTTTCTACAAGCGTGAAGAAAATACACTGAATATAGTTTTTAACATTTTTATTTAAAATGATATTTATTAACTTATTTATATTATAGTTAATGGTAAATGTACAATGATTGGCACTATTCAAATTTATAGCAGATGACAGTTGGTTTCGGTTGCCCAATAAAGATTGTGTGTCCTGTTGTACAGGGATAATTACTTCAGTAGACTGCAGCTCGTTTACGGATTCTTGATGTCCAGTTTGTTTGTGTTGTACAAGTGCACTTGTTTCAGCATCCGAATCAGAAAAGGTTGCACAACTGGTGAAAGCATTGGCTGGAGAAGATTTCAATATTTTCCTTGCGAAGAATTTTTTATTTTCCAGGGATTCATTCAGGTAACCTTCGGCTAATTTTGTGGATTGCCATCCTTCATGGCGCTTCAAGTTCGTTATGCCCACTCCAGCATCTGCAAGGGCAGTGGCCGAAGACCTTCGATAGCAATTTCCAGTAAACTCTTCTGGATTCGGAAGACGTAAATATGCCGCTACCTCAGATGGCATTTTTCCAAATTCATTTATACCGACGCCCTGGATACTACATTCCCCTGTGCGATATTGGACAAAAAAACCTTTGGTGTGTTGTATGTTACAAGTTCAAATTTTTCTCTCCATTGATCACAAAACTTCGGCTTGTGTGCATTTTGTTGTCGGCTATTTTAACAACTGTCATAGATTTTTCCAGCTGCACGTTTTTAAGTAACAAGTTCGTTAATTCTTCCCGTGTGTACGCCACTGCTAGGCCAAGAATTTTTGCCACCTTAATAAGGAAGTAAATGTCATTGGAAGTGTTGTCAATAAATTTCTCCACGTCATTTATGGTTAAAATTTTTGATTTCTTTGGTATAAATCCAACCATTTTTTTCTTGAGAAAAGCAATTAACTTGAAATGCCTACTAATATCCACATTTTTTTTAGCTTGAGCATACTTTTCAACATTGAGTACCTTGAACAGAGTGTGGACGGTTGACACGATGTCGATAATTCGTGAAAATAAGCTAGGAAAACTTCTTGCTTTTGAAAATTCGTGTTTTTCTTGTCCAAACTCCATTCACAAAAAGCGTTGTACTCTTTCTCATACCTTTTTCTGGATTTATGTGGCAACAAATCCTCTTTTGAAAATTCAGCCGCCAAAAGAATCTTATCAGGTACCTCTTCTACCGAATTTTCGGTAATTTCTTCATTGGAAGTCATTTAAATTTTTTTGCCACTAACAAATAAATGCATAATCAACTGGTTAGTCACACCATAGCAACCAAGGCATTTCGTAGGCAATATGATGAACAGAAACTTCGAATCAGTACAGGTTTTTCGAAATTTGACATATCGGTGCGGAAAAAATTTTCCACAACGTACGGAAAAATGTTTCCACACCGTGCGGAAAAACGAGAAAAAATATTGTGGAAAATGCGATTTTTCGCACAACCTAGAAAAAATTATTTTAAGGGTCATCATGGCTTGACCGTTAGGAAGAGAAATAAAAGATGCCAATTTCTATTAAAATATTGTCATTTCTGGGAGAAATCAGCGGCATTTTTTCTTCTGATCTCAAAAATAGCTACAATACACCCTTAGCATAAACCTTAAATTAGTATGCTACCTCTCAAAAAGATAATAATTTTAAGTTTTTAACGTGTTTGTGTCGTTCTACTAGGAAGTCCGATGCACCCGAGGGGAAAATACTGATTTCTGATTTGTAAAGCTGATTCTTTTATTTTATAATTAAAAATCGCAAAAAACATTTGAATATTTTTTAAATCATACATAACCTCGCACAAAATACGGATATAAAGCAAAGAAACCCAAAAAACATAACCGCACCACAAAATAAAAAATTTGCAACCCACCTACCTGTCTAGATAACAATAGAAAAAACAAACAAAGCAGCATCCCTCCAAAAGGGAGCACCTTCTTTTACTTACCTGAAAACACATATAAAATCAAAGAAAACCAAACCACAAAACAAAAAATTTTGCACACCCCACCTACCACATAACCACAGAAAAAAACAAACTAAGGCAGGCAAATAAAACCAAACGCCAAAATAAATAATTTTTGCACACCCCACCTACCTGTCGCCACAGGAAATAACAAACAAAGCAGCACCTTTCCAGATTTTCTTTGACTCACCTGAAAAATAAAAAGTAACAAATACTAAGCTTCAGTTTGATATTTTTTTTTTCGAAAAGTCGACAATACAACAAAAAATTACAAAACCATATATCATAGTCTTGATCAATATATTAGGTCTCTATCTCATAGACCGATATTGTGGCTGTAACAAAATAAAAAAAAATTTGCACTAAACACAAACTTGCCCTTCTTACTTAAATTAGTATATTGACTTAACTGAAAAATTTGGAAATAGTCCGGTATCTTAGCATAAAAAAACTTCAAACATGGATGCATCTGAGATTTCTTTTGTCTAAACAGTGGAGCTTTAAAAAACACCCGAGACTCAAGCTATATGTCAACGAGTTTAGCAGTAATGAAAACGGAATCGCCCTACATTGGACCCCAAGGACCATGAAATATTTTTTGATATCACTAAGTACTAACTGGCATCTTGAGAATAAATTAAACCGAAAATTTTTTACATGTAAAAGATGCTGGAAAAAGTGTATTTATTGGAGTCAGTAGCGTACCGCTGGTTTTTACATAATACTCGCAATAAATTTTGCCACTTCTTTTCGCTATTTTTCTTTTCTCACTTTTGACATATATGACAAGGAAAATTAATTTGAGCCACAATTAGGACCATTAAATTTTCTACAAAACAGGTTAATTAAAGTGATAGTCCATCTGAGCTCTGGCGGAAAAATCGAAAGATTATGTTTAAAAAATGTATACATTTTTATATTTTTTTTTCAAGCTTTATAGTTACTGACTCACGTGGACACGTTTACACAAACTATTCAGCCACAAATTATGGTGCGACAAGTTCTCCAGAAAATAAGACCAAATTTTCTTGGTTATTTGGTAATTTAACATGGGGGAGTTCTAGGGGAAGCTGAATACTGAGAAGTAAAAACTTTTCTGGCATTTTTACATACTCAGTCGACTGTAGCGTGCCATTGGCTTGAGCTGTCCCCGTGGTTTTTAATTTATTTTAGAACTTAATAATTTATTACTATTTTTCTTTGCAAAAAATTATCAACAGGTCAGGGTGGTAACAAAAGAAATCTGGAAAAGTTTTTGGTACTTTTATATGCCTCAACATGCCAGCGTACATCTGTGAACGAATGTCGATGACACTTATTTGTTATAAAAAACAAGCCAATTGAATGCTGCCCTTTTACCAAAAACTGTATATTGCCGCACGCATAAAACAGCAGCTTTTCAAGCAGTTATTTGGAAAAGACAAAAACTTTACCCCTCCGGAACCTTAGTTGTGGGGATGGAAAAAAATTGACGGTTTGTTCTACTGTTGTCGACTATTCCAACTGTCCAGAAGTTTTTTTTTTATTTTTTTTATACTGGGACTTTCCATCCCTTACAGGATCAATGCCCAGTGTTAGCGAAGTTTTTGCAAAGTTAAAGACAAACACAAAATATCCATGCACCTAGCCGGGATTCGAACCCGGGACCTTCCGTGCGGCAGGCAGATACTCTGTCCACTGCGCTACGGCAGCCGGACAGAAGTTAATAAGGTGTTCTTTTAAGTTTTTTTGCAAATTCTGCAAATGTGCAAAAAATAAATTAAATATGCTGAATTATGAGCATGTAATTGCAATAACTTCTCCGCGGTAAAATAAAGTTTAATTTATGTTTTAAATAAATTTTTGATTAAAAGACAGTGAAAAGATATATTTGTACTGCGTCAGTAATTAATTTTTCAAACACGTTGGAAATGAGGGGGGGTGTAGTCAAATTCGTGTATTAGTTTTTCCGGAGATCCTTTCATAAAAAAAGATTTAGTTAAAAAATCAAATCAAATTGATTAAAATAACTTAATTTAAATATTATGACGTCATTATGACATCTTGCATGTTTTTTATAACCTTAGATGCAAAAAAAAATATCTAAGTAAAATATATTATTGATCAGACGAATAAAATTAAACCGCAATATTTTTCTACGGACTAATCCACAATTTTTCGTTTAATACAATTCTGGAACTCGTACGAAAAATGACAAGTAACACATGGTTTAAAAGGAAATTTTAATCCCTTTATTTTGAAAATTTTAATATTTGTAAAATGCTTCATTAGAGGTTTTTCATACACATGTGAATTTGAAGGCAGAAGAGGTCCGGGTAGTAGCCGGATATCATGGCTTAAAAATCTTAGACAATGGTTTGGTGTTAGTACTACTACACTTTTCAAAAAAGCAGTGGACAGGGTGCAATCGCGCCAACATTCGAAGAGAGCATAACATTTGAAGAAGAAGATGTGAATTTTCTTGAAAAACAAATAAATCTAAAATTATCTTAATATTTGTGACGTCATATCTGGCGTACGAGATGATGATTTTTTGGAGCGTGGAGATTCCTCTTTCAGAAAAACTAAAAATGTCAGATGCATCCAAGTTTGAAATTTTTTTATTTTTCTTGGTTATTTTTTGTGCAATAATTTAATTTTTTAATTTAACACAGCAAAAGTTTAAGTAAATTTTTATAGGAATTGATGACGTAAAAGAACTTTCGTTTTATCGATGCAAGAGTACGCATTTAAACATATTGGCAACGTAGATTAATTACTAAATAAAGGTCTCACTAAACTCTAATTTTGACCGACTTCTAAATCAATTACCATTTCTGCTGCTCAATCACCCTCATTAAGCCACATCAGGTCTAGGGTTCTAATCTAAGAAAAAACCCCGCAGCACAAAAACCCGGACAAGCTGCTTTAATCAAACACTTTGAGAAATGGGTTAGATTCATGATAAGGTGAAACGATAGACTTAGATAAAACAGCTAGAAATCTGGTTTGTAGATATTTTAAGAGCTTTTTATTAAGAAACAATTTTACCGAACCAAAATATATATTCAATATTAAACTGAAACCCAAATTTCGAGAGTTACTATCAAACAAAGAAGTTTATTGATCTTTAAAGTTTTATAAACGATATATTATTGATACCAGGGACTTACCGGTACATAAAGTCGACATAGTCTGACCAACAAACGTTATATCAATTCAGCATTATTTTGATAGCACCGCGATCAAAAAAGCTCTAGCTGTATAGCCAAAATGTAGGTTTTATATAGCTCCAGCAGCCAAGAAGATACCAGCGCCACGCCGTCCCATAACAGATGTGTAAGTGTCTAAAAATAGACACTTAAAATTACGTATAAAAAGAGTGCTTATTCCTGCTTATCGTATATCAGTGCGCATGCTCAGAACGGATACGCCGTACAACAGCGACTACGCCTCCCTATCTTTACGACCACCCATGCGGTATTCGCAAGCAGTTAGCTCGTTCTATGGGTGTATGGGTACGATACCGTCGTATGGCATTTTGAGCATGCGCAGTGAGATACAAAAAATAATAAGCACTCTTTTCATATGTAACTTTAAGTGTCTATTATTTGTGCGAAACTGTCAAAAAATATTATTAAAGTCAGCCTATAATGTCCAATAAGTCCTATTAAATAGTTTCTTAAAGAAGTGATAAATATCCAAAGTGGACCATTAGTTTAAATGTAGATAAAGCATATAATTATGAGATACTATAACGGTCGAGCCCTAGCGTTTTCCGAAAAAAAAACGTAACGAGAGTAACTCTCCTATTCAAGTTAACCAAGAATACAGAGCCAAAAACTCTTCTTTTTTTTAACAAATTTCTTTGATTTTAAAACTTATTAATTAACTACTACGTTTTCACGTGGAACTAAATACGTTTTCAATAAAATTCACTTTAAAACCTTCCATGAGAACGTGGCAAATCGAACTTTTTTTTCGTTGGCCCTGACCAAATCCAATACCGCTGTTTTTGGGATCGTAATGGGATCCAACTGTATGAAAACGGGTATTGAATCGAACTAACTGATGACACCAATAAGCTGTTGGCACTTCCAATTTATTATATTATTGTGTTCTAACTTAAGGCCTATTTATAATCACAATGGATATTGTTTAAATGTTAATTTTTAAAGTTAAATATATGAAAACCAGTGATGCTGTTTACTTAATGCTTAATGCATTATTCTTAAACTTAATGTGTAATGGATAATTGCTATAGTTGGGCAATTTGTAACTTTGTGCATCCAATTTAATTAAATTAATAAAATGCGCATAAGCGATGCGTTATTTGCCACTTTTTCGACCTTTTCGGCGTTGTTTTGGGCAGTATTGTGGTAAATATTGTATAAAAAAAGCAATGCCAATTCAAGCAATTGATTTATTGTGTATTTATTAAAAAAAAAACAGATAAAACCCAACCAATCAAAACATAATTAATTTTATAAAATTGTTGTTCAATTCATGTTCAATACTTGTGTCCATTTGCACCGCAGAGATAAAACCACATTTATTAAGACGCCAAATTTCATGTGCAGCGTATTTTAAAAACCAATTTAACGGTCGTTAAACCCGGTTTGTTTAACAACTTATTCGGCAGGGCTTAAAAATTCTTAAATCCAAATTTAGCACAAAACTTGTTTACTATTGGTCAGATTTTTGACTGAAAATATCAAATTCAATCAGCTGTTGTTTTCTTTTCATATTTGTTAAGTGCGTTGGTGATGACAATGAATTTTAACATAGAAGGACACAACGATCTGTCACGTTCAAGTGTTGTGGAGGGCAAACCAATGATTTTCCAAAAGACGCAACGTTAATTTCAAAGCAGTAGCTAAAGTTACGACAGTCGTATCTAGAGTTACGACAGTCGTTTTTGGGATTGGGTTACTTCTTCTGTGTTGTGTAGGGTTTACTGGGGTTTTGTTGTGTTGGGTGGGGTTGGTTTTCTTGTAAAAATGTCATAATTTTAGCCACGGTATAATTTAAAGTGAAAATCACTTGGTAAAATTTTTTTTTATTTTAGTTTGTTCGTTTTGGACAGTGGATAAAAGCAGTTGGTTCCCTGATTTTTGGAAGAAAATGAAAAAACTGGTTAAAAAAAAGATGTTTGCGCCAAGGTCAGTGACCTGTGTTTTGTTTTTAATATTTTTTTAATTTTTTACAGATTTGTGAGAAAGAAATATAATACGAAAAGTCGCTTGTTGCAAATGTAAATGAAAAAGTACCAGAATTGGGCTAAAATAAATCATATTATTTTTTTTCACCATAAATAGGCTTTCAGTTGAGGTAGATAATCATGCTTTCAGAGCATCTTTTAGTGTTGCCGGAGTGTCTGCGTCGTAAAGTTAAATCTAGCCTGGTGCAAACAAATTTTCCTAAATCCGGATTCAAAATTAAATCAGGATTTAGCCCAATCTAGATTAAAGAAATTTTTGGTGCAATTGAACATTAATAAACCTTTTTCGGTTTAACTAATTTAACGGGTTGATTTAACGAAACTAGGGATCAGGGATCCACGTGAAACGAACTAGTTGTATGTGGGTCGAATAGGGCAAGAACTCTGCCTTGTCTTTCTTATTGTGATTCGTTTGGGGTTTAGTTTAAAATAGTTGTTTTCACAACTAGTGGCTAAAATAGTGCTTTTTTTATAAGCGTTTGTTCAAATAACGAGCGCAGCGAGGTATTTAAAAACTCGAGTAAAAAAAGCACAGTTTAGCCGAGAGTTGTTAACACTATTTTTTTTAATACCTTTATCAAAAAATCCAAGAAAAAGAGAAAAATACTTTGAGAATTCTCGAACGAAGAGCACTTCTCGCAAAACACCATCTTTATACTATAAATCAGGGCGGCTGGTAAATGAAATAACCATGGTTTCCATAGCGATGTACCTTTTTACTCGGTGACGTTTTGCTATTTTGCCGATGCTTTTAAATGATTTTTTCGTAAATACTTGGTGAAAACTGGCGGAAATGGCTCAATTGTTAGGCAAGACTAATTACATTTTTTTCCGGTATTTCTCTTTAATTTTGGGTAAAAAACGGTAAAAAACGGACGGAAATCTTTTTTTGCATCGGTAACAACAAAATCTATGCTTTAGTTATCTGCAGGCAGTTACTAAAATCATGTTTTTGATGAAGGTATAAAAAAAAAATCCGTTTTAATTATCGCAGGCTACACTTTAAGTAACAAAAAAAAGTGTTACGTTTAATATTTACTGCTTTCATGCATTTAATTTTTTTTAAAATGCTAAATTTATGCCAAAATCTTTTGCTCTACAAAGTCGATTTCGATTTATTACAGTCCTGGTTGACCTTGGTCCTAAAAGTTTTCAGAAGTAAAATCAAAAGAAGGAGACCTCGAATATGTAATATCTATGCCTATATGGCACACACACAAGATGGCGTGACAAGCGATAAAACTTTTTTTTATAAGAGCACTAATTGACGCAAAATAAATCCAATATTATTTTAATACCTAACCGAAAATAAGTCCCGTTAAATTGACATAATACGCATTTTTAAGAAAAAAAACCTTGGTCTTCTTTCAGTAATCGGTACATTTTCGTGGGTTCCGCTTTTTATATCCCTATTCCGATAGGCGGCGCTCTGCATATAGCCAAGCCAACATCCCGCGTTGTTTGATGACGAAAGTTGTTCAAACTCGCTGGGTGTTATGCCCCATACGCCAGCTACAGCCCTATGTTACCCTGATGATTCCTAACAAGGATGAAACAGTCACGTAGGTTTCTGGACTATCCATTAGATCTTGGAGGCCTGGTCCTAATGAATTGAAAAGCAAAATATGCGTCCGACGCCATGAAAGTTTCTGTTTAAATATTGAAAGATATTACACGATCGAGGTCTCCTTCTTTTGCTTACATTTCTATGATATTTTAGAACCAGGGGTAACTAGAAAAGCGATGAATCGAAATCGACTCAAGAGCCAGCTTATTGTTGATTCATTAGAAAATGAGTAGGTAAGTAGGTAAGGTAAGTACTCTGGAAAATTTCCGCTAATGAATATAAGAAAGGCTGAAATGCCAAAGTCTTGTGTTTTTCAGCAGGCTTATGATTTCTCCCTAGAATCCTTATTATTGTCGATCGTCTGTCATGAGTTTCGTGAAAGCCATTAAAACACGACATTTACATACTCGTTTGCAGATTCCTTCTATTGGACACACTGAACGCGATTCTTCAGAAACGGCAGAAAATCTCATTTAAAATAAAAACACAGCATTCTTAATATTTATCCTAACTTTGTAAGAGAAATGGCGTAATTTTTTTATTAAAACTTTTTAAATTGATTATTTTAAAGATATTCTCCAGGACTAGTTACCTGCGGAGCTAAATTGCTACTACGCGTACCAATAAACGTCAAAAAGGGTCGAAAATTCTCACCATTTAAAAGGAAAGACAGAATTTTTGTGACTTCTCTGAACAGTGACAGCAACATATTCCATGGCTATCTATGGTTTTGTATGTTAAAAGTTTTAAAGATAGCCTAATAAAATACATTTGTAAATGAAAAAAACTGGTTTTCACAAAAACTGCCAACAAAACTTAAAATTGACATATTTTTTATTTATTGTAACAGTATTAAGAAGCTAAATTTTAAGAAACATTAGTAAATAAGTCCTGACAAAAAAGCAGGTAGTGTAAACTTGTGTGTAAAAACGTCAGATTTTTTGTAAGGGTGAGATTCTCTGACGTTTCTTGAAGACTCGCGACCACTCTACGGCTTTGTACTAGTAAAGATGTTTCAATCAAAATCAGGTAACTGTTGGGATATTTTTAAAAGTATGTCCATGTATTATCATTACTCTATGTAACCATTTCTCTAGTTTGTTTCATCAAAAGAACCTGAAATATCGCATTACGCTGCCTGAAGTTCATTACCTAACCTCATGTTAAGCTCATAAATTTAGAGCCTGTCGATACGTTAAGCGTACAAGAAAAATTGGCAACAATAAAACAAAATAGACACATGTTCCACAGAAAACTGCATTAAACCATAGTTATAGTTTTTTAATCCACTTGTATTTTTGCGTGTTTTATTTGTCCAGAGACGTTTTCTCACATTGAAACCACTCATAAAAAACTTTTTCAATAATTACGTCATTGATTAGTAAAAATGCTTTTTTATTGTAGTTCTGGAAAGTGGTTAGTAAAGTCACAACTGAGAAATTTCGAGTTATTTATGCTTAAAAATCATTTACAACCTAGTAAATTCTGTATTTCTTCGCAACAATTTAGTAAAATCCACATAATGTTAGAAGGTTTTGTTTTTCTAAATATTTATAAAATACATCAATGACGTCACTGTTCCACCAATTTGAATGGTTTGTTCATTTCTAGGGCATGCGTGTTTCTCCTAGACTCCACGTCTTGTTATTTTCGTTTTTCGACCTTTTCCACCAGGAATTTTATGTAAATATATTTGTGAAAAGATTTCTTCTATATTTTTTCTTTTTCGAGATGGAGCGGACGAAACATTATTTCATTCGAGCCATTCGACCGAAGCTAACCACAGCGACTTGTCAATCTAATGACGTAGTATGTGACGTCATTACTTCAAAACTGTTTGGAAATACTTGCTTATGAGAAACCGACTCGGATATCTAAATAGCTCTTTATGTATGACGTCTTACTTACTTAAAACTATATGCTAATTTTGTGAGTGGGTTTTCTTACGGTGACGTCATACTTAATTAACTTGGAAAACCAACTTTTAAAATTGCTTTCTATTTGTGGTTTGAAAGAGAAGTGAAATTGAATGTTTATTCAGTTTAAAGAACTGTAGTTTTCGCAAATGACGCAATCGTATAGTGTTGTTGGTCAAAAGTGCCGCAACATTTAAATACTGAACAATAGATTCTTTGGATTCCTGAACAGGACACAGACTTTATTTCATTAAAATCGGTTTACATAAACAAAAAATATACCTATTTAAATAAAAATCAGGGAAAAAATATCGGGTAAAGTAAGAATTCGACTGGATGAGTGTTTGAGGAGCAGAAGGCGTGGGTGAAACTAGAGGGATGAGGTGGAGGGGAGGGAGAAAGCTATAATTTTAAACACGCGAACAAATTCGCAAGAAATTGCTACAAAAATAGTAAATCTTGTTTGTTTTTGACAATGAAAGCAATAATGAAAGACAGGGATAAGTACCTCTTAAAATTTTAAAAATCTAATAACAACTCACACTGGAAAATAGTAGTAAAAGAAAAAATCGTTTGTTGCCAATCAAGAATCAAAAAATATTAATGAGCTGTGGTTATCAATTAAACGGCAAATTTTTTCAACTAACAAAAACACCGTTACTCCTCGAAGAATTAAGCAACGTGGAAATTATGATGTGATTCAATATCTAAACCAGATCATGAGCAATTGGATTTTCACAATTTGAATAAAAAAACTGATGTTCATCATTTATTTTCTTTTAATACATTGTTAGAAATTGACGTTCTTAAAATAATCACAAACATTACCACTTGGAAAAAAGCAAAGGTTATACCCATCCCGAAAATTTCTAAGTCCGAAAATATAAATCCTTTCAATGTTTTCTAAAGTTCTGGAAAAAGAAATGGAAAATCAAGTTCAAATACACTTAAAAAAACACTCACTTTTACCAATATATCAGCCTAGACACAAGCTGCCGCTGCTTGAACAACCATAATTGATGACGTAATTTCTTTTCTCTTTTATCTATTTTGAGTTTTTCGGGATTTTCAGTGGACGCCAGAAATCTACTATTCAGTATGCTCAGTGGCAGATCTCAGTCTGTGTCGTGTGGTTCTAAAATGTCATCTTTCTTTGACGTTACGACAGGTGTCGCTCAGGGATCAACTCTCGGGCCATTACTTTATTCACTGTATGTCTTTCAGGTTCCTGCCGCGTTTTCTTCTTGCCTACACTACTTTTATTTTGACGACACACAATGTTCTATTTCTTTCGATCCAGAAGAGTCTGGACAGGCTGTAACTCCAATGAGTTTTAATTTGAAAAATGTTTCAAAACTATCCAAACAGCACTGTCTTCAACTTAATGGATCGAAATAATCTAAAACACGCAACCAATCAAGTTTCATAAAAAAATCAGGAATTGAGGTCTGGTGATGCCTTCAGAAAGCATATTTTAATCTAAGAATGATATTTCAGCAACGAAGATGTCTGTCACAAAAAGTGAAAATATTGCTGTGCGAGAGTTATGTTTTGCCACAGCTCAACTTTTGCGATACATTTTACGGTCCTTGTCTCTAGAAAACAGTGCAAAGACTTCAAAATTTATGTCTGAGATTAATTCACAGTGTATGCAAGTATCAACGTATAAGTCACACTCTCAAAATACGTAACTGACTGAATATGCACAACACACGTCGCATTCACGCTTTAGTTTTCTTTTTAGAAATAATAAAAAACAAGTTGTCTGGTTGCCAAACCACGATTTTTGCCTCAAGTGGGAAATGAATGGTAAAAGAAATTTTTTTGCTGATTTTGTTAGCCAAAATGCTCTATTTTAAGAATCCGATTGATGCCACTCTGGCACCCTTGGGTATTTTAAAAAATCCAAGATGGAGGCCATTTTCAAGTGAAAAAACTACAGAAAAATATATCTGAACAAGATATTGGTGTGTGGAATATCATTTCAGTTGGATTTGGGTCGACTTAGTGATAATTTGAAGCAGTGGAGGGGTATTTATGCGGTAAGCCGTAAAACTGTTTATGTGGAGAATTAACGAACTTACTTTATTTAAGTTTTGTTGTTGATTTCGACAGCTTCGCTCAACCCTGTTATAAAATTAATTAATTATTTTTGGGCATCATCCCCCATTTTGAAATATTCAAGATGGCGGCCGTGACGGGCCGTCGTCAAAAAATCAAAAGAGAAGCATATATGCATGAGATACATCAATTATGGGGTTCTTGGTTCGGCTGAATCCAAATCTGTTGTTAAAAAAATATTTGGCTGTAACTTAGAGAAGTGGGGGCAATTTATGGGGTAAACACGAAATGGAGACTTGGCGAAAATACTTATATATCTTGAATATTTTAAAAGGTGGATGATGTCCAAATGTCATTAATTATTTTTATAATGGAGTTGAGCAGAGCTGTCGAAATCTGTAAAAAAACTTAAATAAAGTTTGTTCATTAAGTCCCACATAAACAGTTTTACTGTTTGCCCCATAAATACGCCCCAATCACTCCAGATTACCCCCAAAAAATGTTTTAACCACATATTCGAATTTAGCTAAAGTTCATGTATTACATGTCTACGTTAGTAGGTCGATTTTTTTCATAAAATCAACCCTCCGTTGGTGTACCCCCCAGAACAAAAATAATACCGGATTTGGATTTAGGCGACTCAAAGACGACTAAAATGATGTACCAGTTACCTATATTATGTTCAGACATTTTTTTCTCTATTTTTTTTCACTTAAAAATGGCCGCCATCTTGAATTTTTCAAAATGCCCAAGGGTGCCAGAGTGGCATCAATCGGATTCTTAAAATAGAGCATCTGAGCTAACCAAATCAGTGAAAAAATTTCTTGTACCATTCATTTCCACCTTTTTTTTATTTTCTCCAGACTAAAGGTACCCAGCTATTTGTACCGAAAGATTACATTTCGAACAGAGGTGAACAACCTGCACCTGCGTTTCAGGGGAAGACTATCAGTACCTCGACACCTTACTAATCATTTTTAATGGTCTTACTCTTACCAAATCGTTGCAACTTGGAATAAATTACCACAATTGTTAATAAATTGTATCTCATTACGAATTTTTCGGCAGCAGGCGTAAAAAATTAATGATTGATCAATTCAAAAAACAGTTGTATTAACATTTTTTCATCGTATTGTTTTTTATGGTTGTGCTGTAGCGAGACGAACATGCTAACATGTCAACTTTTAGGTTATAGTTTACCTTTCTCTTTCATACCTTCTTTACCACTTATTTATTTTATTTTAGAGAGGAGGAGAGTCAGGTAGAAGAACAGGTCCTTAGTCTAGAAACAGGTTCAATGTATGCAATTTAGATATGATCAATAAAGACCTTTATTATTATTATTATTATTAGTTTTATATAAAAATCTAATGGGTTTTTTTCATTTAATAGAGTTTTAAAAAGTTCCGGTCTACTATATAATTAAAATTCCCGCTTAGGGTTTTTGCTATATTCTCAAGACCAAGGTACATGTTACTTGCTTATTATATAAACGGAATCTGGGAGCATTGTGTTCTATCTAGGTATTAGTGTAATGTCTCGTTAAAAAAGAAGGGCAAAAACGGAGACCGCTGGGAGACAAGCAGGAACGAACGGGGTGAAGATTTAAATTGCAAAAAATTTAGCTCTGAAACGCGCCTCAGCGTTACGTCACGGCACGGAAAGCTAACAAAAGACATTTACATCCCATCGCATTCAGAAGCCTTAAAAGATTTTATAGTCCTGGCCCCATCGTATACACCCGCAAAAAAATCTAGGTCCGGAGATTTTGACTTTTGATTCATATTTTTGGATCATTGTAGCGGTAATTTATCTTCGGTAGACATTGAACACCTAGGTAAAACTATTTTATTGGCCACCCTGTATTTTTGTATTAAAAGGTTTAAAATTTGCATTTTTTTGTATGTTTCCCTTGTGGATTACAGAAAAAGATAATGATAACAAATGTTTGTTAGGACCTTCTCTATCACATATTAAAAAATTACAAAAATTGACCTCTATTTTAAAACCTTGCATTTTAAGTCGTCTTTTGGACAAAGCGCTTTTGTTTCTCACTTCATTACGACCAGGCCTCCAATGTCTGATAGAGAATCCAAACACCTACAGACCTGTTTTATCCTTATTAGGAATCATCAGGGAGTCATAGGATTATACCTGGCAGTTGAAGCTGCATAGGTATAATCCTATGACTCCCTGATGATTCCTAATAAGGATGAAACAGGTCTTTAGGTGTCTAGATTCTCCATTAGACATTGGAGGTCTGGTCGTAATGAAGTGAGAAACAAAAACGCTTTGTCCGATATGCCACGAATGTTGCTTTGGTTTTTGTTTGCGGACGCGAGATTCATTTTGTTGTTTTTTACCCTGTTCAATATTGAAACTTAAGTTAAATTATAAAGTCCCTAAAAATAAATAAAATCAGAAAAGCTATATTGAATCTGTGACATTTTTTGGAAAACGTACATAATTTGGTGCAACCGTCCGGTTTATCTCGGTTTCCATGACAACCCATATACTTAATAGACATAGGACATAATACATGAAACGGAGAAAGAAATTATCTTTCGACCAGTGGTTTTCTTTTTTAGATTTTCCGAGTACTTTTTGATATTTAGCCTTTTTCCACAAGGGATATACATAAAAAAATGCAAATTTTCAGCTTTTTAATACAAAAATACAGGGTGGTCCCTAAAACACTTTGTCTACTCAAGATAAACTAGTACTACAATGATCCAAAAACATTAATCAAAAGTCAAAATCTTCGGACCTAGATTTTTTTGTGGGGGTATACGATGGGTCTAGGAGTATTTTCACGTAGGTATATAAATCTAGGGTGGGCAAAAAAATCTTGCCCACTTTTAAATTTGCTAAAACTTTTGATTGAATAGCTCAATTTTGAATTTTTTTTAACTTTTTTGAAAGACAAAACATGAGACTTTGCCGATCCGGTTCAAATTTTGACAAAGCAAAAATGCAAGGTGGCGGACCGTTGTGAATATCGGGTAATATTTACCTCTCCTGCAAAAAAAAATACGTGAGGCTCTGAAGAAATTCTAAGTTATTGCGACAAAAGCCTTATGTATGCTTTCTATACCAAGACATTATTTAAGTAAATCGGTTAAGAGATAAGAAAACTATAAACCTGGTTTTTGAGTGTTAACATTGTCATTTGCAAAAAAATTGCAGTTTTCGCACTTGCTATAACTTTTGATCCGATTACTTGATTTTAAACATTTTTGGGTGAACAAAGCTTGCGGCTGTGACATTTTTCGTACCTCCATGATGGTGGACAGCTTTAACACACTCTAAACATTGGCTAATTTCACTCCCCTAAAAAAGTAACAAAACAAAATCAAGCCAATCTACCTCCCATCTCTGCTAGGTATATGGAGGTATCACTTACTTACATCAGTTAAGAAGGAAGCAAGTTAGTGTCACCTTCTCCAGCGTTTTTCAATAAAAATTGTGACTTGTATTAAAATTAAAAAAATTGCTCTGGTTTTACCGATTTTTTAGCTAGAGTGGCATGTATTGGTTATTTGGCCGAGCTTAAGCTGAGTTTACTTTGTTATTAATCATCAAACACTTATATTTTTTATGAACTTTTTTGCACACTTATACTTTTAAATCAAAATGAGATTTTCAAAGCTGATCCCATGTGTTCTTAAGACAGTAGTCTTCCAGATACAATGGGCCTAATAAAATTTGCGACATTTTGCTATATGCAGAAACAGACAAATTTTAAGCAAGGGGGCATTTAGTTTATGGCACCATACTTGATGATCAATTTTTAATTTCTTAACCGATTTAATTTAGTGATACTTTCATATATGCAGCAGAGAGGGAACTTTTGTCGCATTAATTTAGATTTTGTTTAGTATAGGTAACAAATATAATTTTTTGTTCGGGGAAGTGTGGGTGAAAATCACCCATTATTTAAAAATGTCCACCATCATGGATTTTTGAGAATTGTTAAATTTTGAACCACAACATAAAATCCTTAAGTCTTGTACTTCTATCTAAAGTTACAGCAATCAACTTCACTCAATACAAAAGCCCGTATTTTTCTTACTTCTTAACGGATTTAATTAAGTAAAAACAAGGTACAGTGAGAATACATAAGGCTTTTGTCACAATGATTTAGATTTTCTCCAGTGCCGCACATATTTTTTTGCCGGGGGGCTGAAAATTTACCGTTATTTAAAATGGTTCGCCATCTTGAATTTTTAGAAAATGTCAAATTTTGGACCGGATCGGAAAAGTCTCATGTCTTGTCTTTCCAAAAAGTGAAAACATTTTAAAATCGATCGATTCGATCAAAAGTTATAGAAAATTCAAAAGTGTGCAGGATTTTTTTGGCCCAACTTTTATACAGTGCGGACGTAAAAAGTCCCCCCCCCTACTAACTCTTAAACGGATCGAGGTATCGACTTCAAATAAAAACTATGTGTAATGATAACACTTTTGCTACTTTTTGACGTATTCTTTATAAGCGTCATATTGACGTAGGTGTGTCAGGTCACTACTTTAAAATTTTAAATAGAATGGGAGGTCGACTGATACCTTGTTTAAAAAGTATTTTAATTCACTATTTAAAATTTTAATTTTTTTAAACATCACTTTACGACTTACAGAGTTATAAGTTTTTTCGACTATAGTTTACGCACCTCACCTTACTTTTGACGTATTTTTTATAAGCGTCATACGGACGTAAGTCTGTAAGGTCACTAGCTACTTTAAAATTTTAAATAGAAAGGAGGGTCGAGTGTTTAAAACGTATTTTAATTCCCTATCTAAAATTTTCCTTTATTTAAAAATCGGTTCACGACTTACAGAGTTATGAGTTTTTTTGTACTATAGTTTACGTATTACGTATAGTATTACTCAACAACAATAAAAACTTTAAGTTGCTAGTGACCTTATGGTCTTACCTTAAAAAATTTATTTAAAGTCAACTGAATTCGTTCTAAAGTAAGAGGAGAGGTGCGCAAACTATAGTTACAAATGCTCATAACTCTTTAAGTAATACACCGATTTTTTAAAAAATTTAAATTTTAAATAGGGAATTAAAATAGATTTTAAACAAGGTATCACTCGACTCCCCTTTCTATTTAAAATTTTAAAGTAGTAAGTGACCTTATAGACTTACGTCAATATGACGCTTATAAAAAATACGTCAAAAAGTACTAAAAGTGTTATCATTAAACACGGTTTTTATTTGACGTCGATACCTTATTCCGTTCAAGAAGGCGCAGGGGGGGGGCTTTTTACGTCTGCACTGTATATTCCCAACAATGTGCAACTTTAATAACTAGAAATTCTATTAAGAATTGTTTTCAATCAGCATTTAAATTGTTTAAAAAATTTAACAACGTATAAAATATAACGTGCACTTCAACATAAAATTGAACATAAATTAAAGTAGCCTCAAGAGCTATACGAAGCGAATAGGAAATTATACGTGACTAAGGAGCCTGGATAACTTTGATGTATATGTAGAGCTGTAGATGAAGACATCCTTATTTGATAAATGGCTATCGCCACTTTTTAAAAGTTTGATCATGAATGTTTTATAATATATTGCAGTTTCAATATCTAAGAAAGTTAATAGAGTTTTAAAAAGTTCTAGTCTACTACATAATTAAATTTTCTGCTTAGAGTTTTTTTTCAAATCTCAAGTTAATCGCGCACGTCTTCTAGCTCTTCAAGAACCAGAGAGCAGTGCATGGCTCAACGCCTTACCCTCTCCTTTTTTGGGAAATTTACTAGGTCAGCCGGTTTGCGAGCCTCACTCTTGCACTTCCGGCGAAAAAGGTCATCTCGGCTTGACCTGCAAGAAAAGTGCAGGATTTTGGCTCGCCATAGGTTGATCAACGACTTTATCAGACGGTCTTTGGCATAGGTTAAGGAGTTTTAATAGATACGACAGTTACGTGTTAAACGGTTCGGAACTATTTGGAGTTTGGCGAGTCTGCGCAGATATGCACGCGACCAATAAGCACAATTTTATATTGATTTTCTTTTTTGGTTTGTAATATGACCACTAGATGGCTCACGGTTAAATTCGCGATAACCGTACTATTGACTTTTTGCTGGTTTGCAATATGACCACTAGATGATGCTCGCTTTAATTTCTGTCAATTTGTGTCTAATTTTTAAAATTATGCTTTTTTGCTAGACACAAAACAAAATTATTAATTATGTTAAGTTAAAACAAAAAAGCATAACTCTGGTTGTTTTATTATAATAGATTATAGCATATATTTCAAAACATGTTAGTTTATATTTTTGATATTAAACAAAATATTACAATATTATGTTGTCTGTGCTTTTTTAAAAATTAAACAATTTTTCTTAAAATGTTTATCTTGTTTTTAGTACATAAAAAAACATTAAATGCTACACTTTTGTATTCCAAACTAAATTTGTGAAAAAAAAAATCATAATTTTAAACTCAAAAAATTTACTGTATATATATATATATATATATATAGGGCAATTTATGGTAAATGCACACATTAGAAAATATCTTGGTGTAAATAATATTAAAACCCGTGATTTGGAATACACAAGTGTCGCATTTTCTAACTTATTATTGATATATTACAAAAATTGGCCATACTAAACTTGGTGACACAAGGAAAGGGTGTTTTAACACTATATATATAAATAGTTAAATGGAGTCCAAATGCAAGTGTGGGTACGGTACTCCCTAAGGCATCTGCGACCAGTCTGCAAAATTTCCTCTGGAGAAAAATATTTATCACACATATAGAATCTGTTATATTTTTCATCAGCACTTAGTTGATTCGCGTTTAAGGGCTTCACTATACTTCTCAAAAAACAGGACTGCCTTTGGGAAAACGATGTCTTTTTTTATTGGGATCATGGCACGGTCTCCGCAGCTTTAAACAGAGTACACTCTAACTCTAACAGGAAAAATCACAAAATCACTTTTCAAAAACCTTGGCGAACCTCAGTTTCCAAAATGGAACTCATAGTTATGAGTCATAACCGACATTCTGTCACCTTTGTCATAATGTGCCCTCTGACGGACAACCGTAGAAGGGGTATGAGGTGGAGCTGCAGATTTCAAGAATATTGCTATCCTAAATATTAAGGAAAGGTGAAGTGACTGATCTATAGTTCCTTAATCTATGGTCTTTGGTTTCAGCTGGATTTCCAGTTCAACTAGAACCTCCTGGGATATGTAGAGGTGATAGAAAGGGTGTGGACGGGATCACTTTGGTGCCTTGGAAGGGGGGAGGGCGTTAGTTTGAGATGCCACATGTAAAGACACCATTTTTAGCTCCTATCTTGTTAAATCTTCTGAGAAATCAGGGGAGGTGGCAAAAATGGGAGAAAAGCAAAAACGACAGAAGTACAAAGAGCTAGAATATCGGGGATTTTTGTTTTGTCCTTTTACGGTGGAGACACTGGATCCGTGAAGTCATGAAGCAAAATCTTTAATTACAGAAATATCAAAAATAATAAACACCAAAGACATGCTTCATCACCCAGCGGATTAGTGTGGCCATCGAAAGGGGAAATGCGGCTTTAATGATAGGGACTTCACCAGCCGAATCAGTTTTAGAAGAAGTGTTTAATTTATAGAAGAATTTTTATATTTTTAATATATTATAATAGAATTTTATTTCCCACTCAATTAAAGTCACGTTTTGAAGTAAATCTTAATTACATAATTATAATTTTCTGCTGTAGATACTATTTTAATACTTAATAATAAGTTAACCCCATAATTTCTGATAAGATGTAAAAAAAAATTCAAGTGCGGTTTGCTGTTGTGTCTATATAAATTGTCAAACAGTTGTAATTACTGTTTATTTCAGGTTCTCCGTATCAATTTCATTATACAGACTGGAATGGAATTTAAAAGATTCTTGTCGTTTTTTGATTTGGTTCGAATAGCCAAAATTTCCTTCTAAGGCCACCGATTCAAATTTTTAAATCTTTCGAATTGGTGGCCTTAGAAAGAAATTTTAACTTATTCGGCAAAAAATTAAAAAAGTACTCCGACCCGAGTCTTAGTAGACACTTACAGTGGGATTTACCAAGATCTAAAATAGTACCGCCCACAGTTCTAAATATTTTCACCTCCCACGTACTGAATTTTAAAACCAATTTTCAAAACTTACCCACACAGAAAAAACACAAAGATATTGATTATTTTTTATTGTTATTGCAAAATAACACTGAAAAACTGCTTTTCTTCTCAAAATATACCATATTTTAGGAGAAAATGCCCTAAAACTATTTTTTTTTTACAGGTTTCAAAATGGCAAATGGTGAATACGCCAAAAATTGGTGATTTTTTATACCATATCAGGGAGGTGGTTTAAATTTATATTATACATTTGGTAATAAGTTCATTTATAATTTCCCTAAGTAACCGCTTTTACAAGGATTATTTTACCTTATTTAATATCCCAAGTTGTTCGTTACCCAATAAAACACCTCCAATGTTGTCCAGAAAAACGCCATACTTTGAACCCGTTTTCAGCACAAAAAAATATATTTATGAGGGCACTACGAGGCAAAACAAACATAAGTGAAACAAAAAAAAACAAAATAACTACATTAATTTATTTACAAACTGAATGTAAAACACTGAGGTTACCTAAAAGCTCAGTCAAAAAAACTTTCCTTACTCAAAGCCCACTCATTTTTAAAGCTGTAGCTTTCATCAGTAGAGGTTGGTACAAGTCAATGTGCAAGCAGAAGTAAAAGATCCGAACTCGCTGTTTGTGATTGAAAGCAGCGCTAATATTTTTGAACTGACATTTCAACAGTGACGGAAATGTAAAAAAAACTTGCATTTAAGGTTTTTAATGCATTTCATAAATAAAAACACCTTTTCAATAAATACAAAATTAATCTGCTCCTTATTTTATTATTACCCATCTAAATCGTTGTGTGACATCAAGTATTAATTGGAAAAATTTATTATGAAGGGTAAGTTTTAATTAGAATGACATATAACCCCAATTTTAGTTTGTTCTACAGAGTGTTTACTATTTAAAACCCGCGTGGGTTTAAATTTTTTAATTTTCTTTTCTTTTAAATTGGAACTTTCTTCTTAGATCTAACAAAAGATTAAGTTAAGATGATTAAACAATAAATAAATTTATTAAAATTCTTTTATTAATTAAACTATTTCCAAAACTGAAGGAGGTTTTGTTTAAAATGCTTAAAACCAAAAATTTCACTTAAACCTAGGACCGTTCTAAAATAGACCAAACCTTTTTAGTAAATCCCACCGTTAATGTTAATTTTTGCGTTTATTGGAATTCGTATCCTTATCTCTATCGATTCGACCTATCGATCAGGTGTACTTTTAAACTAATGGCGAATGCGTGACAGCTCCAGCTGATCAAATGCGTCAAAACATCGTTTCGTATGCAGGGACGGTCGTAATGTTACGACTCCCTTATCGTATGTACCTAACGAGCTTTTCATGCATTTAATCAGCTGAAGCTTGAACGGTGGAATTTACTAAAAGGTTTTAGTCTATTTTAGAACAGTCCTAATTTTAAGTGAAATTTTTGGTTTTAAGCATTTACACCAAACCTCCTTGAGTTTTGGACATAGTTTGAATTATAAGAAGAATTTTTTATAAGTTTGTTTATTGAATAATCCTTTTAACACAACTTTTTGTTGGATTTAAGAAGAAAGTTTCAATTTAGAAAAAAAAAGTTAAACCCATGCGGGGTTTAAATAGTAAACACTCTGTAGAACAAATTAAAATTGGGGCTATATGTCACTATAATTAAAACTTACCCTTATTCGTTAATTTTTCCGATTAATACTTGATATCCCACAACGATTTAGATGAGTAATAGTAAAATAAGGACTTAATTAATTTTGTATTTATTTAAAAGGTGTTTTTATTTATGAAATGTATTAAAAAACTTAAATGCATTTACATTTATGTCACTGTCGAACTGTCAGTTTAAAAATATTAGCGCTGCGTTCAATCACAAACAGCGAGTTCGGATCTTTTAGCTCTACTTGCACCTTGGCTTGCACCAACCTTTGCTGATGAAAGCTGTAGCTTTAAAATGAGTGGGCTTTGAGTAAGGAAAGTTTTTTTGACTGAGCTTTTAGATAACCTCAATGTTTTACTTTCAGTTTGTAAATAAATTAATATAGTTGTTTTAGGTTTTTTGTTTGGTATATTTTTCGTTCATAATCAGTGACCTTCCCTTATGTTTGTTTTGCCTCGTAGTGCCTTCATAAATATATTTTTTGTGCTGAAAACGGGTTCAAAATATGGCGTTATTCTGGACTATACAGGAGGTGTTTTATTGGTTAATGAACAATTTGGGATATTAAATAAGGTAAACTAATCCTTGTAAAAACGGTTACTTTACGGAAATTATAAACTTACTTATTACCAAATGCCACAAAACAATCCTTTCTGGGGGCTATAAATTTAAACTGTTACATCAGTTGACATTTACCTAAAAAGGATAATGTAAGAAATATTTGACTTTATACAGGGTGTTCCACAACTTATGTCAGAAATTCTTAGAGCGTTTTAAATGTTCTGCAAGAATTACAAAAATATATAAGAAAAAACTATTACGCCGCACAGTGGATCGGGCTAATGTAAAAAAGGGACATAGCGATATTTTAAAGAAGTGATTATTTTTAAAAAGCAGTGAAATTTTTGTTTCACAAACACTCTGGCTCATTCGAAAAATACGATGAAAGCTTTTTAATATGTAAAAAACCTGATTTTTAAACTTATTTAAAAATTGTTAAAAAATATAGGCAATTTAGTTTGATTTTGAGAATCAATTTTAAACACAGATTTAAAAGTAAATGCTATTATTTAAAAATTTACAGCAAAGTCATATATTAAGAAGAAAAAAAAATATGTTTTTTAAAACATTTTGTTTGGAAGTGTCGTACTTCTTTCGAAGATTATTTTGTTTTTTGAATTAAAACAAACATACTTAACACATCATAAGCTAAAAACAACTGATTAAAGAAGTAGAAATATTGCTCTTTTAAATAATATCAACATTTTTTGCCCCTACTTGCCCCCCTGGAAGATATGGATTTTAATTTATTTATTTTGGAGAAAAAAGATAATTTTATATGAAAATTTGTGTTCGGTAGAATTGCCTGATTTTTTTATATGTTCTAGTACTCGATCTTAGAAGAATTTTGATTTATTGTGTCAACTCTCTACCCTTGCCAAAAGTACCCGAAAAGTGACGTCAAAGTTGTTGAAATCGCACTTTTTAGGAATTTTCGATTTATTGTATAGACCTTTTTTTTAAACCGACCGCAATCTAATTTTTTTTTTGAATTTGTCACAAATGCTTTTTTAAAAATATAATAAAAAAATTCTGTTTTTTAAACACAGTGGCGCACATACATATTTTAAAAGTAACATGAAAAATATTGCGTTTGGACAAATATAAAGCATAAAGTCAAATTTAAATGTCCAAAATTTCATGTTTGCAGAATGCTCAAAATTATTTACGTCGGACCATCACTTTCAAAAAGTATGCAAAGGATTCGTTGAAGTCCCATAAATATAAAGCATAAGTTGTGAAACACCCTGTATATCTTTGAAAAGCGTTAGAACCTCAAGTGTTTTAGTTACGTTGCCGCAGTTGATGGCATTTTATTGCTCCATTGCAAACGAACAGTTTTTAATTTTTTTTCTTTAGATTTTTACACCTTGGTTCGCCGCCAGGGCGAAGGGATCCTTCTGCTTAACGTGAATCCGAAATCTTTAAACCGCTTCATTATATGTTCTTTGACTTATGCCCCGTTTCAAAAATCCCAAGACATGACCAAACGTGCATTTACAGACGTTTTAAATACAAAGTCACGTGAGACAATTTTTGAAGCATATGCATTCATCAAACTGATCATAGGCGTGACTTGAAGGGTAGGATAAATTTTTATTTTGCACTAATTCCCTGGAATTTTTAACCTATTTATTTAACTTTGAAACAGAATTATGCCTAGTGGGGGCTTGAACACAAGGGCCGGTATTTTGTGTTTGCTGTGCGCAAAGTTGATCTTTCCGCCCGGGGTTTTTAAGGGTATGGCTTCCGTAATGCACCATTTTTCAAGTTTTCTCGTTTATCTTAGGTTTTGCTTTTTTTTGCGTTTGTAAATAGAAAGCGAGTTCAGATGTTAAGCTGATACATCAACGTCATCGTGACTCGTAACACGCAAGTAACTGGTATTCGAGATTTTTATTTTAAATCAATATTTTCATCTTCTAGTTAGCAAATTGGATTGATGAGGATTTTTAAGGCAGACAGGCAGACGACAACACGATTTATTTTTATTAAAACTCACAGCCTCTGCTCATATGAAAGAGATGCATCTTTTAAGGCTCCAGTTTCTCCCCAGATTTTAAGTAAAAAATGGAAAACTGGCAACGCCTTGTTCTTTAATTTTGTAATCTTTTGCCATAGTGCACAGGGAAAACTAAACATCAGAATTGGCTGAAATTCTCAATTATTTTGTCTTCAAAATAAACGCCCTGGTGCTGTCATCTATCCCAAAAGCCTCAAAATAATTGCGGTTTAGAACGAGCCCTATTTACAAAAAAATAGAGATATACACATAACTTCCTATGGATTATATTTTTCCTTTTTATATTTCCTTGCTTTAGCGAAAATAAAAACTAAGTTTTCTTTTTTTTAGAAGCCTATGCACTACGGAAAAGAAAACAGAAGAAGATACACGCAGTTCAAGTGTTGGCCGATAGACCGCAAAATTTATACGATTCCATGGTAACTGCAGGTATTTTGTCAAAAAACTTTAAGTCGGGTCGCAGTGGGACAGAGGAGTATTTTTACGTTTTCTGACAGAAAACCATTCGAGGTTATATTTATCTTTCAAAAATGTGTTTTCAAAAATATTTTTCTAAAACAAATATGAAACCACTCCGCGTGTGCGTTCGCCTGCCGAGTCTATCAAAGAACCAAGAGAACTTTACTGGCTCGCTGGGATTACTAGGAATTAAAGGAAACTCTACATAATTTTGTTTTTATTTGGATTCAAGCATTTTATTTTAATTTAAATTATTGCGGCATAGTTATGTCCAATTGTACTAGTGAAATCTTGGAGTGCAAAGGATAGATTTTAGAACCTCAATTTCGAAAACACACGGATACTTGAGTACTAACAAAACAGGTCAGTAAAGCTCCATTTAGAGCTTGGAAAGACTCTTGCTAGTCGTTGACGCTCGTGTTTAAAATAGAATACGATTATTTCATCTTGCGCCAGTAGCCGATTTTTAAATCTGCATGCTTTTAAAATAACCTGTTGTCGGCATCAGTTAGCGGGAGTGTTTCCAATTCAATTATAAATGCACCTGCAAATGCAACCTTAAACATTACACCCAGTTACTCTAATACGTAGTTGGGTAACCTTTCTTTAGCAGGTAATTCTGCAATGAGTGGTTTTCTTTTGTTTTAGTATTTTACTTGGTTTTTTAGCGGCGCAGAACGCTAAAAGTCAAAATAAGTAACTTAACCCCAAATTTTTGACACGGTGCTAAAAAATCTATGGTATCCCACTGTGGATAAACATAATTAAAGTCTCCGCGTTGCTACGGAAAACAAATTCAATGACGAAAAATTTTGCAAAAAAAATCAGGTCGACATAGTTAAATTGATTTCCCGTACAGTGTTGCTAAAAACAATTCCCCAGATTGTAACTACGACCTTAAAAATTTTAGAAGTATAGCTGAAAGGAGAGTAAGTTAACGAGTCCAATTTACCCATTTTTTTTCAATCGAAAATGTTTATTTGTAATTAATTTGAGCACAAACGATGATGAACTGTGTTTAATTTGCAATGAAGAAGGTAAAAATAATGATGTTTTTGGTTTCACACTTGTCATAAATGACCTTATTCTAAATGCACCGATCTTGACACAGAAGAAGCGAAGGCCAAATTATGGGTATGCGACTTTTGTTAAGATAAAAAAACCTATGCGTGTAAATTTATAATTGTTAATGCACTTTAGAGATTTAAAGGGTACATTAAATCCCTATTTTCGGCAAAATAAGTAGTAATTTAAATATCTAGGGATTTACAATGTACTTTATATCCCTAGGGATTTAAATTAAATTTATTTGCAATAAAAGCTAAATTAAAAGTTTATTTTCAATAATTTTATTAGAAATATAACATTATATGGATGTAACAAAAGTGTAACGTAAAAAAAAAGTTATAAAATCTCAAAACCAGTTACTTTAACCGAAAAGAAACTAAAAAACAAAAAATCGAAACATCTTGGGTGAAAATAACGAAAACTCAAACTTGGACGAGCATTCCACAAGAAACACAAAGGACCAAAGCGAAAAGAGAAATGATGAAACGATGTTTCGCTCTGGGTAACCAGCGTGAGCTCATCAGTGGTTTCACTGGTCACCCTCCCAATACATCATTAAACAAAAAAATCATGATTTCCAACCTCAAATCATTACTCACAAATAAGCATCGTTCCGCACTGGTACTTATTCAAGTCATCTGATACGGATTCGTCCTGGCATGTTAATATTTTCAATAGGATTATGCTCCTAAGGCAATCAAAACAAAAAAAGAAGGTAAAAACCCCGCAAATCAATTACTTCAACCGAAATGAAACCAAAAACCAAAAGATCAAATTTTGGATGGAAATACAGAAAATAAATGAGCATCCCACAAGAAACATGGATGTTTGAGTTTTCTTTATTTTCACCCAAGTTCTTTTGATTTTTTGTTTTGAAGGATGAAGAATCGTCTCAGGCTATGTTAGAAGGTTGCAGCTCAGAAAAATCTGTTCTTTTACGAAAGAAGCAGGCTTCCAGTGCTAAACTACGGATAGTGGGCATGCAACGGGCTTAGCAAGGTGGCCTACGTATTTGGGAAATGTACCACAAGCACTTCTATATTCATTTAGTCAGTCATTCAAGTGCTTAAAAAAAATTTAATTTCAACCCTTTTTTTTATCTTACGTGTGACTTTATTTTTTATATTTTATAGCACAAGGAGACCTTTTAAAACCTAAAAGTGCAAACAATTTCAGCTCAAAATTCCGTTTAACGCTTACAAGCGCGAAAAGCTTAAATAAAATTCAGGTTGAGGTATAAGAATAACTACGTGATAAAAAACATCTAAAATATGACAGTTTTTTTATAGTCGAGCTTTACGTTAAAATTCTTACAGGGTACAAGCAGTAAAAATAAAAAGGGGATTTTGAGGGATATTTTTTTGAATAAACTGAGGTAGGCATAAAAACTTGACATAAAAAAAAGATGCTTCTAAAGATTTTGATGTAATAAAATACGTTTAACCAAAGGGTGTAAACCATTTTATTGTGCATACCAGCCTGAAATACTTGGCACAACACAGATAGTCATAAAAAAATTATCAAATGGTTAGGGGCCGGATTTTCTAAATCAGACAAAATGTGGTCGCCGACGATTACTAACTAAGGGAAGTTTTCCGATCTGTCTCCTTCTATACAGTGTAGAAAAAGAGGCAAAACATGTCTGTATATGTTTAAGCTACGTTCGAATACAAACAGTTTCGATGAAAATGCATCGGATGAGATAAGAGGCACAATCATGCATGAAACTTGCATCAGCTACATAAGCATACACACTATGGAACTTTGACATGTTGATTCTTTTGCATCTTTTATCCATCGCAACACGTTTCAGTGTTTGTAGACCCCTAAGAAACTAAATTGTTTTGCTGGTAAATCTGTCCTATACTCGATTGCGCTTACTTTTACGTCATCATACCTCTGTCTTCCATTCTACCCAGTATAGAAAGAGTTAGAGGTAAAAAATAAACTCGCATTGGAATACTTTTTGTGTGACTTTGAAAATTTTTGAGCATGGGACAATTCTATGGTGAATGTGCGACGATCGCTCATCTCATTTTATTAAAAATAGGGTATAAAGCCCGCCTCAATTCTCAGACACACATGTGCGAATATATTATTTTATAACCTAAAATGCTGAAAATGTTTTCAAAAAGGTTCTTTTTTATCTCTTTTCTTAAGGAATTCAAGATTTAAGAATTGGGCTCCAGTATAGCTTCTTGAAATCAGGGAGAAAACTCTTGATGAAATTTGTTTCTACTAACATTTAGCGAGGGAAATAAATCACCAAATTCTATTTAAAATACTGCCATTAGTGTTATTTGTGAGAGAAACTAGAGTTATCGATTAATGGGAACGGCACATTTGTAGCAAATTATTGCCTTTTCCTTGACCTCAAGAATAGCTACAGATCGAATAGGCACTATTTTAAATGACACTATAGCACACATGAAAATGGGAGCGATTAAGTTCTGATAAAGGTCTGATTAAACAACTTTTTCCTTTCTTGTAATACTAAAACTTATAAAAATTAAGCGCAAATATTAAAAACCATAAGTCAACCGAAATCTCGAGGGGAAGAGGGAATTTCAAAATCTCTTATGGATCGAGCCACCTACATCTGCAATACAGAAAGACCTTTAAATAAAAAAAAGTTAAAAGCAAAGGAACGGTTTCTCCAAGTACACGATCAACAAGATCTTCACACCAAACCAACACAAAGGCCAACATATGTAAATACTGAAGCAAAGGCCACACTTATAATTCCATATACAATAAAGAAAAGATAAGAAGAATAGACAACCAGTATTATATTCGGACTGTCTTTAACACGACCACAACAATAAAAATTCAATTAACAAAAACTAAATCACAACGCCACGACACCAAAAACGGCATCTACCAGGTACCATGCGAATGTAGGGATATCTACAATGGAAAAACTAGCTGACTCATAAAGTTCTCCTGACAAAACACAAACGCAAAACTTGACAAGGGGCACAACTATTTAGATCGAAAATAGGGATGGGAAATGGGAAAATCAACATTATGTGGAATGGAAAGAGGCAAAGATCGTCGCCAAGGAGGAAATCTGAGGAACCAGAATGTACTTTTGCAAGAAAGCGTCACCGTCAAGGATATTGTAAACCCATACTTTTCAGAGGTAACAGATTTTAATTGCAAAAGAGCGGAACCAAGCAAGTGTAACTTCATATGTAAATATAGTGTTTTTGGCTTTGCTTCAAACGTGTTAGGTATAAGAATACGGATACGTTTAAATAACAGCTCAATGTCCCTTATGTATAGGTATCGGAAGAAAATAGACACTTAAAGTAAACATTTTAACTCATCGGTATCGGTATACCTAACGCGTTCGAAACAAAGCCAAAATACACTACATTTTTGACTTGTTCATGCCATGTTTCGAACCATGCCCACTTCTTTGACGGGTGCGATGACAGAACAGCTGATTCCACTCGTTGCGTAGGTAACGTTATGGACCCACGAACGTACGTAACGATTTCAATCAGCAGTTCTGTCATCAAACCCTTCAAAAAAGAGGGTATCGTTCGAAACGTCGCATACGCAAGTAAAAAATTTAGTGTATTTTGGCTTTATATTAAACACGTTAGCTCTACCGATACCGACGTGTTAAGATATTTACTTTAAGTGTCTACTAAGTGACGTAACAAAGGTATAAGGCACAGCCCAAATGCAGCATAAATAACGTGACCTTATTCAAGCGATCAAATATTTTCAATGAGACCATAGATAACAAATTGGGACCAAAGAATAGGTAAATATGTTTGGATACGTCGTGTTTGCACATGCGCATTTCGATAGGGATGTGGATAAGTGATAATTTTAAATACTGCATTATATCTTTATTGAGTCCTCAAATTTAAGGTTTTCATTACGTTTACCTCTTTTAAAAACGTCAACGCTTTGACTTTTTCTGTGCTTTCAAAAATAGTTCCTGTTTTTGTTTATTTTTAGGTAAAGCCATAATTACAGTCTAATTACCACTTACTTATAAATTATATAAAAAATTTTGCCAGTTAAGTTGAATCACTTATTTATTTATCGATTTTAAAAGAATCGACACCAAGATGTCAAAATTCGGCTTTAGCCAGAGACAACATAATAACTTATGGAGACCACGATACACTTAACACATATGCATGAAAAAGGTATTAATCTTCCTTAATGTAATTTTGGGCCGCCGCGCGTCTAATTGTTTTTTGGTTGGCATGGGTTGACTTGCGTTTGTTTAAGTTGGGTTTGGTTCATTTAGTTTCAAAAGTAAAAGAAAAATGATCGGAATAGCTCGGAGCCGTGTCTTAGTTTTTACCAAATGTGCCTTCTTCAGAACATTTAAAAACTCTATAATTTTCCTTTCATTATTTTGGTGTTTCAAAAGATATTTTCTAACTTCAACTCCTCACTCTCCCCAACTCCAATCAAAATAACAGACAATTAAGATTATATAAAAACAACAATAAGGTTTCTTAAAACATTTTATTGCAATAAAAATAAGATTTGTTCCTCTAATTTGTACTCTGATTCACGTCTTCTTTTGGCAACCACCGGCGATTTTTCTTCATATTTTTGCTTGCATACAGAAGATGTTAAACTTCCAGGGAAATTTAAAGTAGGTACTGCATCAACCCTTAAATTACGAGCGTTTTTTGGGGTATAGTTCATAAGTTTTTGTTGTAGAGATATTTCGAAACAACTATCTTCGAAATGTTCTGAACAAATCCTATCTGAAAAAAAATTACGATTACTTATATGACGTTTTTAGCCTAATAATAGTAACGTAGTAATAAAAATGAACCTACTTTATACAAAACAGGTTGAACTAAAATAAATCATAACTCAAAATATACGTATGACGTTTCCTAAAACCATAGCCTAAATGTAGGGCTGTGCTAAAATATAAGGGTTAAAATAAATAATAAAAACTTACAATTGTTTCACTTTATTTTTTCGTTTATTTGGCAGGAAATTATCGATTTCATTTCTACATCATTTTCCCTTGGAAAGCTGAAGTATTTAATGTTTTTTTTTTAATTCTGTAATAATTTTTACATCCAAAAACAGTGCAGTTTGACATAATTATAAATAAATTTTGACACTGAAATAATCATTATCAAACAACAAAGTGGTACTTGCACAAGTTGTCTGTTGTTATCGTAGAAGGCAGTCGTATATTTGGGAGGGCAAACGCAGCGAGAATATTTCTGGTCCTTACGGTTTCAATTAAAACATGAAACAAATATATCAACGCAGTGAGCTCATTCTCTCAATAAAGCACGCTAATAAAACTTCGAATGTTGACGTCAGTTTATGAGTGCGCGGAAGGCGACGGAATTTGGAATAAATAGTAGCATACCGTGTTAAGTGTATCGTGATGAAGAGTAACAGAAAGATAGGGCCGCGTAGGAACTACGTTCCTGTAGCGCATAGCGCATTGCGGCGGAGAGTGAAAGTAATGGTTGTATTAAGTAAACCTTGCCCCGTCCATCTCTTTCTATATGATAATTAAAAAAAGACAGAAAATATTTCGCAACCGCTTGTCAAAGTCTGTCAAGCCTGGCAAGCGGTTTTTTTAGATTTAAAAGTGAGTTACTTTAATCAGTTTTGGTTAGAAATCGCGCGAGTTTATAGGATTAGCTATGTTATTATAGTGTATTAACAACTTATTGTAAAGTCTAAAATGCCCGCCATTCAAATCAGGTTGGATCACTACCATGAAAGCTAGAGAGCATGGGACTATTTGGAGAGTGCCGAAAATTGGGGTTCAGATTTTGGCGAACCAAATCCCTGAAGAAAATATTGTGATGATTTATACAGAGTTAAGCAAGAAGATAATAGGATAAAATAAACAAAAAAAAAGAGATATAGGTATATACTGGGATTTTTCCCCAATTAATAAAAGAAAATAACATAATCAAATGTTGTTATCTTTAATATTTGATAATATTCCTCAACATAGTTATAATCCTCTCCTCCTATTTTAGATTGTTAAAGGGTCCAAAAAACTTTTTGTATGCTAAAGAAAGTCTTTTAGCTGCATGAAACAGTACAAAGTTGTTTAAGTTTTGTATAGAGCTAAGACGTTTCGCGAATGCATTGCTTTTTTAATACCAAAAAGTATGAAAAAACGGTGCCTGTTAAGTTTTTTCATATCTTAAATAAGTAAGTGTCTGTAAAAAAATTACCAAAAAATATATGAAATTTATTATGCGTCTGGCTGTACAAGTAGTTCCTTCCTGTAGGCTGCGCTCGTGTCGCCGTCAAACAATGTTCCCCAAGTATAACACAGTATCGGTCACCACTGTTGCGTAGCTATTACATTCTATATATTTATTACATGTTTTATTGCAACTGCAAATTTAAGCAGAATTATTTCTAATTTATTTTAAAAATATAGAGCAGCTTTAACGCTTTGGTGGCAGTTTTATCCATTACGATTTTTATTTTCGGTCAAATTAATATTGGATTTAAAGCCGCAAAATTGTTTAATTTATTAAAATTTTTGTGAAAAAAAAATGGTTTGGCTTAAAACAAAGTGTAAAAGATGTGAGTGCAAACATTTTGGTGGTTAATAAGTAAAGCTAATAGGTGAAAAAAATATATGAAATGAAATCATCTCTTCATCATAAAACGATACGTCTGCTTCGATACGTTACGTGAAACTAATCGATCCCGTACACGTATTTACTTATTCTTTGTTCCCAATTTTAATCTATGTTTTCATTTAAAATACTTGGTCGGTTGAATACAGTTCGCTGAAAAAGAATAAATAAAAAGTACAAATTACTTCTTTCATAATTTTCCAATTTTCTTGTAATAATCCATTTTTTCTTATTCCTACCAAGTAAAATTGTATATATAAATATTTGTTACAAGAATTTTATTTTACAATTTTACATACTAATTTTAAAATCTTACAATATATTTGTCCCATTTCTAGAAAAATTTATATTGTAATATGTAATATTCCACTGTACACTATCGGCATCATAAAAGTGGTACACAATACTTTTTGTTGTAATACCTTGGTCTATTTTTACAAACAAAGTCACCCATTATTGTATTTTTCTTAAACTGTCAAAGTATATCATTCTGTATTTCAGTCTGACAAATAAATAAAAAATGCCTCCACAAATTTCTTTATTTGATAAAGCCCAACTCCTGGAAAAACTACAACTATGGTCAATGATCAATTAGGGACGTGGCTAGACATTATGGACGCAGTAAAATTACGATTATAAAAATTAAAAAACGATGGGAAGAAGATCAGACAATAGAGAAAACAAGGGACTGGTTTATTGAAAGTTTCAACAACAAGATTATGATTATCGCTTTTATGAAAAAAAAGGCAAAGAGATTAACCCAATTTCCAGGATGTGTAAGAGTGGCACGAAATCGCGTAAGGAAAGGCTCTAATTTAAGATGTCGTGTAGTCGCTAAAAAAAACTAAACTTACGAACGAAAAAAAAAACAGGCCTGGTTACTTTTTGCCCTTAATTACTCTATGGAAAATATCTGGGGTTTAATTTCAAAAAAGGTGGAAAGCTTTAATATTGTGCCAGGAAATCAACATCACTTGGTCCAGTTAATAGTCTATGCTTATGAAGAATTGATTGGTGAAAATGAAAACCTTTATGAAATTTTGGCTGATTCTCTACCAAGAAGGTTAAACGGTATAATTGAGGTGAATGGCGCAATGTCTAGATATTAAAATTTATATACCTAATAATTTGTTTCTATTGTTTTATAATTTTCGTTACAGTTGTGTTTTTTAATTTTTGTTACAGTTGTTTTATGCGTTAGCGTATTATTGTAATATAAAAATTATTTTTGAAAGCAATCTTCGATGTCAATATTTTAACATTTTAGTACTAGTCGGTCACAAAATATAATTCGGTAGTTAACCATACAATTTAAAAAATACCTATGTTTATCACGTACCACTTTTATGACGCCGATAGTGTACTATCGTAAAAGTCTAGTGTTTATTCGGTAAAATGGCTGTAACACGCTGGATAACGCCTGAGGTGGCCATTTTGCAGTGGTTTGTTTCATAGTGGTACAGTGGTTCGTTTTTTTCGCAAGTAAAAAATAATAATTGTGTGATGTGTATATGTAGTGAAAAGTATTTGTTTATGTTTTGTTAGTTGATAAATTTTTTGTAAATGTGTAAACAATTTTTGCTTTGGTGAAGTTAAAGGCACAATTTAAAGACTACTAAATGCTAAAAACAAGCTACTATAGTCCAGATTTTTTATGAGCGGACTGACGTAATTTTTTTGGATCTCTATTTGATATATTGTTTTAGGCAGTGACAATAAATATGTAAAAAAGTCATGTCATTGATTATTTCAACTGTTACTTCTAAAAACTTTAAAATTTTTGCTTTAAAAAGTAGTTCCTGTTTTTATTTATGCTGAGGTAAAAGCATAAATACAGTCTGATTATCCGTTAGTTATAAATCGGAAATTTTGACAGTTAAGTTGAATCAATTGTATCTCTTACCAAGGTATCAATATTCGGTTCTATCTTTTGTGTTGTATGGGCATGGTCAGAATATTTTTATTGTATATTTTATTGTAACTGCAATTTTACGCGGAATTATTTTGTTTTATTTAATTTATTTTAAAAATATAGAGCAGCGTTTATCGCTTTGGTGGCAGTTCTATTCATTACGATTTCTATTTCCAGTCAAATTAATGTCGGATTTAGAGCCGCAAAAATTTTTGGTTTATTGAAATTATTATGAAAAAAAAATGGTTTGGCTTAAAAAAGTTATATAAAAAGTTTAACACCCATACCTCCTATACAGAGTGTGAAACGTGTGAGAGCAAATATTTTAATGGGTGATATGTGAAAAAAATATATGAAATTAAATCACCACTTCATCATAACGCGATGCGTCTGCTTCGATACGTTATGTGAAACTTATCGATCCCATACAAGTATCGTATCGTGATCTGTGATGTGTCTAAACCGACTTACTTATTCTTTGGTCTCAATTTTAATCTATAGCTTCAATCAAAATATTTAGTCGGTTAAATAAAGTACACTAAAAAAAAATTATTATTTTATAATTTTACACTTTTCTTGTAAAAATCCTTTGTTTCTTATTTCTACAAAGTAAAATTGTATATTTACACATCTTGTTACATAAATTTTTATTTTACAATTCGACATACTAATTTTAAAATCTAAAATGGCTGTAGCACGCTGGATAATGCCTGAGGCGTTCATTTTGCAGTCGTTTGTTTAATAGTGGCACAGTGGTTCGTTTGAAGAGCACGTAAAAAATAGTAAATGTGTGTGATGTGTGATGTGTATGTGTAGTGAAAAGTATTTGTTTATGTTTTTTAAGTTGATATTTTTTTTGTAAATGTGCGTTTTTAAACAATTTCTGCTTTGGTGAAGCTGAAGAAACAATTAAAAATACTACTAGATACTAGTGATAGAATTTTCAAAGCCGTAAAAATACTAAAAATAAGCTATTGGTGACAGATACAAAATACCAAAGTTTTGGAATTTTGTATCTGGTACTTTGCATCTAGTTATCGAAAATCGCACAAAAAGTGAGGTTGGAAATGACTTTAATCTGCATTTAGTAGCTTGTTTTTTAATTGTGCCTTCAGCAATAACAATCAGTGCCGGAAAATTTTAAAATCACAAAACAGTATTGTAATAAAAATGTACAATTTGAGGACAATGCGTTAGAGTTAGACATATAACAAAATAATGGTTAAGTTAAATAAAGGTATCAACCCTATTGGCAATCGTGAAGAAATAATAATATTTAAAGGTTGTTAACTACAAAAAGAAAACAAGAGCTTTTTGGACACTAATAATAAAATAAGTATCAGGGTCAATCAAGACACACAAATCCTGCAGACTAAAAAATTAAAAATTATGCTATGAGCAATGATAGTTTAGTATTAAAAAGTGTAAAATAAAAAAAAAACAACACATTTTTAACACGCTACAATAAGTATCACAGCCAAGTTACAATAAGGATCACAAAGCAAACAATTAAAATAAAAATCACACGTTAAAATCACACAAAAAAACCAACAAAACACAATAAAAAACAATATTTTGAGTTTTACTAACATATGTTGAACATAAAACTGTTATTTTATTATCTAATTATTTAATCTACTCAAATTTTCATCGAAATATTCTTGCAGACTATAATAGACTTTATCAACCAAAAGTTTTTTAACTGTTTTCTTAAATAATGTTTGGTTGGAAGATATTCTAATTTTATTTGGAAGATAATTAAACATTTTCAGTAAGATCTACTAAGATCTAAAATAGTACCCCCCACAGGTCTAAATATTTTCACCTAACCCACTAAATTTTAAAACCAATTTTCAAAACACACTTACCTTTACAGAAAAGACACAAAGTTATTGATTATTTTGTATTGTTATTGCAAAATACCACTGAAAAACTGTTTTTTTTTCTCAAAATATACCATTTTCAAAATGGCAAATGGTGAATACGACAAAAATTTGGCATACAATGGTTGGTGATTTTTTTTTCGACCACCTCTGGGGCATAGTTTAAATTTATAGCCCCCAGAAAGGATTGTTTTGTGGCATTTGGTAATAAGTTTATTTATAATTTCCCTAAGTATCCGTTTTTACAAGGATTAATTTACCTTATTTAATATCCCAAGTTGTTCATTACCCAATAAAACACCTCCTATTTTGTCCAGAAAAACGCCATATTTTGAAGCCGTTTTCAGCACAAAAAATATATTTATTAGGGCACTACGGGACAAAACAAACATAAGTGAAGGTCAGTGATTATACACGAAAAATGTACCAAAGAAAAAACCCAAAACAACTATATTAATTTATTTACAAACTGAAAGTAAAAAGTTGAGATTATCTAAACGCTCAGTCAAAAAAATTTTTCATACTCAAAGCCCACTCATTTTAAAGCTGTAGCTTTCATCAGTAGTGGTTGGTGCAAGCAGAGGTAAAAGATCCGAACTCGTTGTTTGAGATTGAACTCAGCGCTAATATTTTTAAACTGACATTCCGACGGTGACAGAAATGTAAAAAAAAACTTGCATTTAAGTTTTTTAATACATTTCATAAATAAAAACACCTTTTAAATAATTACAGAATTAATCTAGTTCTTATTTTATTATTACTCATCTAAATCGTTGTGTGACATCAAGTATTAATTGGAAAAATTAATTAACAAGGGTGAGTTTTAATTAGAGTGACAGATATCCCCAATGTTAATTTATTCTAAAGAGTGTTGTCTATTTAAACCCCGCGTGGGTTTAAATTTTTTAATTTTATTTTTTTCTAAATTGAAAATTTTCTCTTAAATCCAACAAAAGATTTTGTTTAGGTGATTATTCAATAAACAAATTTATTAAAATATTTTTTACAAATCAAACTATGTCCAAAACTGAAAATGGGCTGGTTTAAAATGCTTAAAACCACCCCTCCTAAACTAACCCTTTTTAGTAAATCACACCGGTAAATTCCATTGTAGTGGATGGATCTATGAATAAGTTTTGATTTGGGAATCGGGAGTCTTGGGTTGAACTTCCGCTGTGATCTAGTATTGTAACGAGTTTCAGGATGCAGAAAATTATTACGATGGATAAAGATTAAAGAAACTGTACAAGAAAGTCAGAGTTAAAGTTGTTTGCACGAGTCTCTAAAGTGAGCACGACAAAGGTAACTTATAGCACGTTTTTGAAGATTAAAAATTATCCCTAAAAGTTGGCTATTAGTTGACTCCGAAAAAAAAAATCAGTAACGTAGACGGGATTCAAGTAAACTATGTAGCGGCAAAACAGAAATTGGTCAAAACGTACTGGGTGCCTATTCTGGGTTTCGTAGGATGGGATCGTTCGCCTGAGAGAAGGGAAGTAGTTTCAACCAATAAACGCGCTTAAAAGTAGTGACGAAGCGATCGAAGAATCACCAAACTATTATGAGCTAGCGCCGTTCTCTTAATTAGACCCACCAGACTCCGCTTGTCCGAGTGTCAGATATTTCAGAGCACGCTATTGGGCGAAACCATTACGTGACCGATCGATATTTTACTCGCTTGACTACTTGACCGTCTTTCAGAGTGGGACGTCGCACAGTGGATCGAGGTAAAGGGAATTGTGGACATTTACCTTAACTTAACTTAAAATTTGGCATGACGAATCATGTCAAAACTGAATTATACACAGGGTGTTTTAAAATTCAGTGCCAAGATTTTAAGAACATTTTTTTCATGAACATGTCCAAAAACACTTTGTTACTGATCTACGGATCGCCGACTTTTCACAATTTTTTAGTATTTTCTTTATAGCTCTTACAGTTTTTGAGATATTTGCGCCAAATTTGATACATAGGCAACTGCAGTTTATGGCTTGAGTAATCCAAACATACTGACTGATCGTAAGAATCTATAGAGAGATATTTTTCAGAGGTGAAGTTCTTCTTTTCCCCCTAAACTTTTACGTGGTGCGCCGTTGATGAATTCCGAATTAATATATAAATTACCTGTTTAGTTTAGAAACTATTTTGTCTCATGTAAGTTTTTCGCATTTGTGACTGTTCTGAGAAATTAATTAAATTATTAAAATCATTATTTGTAACCCGCTAGATTCAATTAGAATTTTTAACAACAGGGGAGAACACATACAAATAATTAATGCTTTTGAGCATTTTTTTAAAAATCAATGTGAATTTTAAAAAGTTAAAATTTTGATATAATTATTAATTAAACAAACAAAAATGTAAAAATATAAAAAAGTAGGGTTTTAAGAAACGCTGTAAAGTATAGAAAATAAATTAAAAAAATTGAAAAAAATGGTACGGCAAATGACTTTTGAGTGGTTAAATGGTCCGCTCTTATAAAACAATGTTCACAAATATATAAAATTATCTATAAAAATAAGTCACAGCCAAATGGACAAAAATTAAATAATTCATTGCTTAACTACAAAATAGAACAAAAATGTTAGTGTCAATTTTTTTCTTAATATCTACAAAAAAGCATTGCATCGATAAACTGTGTGCCGTTCAAATGACTTTTGTGCGGTGGGCCGTTCGCAGAATACCGAATTTTGAATTTTAATAAAAGTGGTCACTTCTCAGGGTATGACCATTCTATTACGCCCAGAATCGAGCCCCTGGGGCCCTATTTTCGAAACCATACGAAATTATTCGCATGCGACTACTGCCGTCTCTTGCTATACCGTATAGAATAGGAGGCAAAATATATGCCAATATGCTGATTCTTGGGTAATACGTGAAAGAATAACTGGTTTTTCATGCGAAACAACACAAATATCCTTCACCCACTCGTGCAATTTTGATTTAAACCGGTCGAGTTCGAACGCGGTCCACACATACTGGCTTATCTTTCGCCTCTCATTTCACACGATATAGAAAATGACTGAAAAAAAAATTGACTATTATTAAGTACTCGTGTGCGGATATTTTCGTATGGACTCGAAAATCAGACCCCTGGCATTAAACTTTACAATACTAAAAACGTACGAGGGCATAACCGTAAAAACGTAAAAGAGTGTAACATATTGCCGCTAGATCTCGCTGCAAGGTGACGGACACCGTTTGGTTTGTTAGCCTGACAGCGCTTTATGCATTTTGGATATAGAGGGCGCTGGCCTTGCTTACAGTCGATCAATTGAAATTAGCAAGTACCTTTCTCAGGCTCCGGGTAGTATTCATAGTCTTCCATTGGTGGGAGTCTGAATCGAGCTCCTGGGGCCCTATTTTCGAAACCATACGAAATTATTCGCATGCGACTACTGCCGTCTCTTGCTATACCGTATAGAACAGGAGGCAAAATATATGCCGACATGCTGATTCTTGGGTAATACGTGAAAGAATAACTGGTTTTTCATGCGAAACAACAGAAATACCCTTCACCGACTCGTGCAATTTTGATTTAAACCGGTCGAGTTCGAACGCGGTCCACACATACTGGCTTACCTTTCGCCTCTCATTTCACACGATATAGAAAACGACTGAAAAAAAATTGACTATTATTAAGTACTCGTGTGCGGATATTTTCGTATGGACTCGAAAATCAGACCCCTGGCCTTAAACTTTACAATACTAAAAAGGTACGAGGGCATAACCGTAAAAACGTAAAAGAGTGTAACATATTGCCGCTAGATCTCGCTGAGAGGATAGAGGGCGCTGGCCTTGCTTACAGTCGATCAATTGAAATTAGCAAGTACCTTTCTCAGGCTCCGGGCAGTATTCATAGTCTTCTATTAGTGGGAGTCTGAATCGAGCCCTTGGGGCCCTATTTTCGAAACCATACGAAATTATTCGCATGCGACTACTGCCGTCTCTTGCTATACCGTATAGAATAGGAGGCAAAATATATGCCGACATGCTGATTCTTGGGTAATACGTGAAAGAATAACTGGTTTTTCATGCGAAACAACACGAATACCCTTCACCCACTCGTGCAATTTTGATTTAAACCGGTCGAATTCGAACGCGGTCCACACATACTGGCTTATTTTCGCCTCTCATATCACACAATATAGAAAATGACTGACAAAAAAATTGGCTATTATTAAGTACTCGTATGCGGATATTTTCGTATGGACTCGAAAATCAGACCCCTGGTCTTATACTTTACCATACTAAAAAGGTACGAGGGCAAAACCATAAAAAAGTAAGAGTGTAACATATTGCCGCTAGATCTCGCTGCGAGGTGACGGACACCGTTTGGTTTGTTAGCCTGACAGCGCTTTATGCATTTTGGATATAGAGGGCGCTGGCCTGGCTTACAGTCGCTCAATTGAAATTAGCAAGTACCTTTCTCAGGCTCCGGGCAGTATTCATAGTCTTCTTTTGGTGGGAATCTGAATCGAGCCCCTGGGGCCCTATTTTCGAAACCATACGAAATTATTCGCATGCGACTACTGCCGTCTCTTGCTATACCGTATAGAATAGGAGGCAAAATATATGCCAATAATATGCTGATTCTTGGGTAATACGTGAAAGAATAACTGGTTTTTCATCCTTCACCCACTCGTGCAATTTTGATTTAAACCGGTCGAGTTCGAACGCGGTCCACACATACTGGCTTATCTTTCGCCTCTCATTTCACACGATATAGAAAATGACTGAAAAAAAAATTGACTATTATTAAGTACTCGTGTGCGGATATTTTCGTATGGACTCGAAAATCAGACCCCTGGCATTAAACTTTACAATACTAAAAACGTACGAGGGCATAACCGTAAAAACGTAAAAGAGTGTAACATATTGCCGCTAGATCTCGCTGCAAGGTGACGGACACCGTTTGGTTTGTTAGCCTGACAGCGTTTTATGCATTTTGGATATAGAGGGCGCTGGCCTCGCTTACAGTCGATCAATTGAAATTAGCAAGTACCTTTCTTAGGCTGCGGGCAGTATTCATATTCTTCTATTGGTGGGAGTCTGAATCGAGCCCCTGGGGCCCTATTTTCGAAACCATACGAAATTATTCGCATGCGACTACTGCCGTCTCTTGCTATACCGTATAGAACAGGAGGCAAAATATATGCCGACATTCTGATTCTTGGGTAATACGTGAAAGAATAACTGGTTTTTCATGCGAAACAACAGAAATACCCTTCACCCACTCGTGCAATTTTGATTTAAACCGGTCGAGTTCGAACGCGGTCCACACATACTGGCTTATCTTTCGCCTCTCATTTTACACGATATAGAAAACGACTGACAAAAAAATTGACTATTATTAAGTACTCGTGTGTGGATATTTTCGTATGTACTCGAAAATCAGACCCCTGGCCTAAAACTTTACAATACTAAAAAGGTACAAGGGCAAAACCGTAAAAGAGTGTAACATATTGCCGCTAGATCTCGCTGCGAGGTGATTGACACCGTTTGGTTTGTTAGCATGACAGCGCTCTATGCATTTTAGGTATGAAGGTCGCTGACCTCGCTTACAGTCGGCCAATTGAAATTAGGTAGTACCTATCTCAGTGCAGTATTCATAGTCCTCCCTTGGTGAGAGTTAATCCAACCCATTCTGTACAATAAACAAAAGAGTTTTGCGTACGTATTACTGTTATGAACCTGTACTTTATTATATTTTTTTTTCGTTTATTGTAAAGTTAAATGAGATGTCACTTTAAAAAGAAGTGTCGTGAAATAATCAATTTTGAGATAAACGCTCAGCTAGCTACAAAACCACCGCAGTTTGGGGCAGAGGCACAAAGACGGCCGAAATAGATCGCATTATTTTGCGCAGAAACGCTTTTCGCGAGCATTCGCGCTGTTCAGTAGATATATTACTCAATAGTTTCAAGCCATCTACCACGCAAAATTAATTCTAGATAATCTCTATAAAATATCCATTCAATTTCTTTAACGATTGTAAATATAAAATCACACAGATAACGGAAAACTTAGTAACTGAGGAATTTCATACTAGAACGGTCACAAGCACGATTGTGACGTCAGAAATGCGAAGTACAGTGGCGGTCCCAGGGGGTGTGGGCGATCGCATAGACAACAAAGATGCTGGTGGTAACCCTGATGTCTTTAGAGAAAAAGTTCCTTTAAAGACATGCTAGAATCCCTCCAAAGTATTTTGAGATAGTTTGACCTTTAATTGGTCACACCAGGAATAAACAAAGGCATGACGTACTGACCGCGAGTATTATAGACTTTCTATTTATAAAGTTTTAGACAAAATCATACCAAGTTTTATACAGCGTGAGGCCAAAATCATGGCAAAATTATATAAAGTCGTTTCTAAATACTATAAACTGTTTGAGTAATCCAAAATACAAATTCTTGAACTTTTATTGGGAGAAGTCAGTATTTGGAAACAATATTGGTCAGAAGTAGGTAAAAGCTTAAATCAAAACATAACTGATATGGCCATATTTTTCCGTTGATAAAAACATTGTTGGATGTTTGCCAGTAGGTAATGTTTCGTCATAAAGAAGCTTCTCATGCCTCAGAAAATTGAAAGCATAAGTACTTAAAAACACTATGCAGAAAATTCGTCTGATGGGCTTAGCGTTAGATTAATCCAAAACACAAATTCTTAAAATTTTATTGGGAGAAGTCAGTATTTGGAAACAACATTGGTCAGAAGTGGGCAAAAGCTTAAATCAAAAGGTACCTGATAACGTTTTCGAGGCAATGAACAAGTGTGGCAATTTTTTTCCGTTGATAAAAACATTCTTGGATGAAAACATAAGTACTTAAAAACACTATTATGAGTAAAATTTGTGTGACGGGCTTAGCGTTGCTGCATATAAATAGACATATTGAAATTAATATTGAGCGAGTCATTGACCGGTTTGCCCAAAAAAACGGAAACAATTTTTTTTTCAAGATAGGCGTCTTATGTTTGAGATATGCAATATTAAAAGTAATCTTTCAACTTTTTGTGATTTTGTGATCTATGTTTTTTATTACTGAAAAAATTATACATAGCTACTCAAGCGCGGTTTTCAGGGGGATAGGGGGGTAGTTAACCCACCCTAACCTTGCTTTACTATTTTATGAAAACTTTAGAAAGTAGTAGGGCATATGGCGGCGTTATAACACCTTTGATATTTACGATATTAGTTTAATTCTGTGCTAAAAATGGCATTTGTAGTGAAATTTTTTTAAAAATTTTCGCCTGCTGCACTCTGAAACCATTGATATATTCACAATTTTAGTTTAATTTTAAATTCAAAAATGCATTTTTTAGTGCAATTTTCTTCAAAATTTTTGCCGTTGAATTTACGATTTTATTTACTTTGACTCAAAAATGCATTTCTCATGTAATTTTCTCAAAAATTTTCGGCGGATTTAAACAATTTTTAAAATAAAAAAGTTATGAAATAAACGACTTAAAATCCCCCACCCCTAGATTTGAGATCAAATCCGCGCTTTTAGTTACTAAGTTTTGTTTGCATATATTGATATGTTCCTCATAAAAGCTATGCTTTTATTCTTCTTTTTTTTTTCGTATCGAAACCGCCCCCCCCCCATTTCAAATGGCTGGGGCCGCCACTGGAAGTAAGAAGCTAGAAGTGAGTTGGCGCATAGAGGCCACCATACCTTTGACCTCGCATAAAACTGTCTGCAAAACAAAATAGCAAATAAATTAGCTACGTGCTGAGGTCATTGATTTACCCAGAATAACCTTAAAAATGTTCTACCCTTTCACCTCTATATATATAAAAAAAATTTATCAGATTTTTCTGGAAATTTAACTATTTACTTATATTACTAGCGTCAATTTTTGCTTTCGACATATTTATTTTATTAATTTTTCTGGCTTTATTTTACTCAGCTCAAATTTTTTATAAAATTATACAAATTGTTGGAAAAATCATTTTATACACCAAAACAAAATAATGGGTAATTTGTTAAAGCTTGCTAATATTAATTAATAACGCCACGCAACAGCTTCCCAGGGAGCTGAAAAATTATTTTTAAGAAGCGGCAAAAAAAAAGAACTTTATAACATGAATCGCGTGCTGTGCGATTCTGAAGCCTCAAAATTTCCACAATAAATAACAATGATTTTGCAGTTTTTGCAAGGAAATTGGTAAATTTTTAGAAAAATATTGTTTAGCCTTAAATTGAATGCTAGTCTAAACATATATGAAGAGTGGAGTGAAGAAAGGGGGAAGGTCATTTTTGGATCTTATTGAGAAATTTCAATTTTAATTTTTTAAACCCTATTAATAAATGAAATATGTTACTTTATTAATTTAAATGATTTAGATAAATAACTGATAAAACAGTAAAAATATGTCGACAAATCAAGCAAATTTCCGTTGCGTCGGCTATTCCCCTTTTCTTCACTGTACGGTATATTAATAAGCACGTTCTAATATTGACGGACCTCAATTCTTCCCTGTTTAGACCCACATACTAATTTTAAAGGTACACTTCCGGCCACATAAAATGCGTACGCCGATTTTATATAGTGTATTATGGGCCTCGCAACTCAGTAACCTTTTAGGTACTTCAAATTGACAAAAAATGTCACCGTCAGGTTTTATTGCATGGTTTTGCCTCAACTAAAGGATTCGAAAAAGACCAAATTTTGGCAAAATTAGACGGGGTTGGTCGATTCGAAGAGTAGTATATAAGTATCAAGAAGAAGGAATTGTTCCACGAAGACGAGGCACTGGCTTGACACAAGTCAGTACGCCTCAGCACGATCAGCAACTGATCGACCTTCTTCAAGACCACCCATTTGCGATGGCCTCAGAAGCGAAAATTGAGGCACATTTTCTTGAATCCATAAGAACGACGCGCAGACGAATAAGCCGTTCTACTAAGTGCGGAAAAGAAACAAGCCAGGTTAATTTTTGCACTAGACTATTCACTACAAGAATGAGCTTTAAGAATAAGTTTTTATAATAAATTGTCGAATAATTTTAAAAAAATTGTTTTATTCATTAGTATATTAGTCTTATAGTAAAGTGGTCAGTCTCATTTTTTTTTTGTGTTTCCAATGTCAAAAAATCTAACCTGTAATTCGAAAACGTCAAAGTTAGTTACAATAAGCCACGCAATTAGCATTTTATGTGGCCGGAAGTGTATTTAGATACCCATTTCCACCATAAACTTTTTTTGCCCAAAAATTAACCTTCCCCCTTGCTTCCCTGCACTCTTCATATACTTTAAGCTGATATTAACTTATCTTATATCTTTTTTTTTGTTAATTTATGTCATAGGATCATAGATATTAAGTTGTTGGATAACATTTAATTGGGTTTCTTTCCGGTGTCGTGAATTTGTGTAAACTCCGATGAGCACCAAATAAAAAATATTTGCACTACTAGCTTTAGGTATACAAGAGTTTTTGATCCCTCCTCATGCCTACGCCACTCTTTCCATATTAAGGCATAAACATGTAAAACCATATAACTATCAGATACTATAACGGTCCTGCCATTGCATTTTTTGCAAAACAAGAGGTAGGTAGAGATAACTAATACATTTTTATTAAAAAAACATTTAAAGAACAAGCTTTTATTAAATCCACGTAAAAGTAGAAAATAATTTTTCATATTACTTATCCCATAATAAAAGCGAAGGGCGTAAATTAAAAATTTTAACTTTAGGTATCGTCAGTGGCTGGGTATCGTTTATCGGTCACATCGACGATTCACCTAAGAAACAGTTGTATTACTCTATAACCTAAGGATATTTTCAAAGGCTTGGCAAGCACGTCAATCTCATCCGTTTTTAGCTTCTTTAGATGAAAGCATTATGTTTAACATTCCAATAAAAGAAGAATTTAGTTCTTTTTTTTAGTTCTCTCTTTGTCACCGTAAACTTAAAATTTGTAAGTGGCGCCCATCGCTTTTATTATGGTATAAGAAAGATAAAAAATTATTTTCTACATTTAAGTTAATTTAATAAAAGCTTATCTTTCTTTAATTTTTTTTTTAATAAAAATTTATTTTTTCATTTTTGTCGTCCATTTTGAATCCGCCATATTAAAATTTTCAAATCTGATCAAAAATTCATAATCCCCTTCCTTAAAAACCCCAGTATGCCAAGTTTAATTGAAATCGAACAAACTAAATCTTTTTCCCCGTCCACTTCCTTCGTTGGAAGGAGGTAGGTACCTAAAAATATCATATTATTGTATTTTCACCGGAACTATAAACGCATACCAAATTTGACCACAATCGGATGTGGATAAGTCAGTTAAATTGGCTAGCAAAACATATCCGAAAGTCGTCCATCTTCAATCCGCCATATTAAATTTTCAAAATATGAAAAAATTTTGGTTTAAATCGGACATACTTAGGTGTTTTCCCCCTCCACTCCCTCGTAGGGCTTAAGGTTGCCTAGTTATAACATATTATTGTAATATCACCGGAACTATAAACGCATGACAAAAATGAAGACAATCGGATGTGTAGAACTTAGTTAAAATTGGTTATCAAAAGTTGACCAATAATCGTCCATTTTGAATCCGCCATATTAAAATTCATAATCCCCTTCCTTAAAAACCCCAGTGTGCCAAGTTTAATTGAAATCGAACAAACTAAATCTTTTTCCCCGTCCACTTCCTTCGTAGGAGGGAGGTAGGTACCTAAAAATATCATATTATTGTATTTTCACCGGAACTATAAACGCATACCAAATTTGACCACAATCGGATGTGGATAAGTCAGTTAAATTGGCTAGCAAAACATATCCGAAAGTCGTCCATCTTCAATCTGCCATATTAAATTTTCAAAATATGAAAAAAAGATTCGTATTCCTTATCCCCAAAAGCCCCCGTAAACCAATTTTGGTTTAAATCGGACATACTTAGGTGTTTTCCCCCTCCACTCCCTCGTAGGGCTTAAGGTTGCCTAGTTATAACATATTATTGTAATATCACCGGAACTATAAACGCATGACAAAAATGAAGGCAATCGGATGTATAGAACTTAGTTAAAATTGGTTATCAAAAGTTGACCAAAAATCGTCCATCTTGAATCCGCCATATCGAATTTTCAAATTCTAATTAAAAGTTCGTTATCTTTATCCCCAAGTGCCCCAACACACCAAATTTCGGGCGTCTTTAGAGTAGAGTAGTTCTTTATTTGCATAAATTTTTTAGGTATAATTGAGCAAATAACGTCATAAAGAAATAATTAATTTAAAACTAAAATCAATTTAAATTTTTTAAGCTTAAGAATATAAATGTAAGTAAAAAACAAATTTAAATAGTTTAAAAGATCACATGCAATAAAATTTTTGTAAAAAGACAGTAATGATTAACAGAATAGTAGGTTAGACTATTAATAAAATAAAATAAAATAATAATAAAATAAAATAATAAAATAAAATAAAATAAAATAAATAAAAATAAAATAAAATATAAAATAAAATTAAATAAAATAAAATAAAGTAAAATAAAACAAAACAAAATAAAATAAAATAAAACTTGTGATTTTTATTCTGCATTTGGAAGCAAACACTCCATAAATTCGGAAATTGTGTAGGGCTCAATATTGACAAGATATTGAAATACTTTTTTCTTGAAAACTTTTGGACACCTCTCTTTCTGTACTCCTTAACTCTTTAACTGTACCCCCTCTACCCTCTTCGAGTAGGGGGGAGCAATCAAATTGATCACGCTATATTCTTGTATTGTCACCGCAACTATATAAGCACGCCAAATTTGAAGGCGATCGAATGTCGGTAAGTTGGTCAAAATTAAGTTGCAAGATTCCACCCGAACAAACATAGTTACATACAATGCAAGCTAAATAAAAGCTTGTAAACAGTCTGCCAATCAGGTCGGCCTAGAAAATATGTAAAGGCAAAAACTCTTCTGGGGGCTGATTCTTGAATTTCGTAGAAAAGTTCGCACGGGAACGGTCACCTCCCTGATATCCACCAATTACAGGCTTTGGGGCTATCACGAGTTATCCGAAACTTATCCGACCACGGCCGAACTCCGCCCGATTGCCGTGTATCGAGGTAATCTTCCTACACTGTCATACACCTTGCTCTGAGCAGGTGAACGGGCGCTCTTGAAAAATGATAATCCAGTCAGCTGTGCACCTGCACCGTACAAGCTTGGCAGCTTCTGAGCCTTCTTCTTCTTCAAGTGCCATGCTCTCTCACTCACTGCTTTTCGAAAACGTGTCTTAGTACTAACACCATACCATTGTCTATTATCAATTTTAAAAGTTTATATTTGTCATTTCTCAAAATGTTATTAAAATATTCAAGTTTTCATTTTTAATGGTAAATTAGACTTCAACATCTTTATTTTGTCTAAGCAAAACATCTACATTAGTTACTCTGTCCAACCAAGATATCCTTAGCATTCTACGATAACACCACATCTCGAATGCCTCTAACTTTTTGCACATGGCCTCAGTCAGTGCCCATGCTTCCATGCCATAATATAAGATGCTAAAAAGATAACACCGAAACACACGAATTCGGAGAGTGGTATTAAGATCGCGACTACACAGCACTGATTTCTTTTTGATAAAAGATGATCTGTCCTGTTCAGTTCTTGCACGAACTTGCTGCCCATTTAATTCTAACATGCCTCTGATGTTTTTTTCTCTGGATATGATCATTCATTTTGTTTTTCCAACATTAAAGTTAGGCCATATTGCGAACTTTTGGCAGCAATTTGATTCAACTCTTGCAGACCTTCTAGCGTGTCTTATGACAGTGGCGTTGGCATATCGTAGGTTGTTGATTTTTATGCAGACCCTCTTCGCAGTTATAAAGTGCTCTATTATTTTGTTAGTATAGATATGAGCCTTCTTATAGGTCGAAATGAAGGATGAGAATGCTTCCGTGCAACCGTTCCTATGAGATTCAAGAACCAGCCCCCTGCGTGCCGACTCTTGAATTTGGAGAAAATGGTCGCCTGGGAACGTTCACATCCTTCGCTTCGACCAATAAGAAGGCTCAGAAGCTGCCCAGCTTGTACGGTGCACGAGCAAAGCTGAATCGGTTATCGTTTTTCAATAGCGCCCGTTCTTCTACTTAGAGGCAGGTGTATGAAAGTGTACCCACATAACATTGGAGGAATATTTATGTTGTAGGAATATTCCCTCAAAGTGATTTTTGAATATTCTCTTGCGAATATGACAGGAAATGTTCCAGATCTATTCTTTATTGAATATTCTTTAAGAGTTTGTGATAGTTATATTGCTTTGGTTACAAGATAATAATATTCCGATGATAATGTGATTATCAAGTTATTTTTATGAATATTTATATATATAATAATTTAGTTTAATGTCATCTATGGTAGGTAGATGGCACTGGAATCAATATGTTCTCTATGTAGCAGGTAATATTATTATACATATACGAGACCAAAAAGTTATTTAGATGATCTTTTGATAACTAATCTCAAGTAGTACATCAACATAATGGTGATACATTGATATACCTGTATCCATAGACTACTCCTTAATTGCACTTGAGTGGAAGACTAATGCATGTTTGGTGTATATTCATGTGGATGATGTGGATTTATACCCACTGGCATATCTTAGGATATCCATCACGTGGCCATGTTTTGATTTACAAATTCAGTCGCAGGTATGTTACTATAATTTCTTTAAAAAAAACGTCCTGGTCGTATTATGGTCATCACGGTCATTTCACGTTACGTTTGTGTCACATTTATATCACCTGTAGGAACTAGAACGTAACTTATTACCGGCATGTGTTAGTAATATTCCCAATGGTAAAATGTAACATAAATAATTTAAAAATCATAGTTGGCCCTGGCCAAAGGCGAAAAATTCACGTCTTGAAGAGTTTTGCCCCGCATTTTTTTCAAGGCTAACTTGATTGGGACAGTTATTATTGATACGGATTTTTTCGGAAAATGCAAAAGCAAGGCCGTTATAGTATGTCATAGTTATATCTTAATATCAGGGTTTATAACAGTCCCTGTTGCCAATGCACCGTCAGCAAACTTGGGAATTTTAAACCGAGGCCTCTTTGTAATTTGCGATTGCTTAATTAGCACTCTCCGAAGCCAAGAGGCAATTAGGCCAATCGAACGATATAAATTTCCCATCAATATTTCATCTTTAATTAAAAATGATCATTAAGAACGTCCTTCTTTTTCTCAAGGTTCTTCCTCATGGAATAGTTTTTGAATTAGCGAAATATCTCCCACAAGATAATAATAATTTGTATACCTCTGTTGGCTTTTTGTTAAAAATCTCACGCAGACAACGTATACAGTAATATTCCTACAATACAATCGTATTTTATATTAGCTGAAGACCCGCAGCTGTTTTACCAATTTTTCTTGCTTTAAATGGTCAAAACTTTTGTTCCCGTGAACCGGTTTTGATGAAATAAAACCCTTGTACTTTCCAGTATTTCAGGGAATGAAGCAGTGAGAGTAACATCAAAATCGTTCCAGTAGTTTTTGCGTGATGCTGGAACCAACAGACAGACAGACGAACAAAAATTCTAACATCTAGGTTTTTGTTCTCTATATCGTTTTATCGTCGTTATATTTATAGATAACGCTTTATTGGTCATCCACTGAAACTTTTCTTGCATAACTTTACAAATAATTTCATTCTCATGTCAAGAACGTAAAGTACCGCCCCAACGACATACGACTGACGTTAACCTATGTGGTTCCACGTTTACAGTAAACGTTAACTTACATTAAATGAGATTAGGCCAGGGGGCCACAGGCGATGTAATGGTTAGTTATTCAGAAAAACTGATAACCAAAGTGTTTAATAACATTTTTACATATCTCAATCGCATAACGACCAATTTTCAAGGTGCGCGCAAAATACACACAATGCGGTGTACATTTTATGATGGTTTAAGCTATAATTTGAGACAATTTTAATATTTATTAAAATCGGTATTACGGATTTCGATCGGCTGATTTTTAGGAGAAAACATAAAGACATGCAACATGTACTTCTGAACATATAGAACACTTATAAATACTGTGGGTTTTATGATTCTGAGACGAGAGTCTTTTAAATTATTCTGAATTTTAAGTCAGCAGAAATGGAAATATCCGCTTTTTCTAATTTTTATATTTTATTATACGGGATTCAAACAGACTAAGAAATGTGAAAAAAGTTGGAAGTCAAATTGAAGTTGTTTTTAATTTAGTTAACGGGGACTTGAAAATAAAAGCATGAACCCCATTAATAAATTAAATTGTGACAAAAACAGGTCCATTTTGATTTTTTTTCCACCTGGAAACAAAGCAACAGCAACGCAAAACATGCTTATCTCGGCTTTTAGTTGTTATGTCCTCTTATGAAGCAACATGTCCTTACTTGCAGTGAGTTCTCGATGACGCTAGGTAGAGCGAGCGGGAACTAATGACGTCACGAGCACCGTAAGAACCTACAATAGTTTTCTGTTTTTTTTCTTTTGAAAGCTGTACGAGCATTGAAACAGAAATGAATGTTAGCAAACTTGCTTTGCTGTGGATATGTTTTTGGGCAGCAGTAAGGAAGACGAAGAAAATGAGCCTGTTTGAGGTTGGTACATATCCGTCCCTTTTTCTCTTAGTAAAAGAGGAAAGGACAGAGATGTATCACCGTCGGACAGTTAACCGTAGAGTTTATAAATCCTTGTTTAGAAACTTTGGAGAACAGCAAAAATATTATATATAATTTTATTGGCAGTTTTACCAGATCGTATCACGCGCTTTCGAACTTTAAAAAAATTTTAGTTGCCTTAAAAAAAAAAAAAATTTTTAAGGTTAAGGTATTTGTCCCTGCATTCTCCATCCACGCGCTGGGGTCACATAGGTCACGCTCCGCGCTCCAAGCTCGAACGCGCTCGAACAGAAAATGGCTTGCCCCGAGTGTCAAAACAATAAAACTATAAGATAGTAGACACTTAAAGTAAATATTTCAACGTATCGGTATCGGTATGCATAACGCATTCGAAACAAAGTCAAAATACACTACATTTTTGACTTTTTTATGCGATTTTTCGAACGATGCCCGCTTTCTTGAAGATTGCGATGATAAAACTGCTGATTGAAATCGTTGCGTATGTTCGTGGGTCCGTAGCGATACGTACATCCTTCCGTACGCAACGAGATTCTGTCATCACACCCGTCAAGGAAGCAGGGCATCGTTCGAAACATGGCATGAACAAGTCAAAAATGTAGTGTATTTTGACTTTGTTTCGAACGCGTTACATATACCGCTACCGATGCGTTGAAATATTTACTTTAGGTGTCTACTATAACGTCCCAAATGCCGCAAAATGTGTAACGAAAATAACTTTCAAAAACAAAGAAGAAAATTCAAAATCGCGGTTGGCTTTGAAACTGTTTGGGCCACCAGGCCATAAACCAAACATCTACTGCGCATGCACCCGTGCACTAACAAATCTATGCCTGGTGTCGTAGTGAGCTTACGATAATTTAATGACAAGGTATTACTAATTTGGTGACAATGACAACGACATCATCTGTCCGAAAACTTTTATTTTATTTAATTGAATTTATTTACTATATTATTGATAAAACATCTCCAACCGCAAGTTTAACCTTACTCGAGGTGTTCAATCCACAAGGTAAACCCGTTACACACACAGAACATGACCCTAAGTGCCGAACACACTTCCAGAGAAAACTGGGCATTATTTACATTTTTGACGAGGTATGATTTTGCCATTATGTTATTCTGGAGTTTTTGTGTTTTAAAATTTTGTGGTGGTATTTTCTGTGATTGCGTGCGTTATTATAAAACACTTTTTCAATTCTTTTTACGGTAGTGTCCACTCTTTTAATAGATTTTCCAAAAGTAAACAAAAATGGTCAAATGGTCAGTTGCTTTCACTATTGGCGCAATCGACGCGCCTGTCCACTACACTCTTCGCCTATGGAATTTTTCCAGGACAACGCTAACCCTAAAAAAAGTTAAGCCGTCAATTTTCACAACCGCAGGCAGTTGCAAAGGCTGAACATCCTTTTTAATAACCAGAGACAATGTAGTAACTTACGGAGACTAACAGGAAGATAAGGCCGCGCAGGAACTACGTTAGCGCATTGCGGCGGAGAGTGAAAGTAATGCTTGTATTAAGTAAACACCTACCTTGCCTCATCCATCTCTTCCTATATGATCATGAAAGAAGGACAGAACATTTTTCAATGTCGAAATATATTTCTCACAATTTTAATTTAGTACCTGCCGGTTTTTGCCACCTCTTTCAAAGACTGTCAAGCCTGGCAAGTGGTTTTTTTAGATTTTAAAAAGTGAGTTATTTTAATCAGTTTTGGTTGAAAATCGTGCGAGTTTATGGGATTAGCTATATAGTAGATTAACAACCTATTTCAAAGTCTAAAATACCATTCAAATCAGGCTGGATCACTACCATTAAAGCTAGAGTGCATGGGACTATTTGAAGAATACCGAAAGTTGTTTTTCAGATTTTTGCGAACCAAATCTCTGAAGAAAATATTGTGATGATTTATACAGAGTTAAGCTAGAAGATAATAGGTTAAAATACAAAAAAAAAGAGATATGGGTTAAAAGGTTTATAAAATGTGTAAGACATTTATACTGGGATTTTTTCTCAATTAATAAAAGAAAATAACATAAATAAAATGTTGTCACCTTTGTTTGATAATATTTCTCAACATAGTTGTAACCCCCTCCTCCTATTTTAGATTTTTATGGGGTCTAAAAAACTTTTTGTAAGCTAAAGAAAGTTTTTTAGCTGCATAGAACATTACAAAGTTGGTTAAGGTTTGTATAGAGCTAAAACCTTTCGCGAATGCATTGCTTTTTTAACAATAAAAAGTATAAAAAACTGCGCCTGTTATGTTTTTTCAAATTTTTTATTATTAAATAGGTAAGTGCCTGTAAAAAATTAAACAAAACAATATATGTATTTATTATGCATCTGGCTGTACAAGTAGTTCCTTTCTGTAGCCACTGGCTGCGCTCGTGTTGCCGACAAACAATATTCCCTAAGTATAACACAGTATCAATCACTATGGCGTAGCTATTATGTTAATAACCACCAATTGCAACTATCTAATAAAAACAAGTTCTTGGGCACTCATTTAGATTCAGATATTTCTTCTCTAACATTGTTTGCAATGGATTGAGTTCAAGGCTTTTATTGCAGCTTAAAAATGTGCTTGACCTACATAGCCCGAAGAACGTTTATTTTGCACACTCAGTGTTGGCATATAATATTATTCTTTGGGGAAATGCGAGGAATACTCAAACCGTACTTATAAATCAAAATAGGATAGTTAAGCTAATTGTTGACATAAAACCTCATGAGACTTGCAGAACTCACTTTAGTGATGAAAATTAAATTATGATAGTCACCTCATTATATATCTTTTCTTGCATAATGTTTACTCGTTCAAGTGGTATATTAAAACTTGACAAACATAAAACAAGTCTATCCACATAATACAGGGTTCCTAAGCAAATCCTTAGGGGGCCAAGCAGCCGTGTATAAGACGCAGACAAACGGAAAAGCGCATTAGGCAGAAAAGGATGGGCATGGGGCGATGTTATCACTACATCTTACACGTAGTAAATCCATTCCAGGTTGTTTTTTCTAATGTTTTTCATTTTCATACCTTTAGAACTGGAATAAAAATTGTTTTTGCTCGACTTTAATACCAAACTGATGAAAGATATCGTAAAAAAAATATTTTTCGGCTTTTCATTTTGTAACCATTGTCCTTATGCACTGTTTACAGGCTGGGGACTGAAATACATGCAAATGCCTAACCTAAAGCGTTCATACACGGCCGGAGAAATCCACTGAGATATTTACGTAGAAACTTTATCAAGCAAATAGGACGGGTTGACGCCTTCGAACGTCCAACCCGGGTTTTGCACTTTGATTCGAAATCAAAAAGGAGGAACAGTCAGATGTGGGGCCGTGCACAAATTACGTAACGGTGATTTTACCAATTTTTGGCCCCTCCCTATGTAATGTTTTGTAACGGTTTGGCACGCCACTCCCCTAATATTATGTAACGATTTCAAGACCACTACCCCCCCCCCAAAAAAAAAACTTTTCAGTTATTTTCATTCCAAATTTCGAAAACCCCCCTCCCCCCTAAGTAACGTTTTGTAACCCCCTTCCCCCTTATGACCATTACGTAATTTGTGCACGGCCCCTGTAGTCCCAGTGAAGGAGGGCGAGAAAATTGAGATTTTTTTCTTAAAAATTATACTCTTTAGACCTATTTCTTTGCGTTCCCGAAATTACGTAATTTTTGAAAAAAAATTGTAAGCGGCGCCATTTTTATTTCGTGCTTTATTTTTCTAACATTTTTGCGTTCGGCTAATTTAATTGAAAAATTTTTGCCTGCGGCGCTCTTTACCTTCTTACTCGAAACCAAGATCCCCCGTTTTAGGAAAACTGATCCCGTCTCTGTTTCTAAATTTTTTCGAATAAAAGTAGAGTATGACCATGGGGGAAATAATTTTTTTCTACGGTATGACGAAAATTTCAAGAAAGTTGAAGAAAAAAATAAAAAAAGTGGCAGAGCTCAAGTTTTTCGTAAAAAAAACGTTTTTTGTAAAGAAACAGAGCAAAATAAATCTTTTCACCCCTTTTTGGGAGTTACAAATATTAACAGCCCCTTATTTTTCGCTTTTACCCTCCCGCTAGTTTTGAAGAATTGGTTCGCTACATGTTTCGAGATCATGTCATAAAACATCTTGAAAATGTAGTGTAGGGCCAGCTTTATTTAAAATCAATAATATCGCAAGCAAAAAGCTCTGCAGGAAAAACAGCGCGTTTATTGATTTCTTTGGCTGCTAGTGCTAGCTGCATGGTTTGGCTGTTTCCGGATAGATGTCACTAGTAGAACAGAATGGAAAGAAATTTAATTAAAAGCGAAGATATTTCTTTCTAATGTTAACAACCTCACGAGTTTATCGCTCAGTATCGTAAATAATGGACCCTGCCGCCTCCCTTAAGCAAGAAAAATCTGTGGTTTGGACCTGAAAACATCTAATTTTTAATCTCATGGTGTGGCCGCCATCTAGCGGAATTTGCAGACATCTTGTCAACGGTTATTATTGCAACTATGATTTATGCTCACAATGAAAGAGTGGCGACAATGTTTTCTCATGAAAGCAGTCCGGAGATAATAACAAACTGGCACCATTGCTCAATATACCTGTTTCTTTTGTGCGCGCAGGACTTTCTATGCCATTTCTGTTGGATTTATTGAAATCCTATCCCTAAGGAAAATCTTAGGAACCCTGTATAAAGGTAAGGTTCTCTTGAATAAGTTACCTGATGAAGTCAATAGAAGCCTTTAAAAACATCCTAAAGAACCTTGTGTGTCAATTTTTGGTTATGTTTCTTGTATTATAAGTAGGTACTCTTATATTTATTATTTATTGTGTGTTTGTTTCTCCTTAATTCTCTTTTATAGATAAGATTTTGGCAATGTCAAATATGATGTAATATATCCTATGGAAAATAGGGATTACATTTTCATTTACATATTACATGTATTTGCCAAAGTAAATAAATACTGTTATTAAATGTTATGTCAATCTTGTAAAAGATTATATTTTGTAAAATGTATAATAACATATAAAAAGGGATAAATATATTTTTTTAATTGTTGATGTCTGATTCCAACCAAACTATATAGATACCGAAAATACAATTTTTGTCTGTTTTTCTATCTGTTTGCTAAAGTATCACGCAAAAACTAACTTAAAAATTCACACTCAAACAAGGAGTCTGTCAAACTACAGAAAATATATTTTTTTTTAATTATTAAAAACAACAAGTACATAGAGTTAAGCAATGTGATAAGTGGAAAGCAGATGGTAGACCACCATAACCAGAAGGTAAAATAATTAAACCACAAATCATACTACCCACAGAAAAGACCTGTTCAAAACCTATAAAGAGTTTGTATTAAATCTACTAAAACCACTGCAAGAGGTGATTCAATTTGTGCCTTAGGAAAGGATTCAATAATCACAGGAGCTGTTCTTGACAAAGAAGTAACACCTACAGATGTTTTTTCTCCTTTCTGAAGAAAAAAATCCACAAAGTGGATTTATCTCCTAAACTTAACAATATCAGCTGTCAGCTGTCAGCAGAAATGTCAATCCACACAATGTCAATAAAACTAATGGCTCCAGGAATGGAAATGTTTTTCAACTTTTCCATAAAAGGTAACGACATCAAAACAATCATTGCTATCTAGAGAATTTGGCATCAACGTTAAATTAGACAGTGGTTTGTGTGAAAGCTGCTCGAAGATCGAGCCAAAGAATTGGAGAATTATAGTATTGTGATGTGTGTGGATCATTCGACAATTCTCAAACCAGTAACAAATTTTTGTTCAAAGATGACTTTAACAGATATAGCTTTGTATACTTTATTAAGGAAAAATCGGATGTACCACCAAAGTTAAAAATTGCCTTACGTGAACCCAGGGCTATGGTGATGTTGCTGAAAAGTTCCTCAGCGACAATGGTGGCGAATGTGATACTCAACAGGTAAGGATTATCCTACAAGAAAATCAATCAAATAAAAATCAAAGTCTGACCATGCCCTAGACTTCTTACTAAAATGGCTGTTTCGAACACGACAATCAAACAGCATTTAGACAGCAAGCAGCTGTTGACATTCTAGATTAATCAGGAAATTCAAGTATTCCTGACAATCTTTATGAAATCTGGATTTTTCTCAAGAAAAAGTTCTACAACAATTTGCTAAAAATGAAGAAGACCAACATTTCAGTAATTCAGAAGATGAGGATGACATGCATCCAATGCAAGGTAAACTTGCTTTAGGCTTTGAAGAGTACATTGAAATTAATGCAGATGCAGACATTTTTAAACCAGAGCTTATAACAAGAATTTTATGAAACAAAGAACAACTTGAAAAATCAAAAAAAAATAATTTTTTGTGATGAGTGCAGTAACCAAAATAGCAGAAATCCAGATGAAAAATATGAACAGTTGAAAACAATGAAAAGTGAAATTAAATTACTGAAAACTAACGATACTCGGACAGTGGCTACCAAAGGGAAAGAAAGCAGTTTTGTACAAATGGGTGTGCAAGGTAAGACAAACAAAGACGGTTCAATAGACAAGTGTAGGGAACGATTATAACCAAACCATCTGTCCTGTTGCAAAAGCTGGAACATTCAGAGCGTTGTTAAGTATTGCTTTAAGTGAAAACCTATCGTTAACACAATTTGACGTGTCAATAGCTTTTTTGTACGGCGAGTTAGAAGAGGAGATTTTTATGAAACAGCCAAAAGGTTTTGACGATGGCCCCGATCGTGTTTATCGTCTACAAAGAAGCCTCTATGGTCTTAAACAAGCCCCGTGATTCTAAAATAAACAAATTTCCAACTATATTCTTTAACATGGTTTTACAAGAAGCAAAGCAAACCCTTATTTATTTATCAATAAGCAGGGAAGAAGCTTGATCGAATTTATTTCTTAGGTCTAGATATTGACAGAAAAGGCGATGGCACAGTTTGAGTAAGTCCAGTGGACTATATAAAGAAATTGCTACAAAACTTTGCCATGAAAAACTATAGTACTGTTTCAAGTCCAATTACAAAAGAAAATATCCAGTTAATGAAGGCAGATGAATTAGAATCAAGCGTATACCGTCGTAGTAGAATCCAGAAATCTTAAACAAGTTATAAAGTTTGATATTATTGGAATGAAACGAATTTTCGAATACCTCAAGAAATTGCTAAACTATGGTCTCAGATACGTTGCTGAAACTGAAGAGTACCTAGAAGCTTTTACCGATGCCGATAATACCGGTGATATATCCACTGGTCAGGAGTTATATGCTTCTATGCTTCTTGTGCCATTTCTTGGTTGAGCGAATGGCAACCATTAGCATCCATCTCCACTACAGAGGCTGAAATAATTTCCGCCGCGAAGCCATAAAAGAAATGTGTGGTTAAAAATACTTTTTAAATAAATCATTCAATTAAAAGAAACTCCTTCAGTGATGGTAGACAATGAAGCTGCGATTAAATTGGCGTAAAATCTTGAATATAATCGCAGATCAAAATGCCCTCCAAGCAACACCTTGTCCTCCAAGTACCTGGTGTGCGTTTAGCAGAGAATGGAGCCAAACCAAAAACGGTTTTACTCCTTCCACTCAAAATGTCAAAAATGGCATTGACATTGCCGAACCAGCTTTAAACGCGCAAAGCCGACTGTCGTATCTTTACAATTTTTGCTAGGTGCGGACAGTCTGTTTAAAAAGGAAAAGGACTCTCGGAACTTTAAGCCACGGCCATTTGATAGCTTTTTCTAAACAGATACCTACTGCCTACCTTATGTCCGCAAAATAAACGCATTCTTCTCACAATCTACAAGTGTGGCGTCTACATAATTCATTGTATGCAATAAAAAATGGAGAAACGTGTGGCACTTTTAATTTTCAAATCTTTCCAAATTTGTTAGGTTAGGAAAACCTCGCAACTGAATTTTTTTTCGTTGGCTTCGCCCGCGGACCAATAACCACAAGCGATGCCAATTTTAGCGGCGCTTTCGTGTTCCTCCAAAACTGGTATTGCTTCAGCCGATCTTAAACGGTATGTGCTAACCACTTTTGGCAAGCTGGAGCCATATCTGAACGGCTAATGTCAATTTTGGTTTGGCTCCAGCCGCCGCTGAACGCGCCCCTGATGCTTTGACAAATGCTGTCTCTAGGCTTCGTTTAAAAAAGCTTGGATAAAACATGGGTCTAGTAAAACTGACAAATGAGGAAAGGTGTTGAAGATTACTACCATTTTTAGTTTGCTTTGTTTTATATTATTGTTTTTATAATAGACATGACAATGATTTTCAATGTTACTTAGAAGTTGTCATAAAAAGGTTTATGCACAACCGGGCGTTAAAGTGCACTTTAACTCCCGCATTTTAGGGCGGAATAAAGCACTTTAACGCCCGTGGGCCTTAAAATAGTAATTTACTACCCGCGGGCGTTAAAACTTACTTTAAGGCCCGCATGTGTTAAATTTAGGGGCTTTTTTAATTATAAGCAGTTATTCTATAGTTTTTTGTAATACTCTTTTCTTGATTTTGTAGACGAAAAAATGCAAATTTCTTTTTCAATAATTTTTATTAAACGAACGTAACAATAAAATTACCTATAGTAAGAAACTGTAATAATAATAACTAACTATAATAACTCCAAAGGGAAGACGGCTTGTGTTGTTTCACTTTTTCGTTGAAGTATGCAAGTAAGGAGTCTTCATTTACGATTAGGTTGCTTTCCGGAATGTTTTTACCAGTACCCGACAAAACATAATCTTTATAGGTTTTTTCGTATAGTTTTCTTGATTTGGCTGACAAAAGATTCGTCTTCGCCTCTTCTACTACTACTTTTTCTTCAAATTCCATAATATTTTACAAGAAAAACGGTAAAAATAGCGACAAAAATGCAACAGTAGACACTTAAAGTAAATATTTCAACGCATCCGTATCGGTATACGTAACGCGTTCGAAACAAAATCAAAATTCGCTACATTTTTGACATGTTTATGCGATATTTCGAACGATGCCCGCTTTTTTGAAGGGTGCGATGACAGGACTGCTAATTGAAATCGTTGCATACGTTCATGGGTCCCTAACGATACGTACATCCTTGCATACCCGACGAGATTCTCTTATCACACCCGTCAAAGAAGCAGGCATCGTTGGAAACATGGCATGAGCAAGTCAAAAATGTAGCGTATTTTGACTTTGTTTCGAACGCGTTACGTGTACCGATACGGATGCGTTGAAATATTTACTTTAAGTGTTTATTATTTGTAATGATGACTTTGTTGATATGGTTGCTAACAACTGGCGGCTCGTGTTTTTGTTTCCACGCCGCGGGCGTTAAACGCCTCCTTTATGACCTAGATACATATATAGCTATTAAAGCTTATGTCAATTAGTTTTTTTGTAATTTTCTTCCAGGATGGTAACGATAAATTAAATAATATCATAACAATCAATCATACATTTTAACTTTTACATGGAATAATCTACATTTTGTAAGAATTTTTAAAGACGCAGACGCAAGGAGGTCAATTTTTATTTAAAATTAAACTAGATATATAGCATATTGCGTTATTAATTTTTGATACAAAACAAACAGATTACCTAAGAAACTAGTTCATAGCAAAGTTGGTGATGCTGCTTAAAATCTAAAGGGGATTAAAGCGGTCAAGAAGACAAGTTTAATAATTATGCTCGGCATATTCGAAGCCGGATCCAAAGGAGGCAGCGATTGCGATTCCGAATTATCACAAAATTAAAAAAAATATCATATTCCTGTCTTTAAAAGAGGAGCAATTTTATTTCATTCTGCTTTAAAAGCGCCAAATGCGACAATTTGAGAAACTTATACTAAATAAAATGTCATTTTAATAAACTAGTTGGTTACTTGTAACCCCCTTCCCCTTCACCTTACCGCACTTCTACCATTCCCCCGCTTCCATAAACTTCTTTCCTTCACGTTTGAGCTTGCGTCTTAAAGTTATCTGTCATCATAGCAATTCTGTTATTTTGTACAGGTTAAGGACTACTGCTATATAATAATAATACTAGACTAAAAATTGCGGAAATATTATAATTAACTTTCAACTGCAGTTAGCGCTAGCGCAAATTAAACAAAAAACTAGTTGAGATGCAATAATTTTGTCTTTTTGAAGCTGCAAAATAATTTAAGCGGCATAATGGTAAAAACTTTGTCGCGCTCGTCGAGAAAATATCTCTAATTAAACTTAATTTTCAATTAAAATGTTCCGACTCTAACTGCCTCAGGCGTGATTTATTTTGTAATTCGTTGGTATATGTCGGCAAATATCCGACAAATTTTGGTATAACTACAGATTAAATAACAATACACTAAAATTGATAGCTTCCTTAAGGTTCAGTTAGACTGTGGTAGTGTAGTCGTCGTTGCATTGCAGCTATAGTGAATTTTTTTTCATAGATAATGCAGAACAGGATATTTTACAGATAAATAGTTAACAATATTTTTTGGTACACACTTTTTAATATAATTTAACTTGTTTAATGTTTTAAACAAATATTGGTGATAATAGACTTTATGCAAAATTTTTAAACATGTTAAAAGCTCCACCTTACATATTTCTTTTGTATTAACCAAGACAGTTCCAGTTTTTCTTAATATAAGTTCAAAAATGCTTTAGTTTTAAAATTAGGGTTGATTGAGTACCAAAGGTGGACAAAATAAAACTTGGGGAAGAAAAAAATTTGGTTATTTTGTATTTGCATACATACATACAGTCAATAGTGTGTTCAGTGATATTAGCGATAAATTAACAAGGTCATCATCATCATCACTCGATACCGAGTATGACTCTCCTCTATTCTGTATCGTGCGTATGAAGATAAGGACTTCTATACTAGTTGTTCTGGCTTCTTCTAAAACACTTATGTTTGTTCGTCGATCTTGCCATTTGATTCTCAGTATTCATCTTAAACAACTTTGGTGATATTTTTCCAGTCGTTTGATATGCCTTCTGTAGGTGGTCCACGTTTCGCATCCGTATGTTAGAGTTGGTATTATAACTGTGTTGTAGACACGAAGCTTGGTCTCCGCATTGATGTCGTGATTGTTAAAGACTCTCTCCGAAAGCCGTCCGATTGCTGCGCTAGCACATTTTAGGCGATGCTGTGTTTCTGCGTCAATAGTTGCATTTGATGATAGGTGGCTCCCAAGGTATGGGTAATGTTCCACGTTCTGCAGAGGATGACCATTTATGGAAATGTTTGGAGCTTGGGGATTCGTACCTGCGTTTTGGAAAGATTGACCTCTAGGCCAATGCTTTTGTAGGCTTGGTTAAATGCGTTGATTACCAGCTGTAGACCTTCCTCTGTATCGGCCATTACGATGTTGTCATCGGCGTACTGCAGTTCGATTATCGAGGTTGTGGAGACCTTGGTTTTTGTTCGCAGTCTGCCTAGGTTAAGTAGGCCACCGTCGAATCTATATAGAATTTTCACTCCCTGCGGTAGATATTCCTCAACAAGGTGAAGCATGGCACCTAAAAATATAGAGAATAGGGTGGGCGCAGTAACACATCCTTGTTTAACGCCTGCCGTAATCTGGAATGACTCTCCTGGTCCATCGTTGCTCAGGATTATTGCATTCATATTGTCGTGTAGTAGTCTAAGAATTTGAATATATTTTTGAGGGCATCCAACTTTTGCCAGATCAAATGCTTTGACTAGGTCTATGAAGGCCATGAAGAAAGGGCGATTTTGTTCTCTAGATTTCTCTTGCATTTGTCTGGCACTGAATATCATGTCAGCTGTGCCTCGATTGGGCCTAAATCCTCAATGTGTCTCTGGCAGATTTTGTTCAGCAATCGGAATTAATCGGTTTGATAGTATCCGTGCAAGTATCTCTTCAGCAACAGAAAGCAGTTTCCACATTGGGCCTTATCGCCTTTTTTGAAAATGGTAACTATAGTTCGGCAGAAATGGTCTCAGTTGTCCATATTTTACTTATTAGAATGTGCATTTGTGAATTAAGTGCGGGACCCCCTTGTTTGTAGATTTCAGCAGCGATACCATCTGTGCCTGCTGACTTGTTATTCTTTAGCTGTGTGATTGCCTTTTCGACCTCCTCTAATCTCGGAATCTTCTTAAGGTGTTGTTGTGTAGTTTTCTCCAGAATTTTGTCCAAGATGTCATTATCGACCTGAGACTCTGAAACTCTCTGTTGAGTAGTTCTTGGAAGTGTTCTTTCCATCGTGAATTGATAGAGGATCTATCTTTAAGTAGCCTATTTCCATCTTTGGATCGTAGGGGATTGATACCTTGTGTAGTGGGACCATATATCATCTTAGTAGCTTGAAAGAAGGCTCTGGTGTTGTTGGACTCAGCTAGATGTTGCATTTTATGTGATTTTGTTTCCCACCATTGGTTTTTTAATCTACGTGTTTGCCTTTGTACTTCTGCTTTGGCTTCTTGATATTGCCTTTTCTTTTCTTTAGAGTTAGGGTGGCTTTTCCAAGCATTATGGGCTTTTATCTTCCTCTCAATAAGGTCTTGAATTTCTTTGTCGTGCTCATCAAACCAGCCTTGATGTTTTCTTTGTGTGTAGCCGACCGTTTCTTCAGAGGCAGATGTTATTGCTGTCTTCAACATTCTCCAGTGATCGTCAATATTCTCCGGGTATTCTAAACTACCCAACTTTTGATTCAGAGAAACTTGGAATTTTGTTCTGGTTTGATCATCTTTAAGGCGTTCTACATTGAATCTTCTTCTGATTTGCTTTTTTTGACGGCTACTTCATGGTGGACTGTGCAAGTTCATTTTGGTTCGTATCAAGCGATGGTCTGTCCAGCAGTCATCTGCACTCGTTATTGCTCTTGTAATGTTTACGTCTTTTTGATCTCTGAAATGCACAATAACCTAATCAATCAGATGCCAGTATTTTGACCTCGGGTGTTGCCAGGAGGTCTTGAATTTCTCTTTTTGTCGGCAAATTGTATTTGAGATTGTGAGGTCATATTCCGAACATAAGGTTAATAGACGCAGTCCGTTTGAGTTCATATTTCCAACACCTTCCTTGCCAATGACGCCCTTCCATAGGTTTGAATTCGTACCAACTCGAGCATTGAAATCACTTAGGATGATAAGTTTATTAGATTTAGGTACAGATGTTATGGCTTCACTAAGTTGAGAATAAAATTCATCTTTTTGGTTTTCATCAGCTGCAAGAGTTGGAGCGTAGGCGCTGATTATAGTAGCGTGTTGGTGGTTGCTAAGGTTTAGGCGCAATGTCATCAATCTTTCGCTTATTCCGGATGGAAATTCGGGCAGGTGGTCCACAATCTCATTTTTTATAGCCAAACCCACTCCGTGAATACGTGGTTCATCTTCTTCTTTTCCTTTCCAGAAAAATGTGTAGCCTCCTCCGTGTACTTTAAGTTGGCCTTCGCCTGCTCTTCTAGTTTCATTGAGAGCAGCGATATCGATGTTATATTTCCTTAGTTCACGTGCCACTATTGCCGTTCTTTTTTGTGGTCTTGTGGTTGTGTCTGTATCCATAAGTGTACGGATATTTCATGTGGCAAAGTTCATTGGATTTATTTTTCTTTTATTTTCACCGCATGTGGTGTACCCTCTGGATGCGGTTGTCTAGTCGGGCAGTTGTTGGCTGGCTATGTTTAGGGTACCTTTTATAGCCCCTTCCCTTTCAGGGTGAGCAGAGTGGGTACTAAATAGGGCTGCTCAGTCACGGATGCAGCACACGAGTTGCTCTACAGCCAATCCTTGAGCAAAACGGCGATCACACTTCCGACGCTTTCGTGCCGGTTTGTCACTAAGAGCTTCCAGACTACACTGTCCTGCTCCCGTCGCAACTTGCCGATCGCCGAAAGACTTTGGTTTGCTCGGAATTCACGGTCTTATGTGTCCTAGAAAGTATAGGATCTCAGAGTAGAGAATGCTTGTGCGAGACTTTTATTAACGTGGAGATGCTGATGCACAGTCAGCAAGCCCACGGTCCCTAATAACGAGTGACGACCCAATGGCGTAAGGAATACGACGATTGGGTCCCTCGAGATTAGGCCAGCTGATTGCACGATTGAGCACTAGACTCGAATCGTGGGCTGAGGGTCGCTACATCCCACCGCCTACAGGCTACAGGCAGTATGGTTCGTCCAACTTCCCATCTCATTAACAAGGTACTATAGTACTTATATCTGTACCGCTGATTAATCATTCTGGTTTATTATAATTGCGAAGAAATTAGAGCCTTTTTTCTAAGTGACAAAAAGCGCTTACTTTTAGCATTATTTCGCTTACATGGACAAATTATATCAAATAATCTACCTTCTTAATCTTATATATTGCTTTAATAATAACCTTTAGAAAAGTTATAGTACCGTATTATCAGCACGGTGGTTGTAGCGAAAAAAACTCACACAGAGATATTTTCGGGCGCACATGAAAGAGATAGCATGAACAGACCAACTTTAAGCATGGGAGTTATTTCGTGGAAATGCAGACAGTCGATATTTTCAATAAATTAACAAAGTATTATATTTACTTATGTCCCTAACCCCTGACCAGCCGAAGTTAATAATTAATAAAGGCACCTACCTACAATAAACAGCGGCACTCTCCCCTTTTCTAAAAACTGTTTAAAAGAAACTATTTTAAAGAACATTTTCCCTCAAATATTACTTATATTACCCACTAGACATATTACTTTTATTTCACACTAGACACCGACGCGCCGCTTTGCCTGCGGTTTTACCCATCTTTCCCGCTTTTATTCCTTTAAATGCCATAACTTTTGTTTCCGTAAACATATTTTGATGAAATAAATGCCTATGTGTTGCCTAGGAACACATGGAATGCAATAGTCAAAGTCCCATCAAAATCGGCTGGGCGGTCTATGCGTGATGCTGGAACAAATAGACATACATACAGAATTTTTTTTAAAAATTGCATTTTTGGTATCTCGTTTGGTCAAACAATAAAATATAAAAAAATAGTCAATATACCATTCAATGTACAGAAATGGTTCTTTTAGACATTTATTATATGTATAGATAAACAACTAATTATGGTCAGGGGGATAAGTGGCGATTTTTCCAAATTTCATAAAATTTCGGCTCAATGGATTTTGCCTAATTGTCTCCCAAACAGGCATACAGACACCATCAAAATATTTTATATTTAGGTCTTTCTTTTATTAGCCTATACTATAGTATGGATAGGTAAAAATAGAGTTCTAGTTTACTACATAGCCGGTACCTACTAAGCATTTTTTATGGGTAATAAAAATAATACGACCACCTTATTTCTAATATTGCTATTGATATTTTGATAAAGTGATGAAAAAGAAAAATTTAGAGATAAAAGGTTACCAATAAATTTTAGAAAATTAATAGTTTAATATAAAAAAATTGGGGGGGGGGGGTTACTGTATCGCCACTGCGTATTGTAGGTAGGTAACATTAATATTATTAACATCGGTTGGTCAGGGGCTGGGGACATAGGTAATTATAATACTTGATTCATTTTATTTTATTGCAAAGATCGAATGTATGCTTTTCCACGAAATCACTCCCATGCTTAACGTTGGTGTATTCATGCCATCTCTTTCATATGCGCCCGAAAATATCTACATATCTCTGTGTGAGTTTATTTCACTACAACCACCGTGCAGCGCTGATAATACGGTGCTATAACTTTTCTAAAGATTATTACTAAGGCAATATATAAGATTAAGAAGGAAAATTATTTGATATAATTTGTCCATGCAAGCGAAGTAATGCTAGAAGTAAGCCCTTTTTGTCACTTAGAAAAAAGGCTTTAATTTCTTCGCAGTTATAATAATCATCAGATCAGATACAACTAGTATAGTACCTTGTTAATTTATCGCTAATACCACTGAACACACTATTGACAGTATGTATGTATGCAAATACAAAATTACCATATTTTTTTCTCCCTCAAGTTTTATTTTGTCCATCTTTCATACCCAATCAACCCTAATTTTAATACTAAAGCATTTTTGAACTTATATTAAGAAAAAACGGAACTTTCTCGGTTAATACAAAAGAAATATAACAGGTGGGTCTTTAACATGTTCAAAAATTTTGCAAGGGGGTCTATTATTACCAATATTTGTTTAAAACATTAAAGAAGGTAAATTATATTAAAAAGTGTGTACCAAAAAATATTTTTAACTATTTATCTGTAAAATATCCTGTTCTGCATTATCTATGGAAAAAAATCACTACAGCTGCAATGCAACGACTACTACACTACCACAGTCTAACTGCACCTTTATCTAGTTGTCTGCTATTTAAGTTACAGTCACAATGCTGAAGACAGTACAAACATATTTTACCGACCAAGTCAAGCTTATTCTAAAATCCGTTTAATATATTTTGCGTGATTCTGAAACACATAGACGAAAATTTTGAAAATAGAATATTTTGTATCTATATCATTTGGTTATTAGAAAAAAAATATTCAAATTACAGGAATGGTCTATATAGGTACGCACAGATTATTTCTCCCACTTAAAAATTGATAATGTTAACTAGTTACTTCTTCTTAAAAAATAGCGATGTTTTCGGAGTTACTTTAACTTTTTACTGAAAAAATATTAAAATTGAAATAGAAATTGACCTACGCCAGGCAGTCGACTTCACTAACTCTACAGAAAACGTATATCTTCTTAAGGCAACCCATACGTTTATTCTATCTGTGTTCGTTCATAATTCTACCTAGATTTTAAAGAAAAACAACTCTATGTGTGCAAGGCATATTTTTTAGTCTTAATATGTGTGTCTTACAGTATGCAATACTACTTACACCCCTTTGATACCCTCCCTCTTTTGCGACTGCTTCTTGAAAAAACTTTAGAAACAACACACATTTTTTTTGTTTAACTACACATTCTTTTACAAAAATGTTTGCATTACAAAGAAATATCTTAAAATAATAGTACATTGTAAACCTAGGGACGAAAGTACTACTTTTAGTCCCGCGGCGAAATCTTTGGAGCCCGACCGAAAGAAGGGCTACAATTCGCTAAGGGATTAACAGGCGCTTTAGTCCCGAGGTTTATATATTATTTTATACACTCTAGGAAAAGATTATTGTTAAAATCACGTTATTTATAAATTTATTTATAATAATAAATTTAATTATAATTTTCCAGGGATTTACTTTTTTTCAATCCCTGAGGGATTAAACTTACTTCTAATCCCAATGCTAAGGGATTAAATTTACTTTTAATCCTTTTTTTTTATTCCATAGGGATTAAAAGTGCCATTTTAGAGATTAAGCGTACCTTTAAAGCACCTTATTATGGCCTCAGGTAATTTGACATATATCTACGGCTCATTTAAGAAGTTGATACTTAATTGCATTTTATGCAAAATTGGGACAAAAAATGCACATATGGGTTGTGATTCTTCAGAAGTGGCAGAAAATCTGACCCATCACAAATCTGAAAAGCGTCGATTTTTACTTATTGCCTCATTTAAAATAAAAACACAGCGTCCTTAATATCTATCCAACGTTGTAAGAGAAACTGCGTAATTTTTTTTAATAACGTTTTCTAAATTTAATATTTTAAAGATATTCTGCAGGTATAGTTTTACGACGGATCTAAATTGCTACTGCACGTACCAATAAACGTCAAAAAGTGTCGAAAATTTTTTCACCATGTAAAACTAAAGACAGAATTTATGTGAATTTTCTGATAAGTGGCAGCGACATATTCCATGGCCATCTATGGTTTTGCATGTTAAAAGTTTTAAAGGTATGTTTACACACAAAAATAAGCGTAATAACATATATTTTCAAATAAAATAAAAGGTTTCTCACCAAAACTGCCTACAGAAATTAAAACCGACATATTTCTATTTACTGAAACATTATTAGTAAGAAACTAAATTTTAAGGAATATTAGCAAATAAGACCTGACAAAAATGCAGTTAGTCTAAATTTGTGTTTAAAAATCGTCAGATTTCTTGTAAGGGCGAGATTTTTCGACGGTTTTTGAAGAATCGCTACCACTACTTAAGCGATTGAAAATTTTATTAACTCAGAAACCGCAGAAAGAGTAGGGCGGCAATTGCACCAAGGCATGAAAACCACTATTAAACCTCGTCCTAACAGATTATAACTCGAAGTACCAGTAAAACATTGCGTTTTTGGTACGTATTGCATTATACTAAGAATTTTTCTAAAAAAACAGATATATCGGATAGTTTCCAACCTATGATTTTTAATAAACTTACGTAAAAATGATTAAAATCCAATTTTCTGCTGTTATAAAAGCGTTTTTTAACTAATTTAGTAAAAAAGAGTTTTTCAAAATAGGGCGGAAATAGGTGCCGATTTTAATGGCTGATGTAATTACGGCCTAACGAGCCATTATTATATTATTTTGAGTATACTTTGAATTCACCTGTCTTACCTTTTTAATACAATAGTAAAATTTTAGCACTGGATTATTATTTCTTGTTTTTTTATTGGATAATTTAATCATATTCCGGCCTATACTTTTTTTAACAAATTTCCAAGAAACTGCACCATAAGATCCTGACGCCAACCGAGTTGCCTAATAAAAGGTAGTTTTTAAAAATAAGCCGAAATTAGATTCCCATTTTAATCTTTTTATGTTTGTGGGGATTTACTAGCCGAAAATTAAGATTGTTCTTTTGTATATTTTAATTAAAAATTTTTGCTACTTCTTAAAATTGTTTTTTGTCCATGTATGGATTATTTAATGACATTCCGGCCCATAGCTTCTTATATAAATTTCCGAAAAACCGCAACTCTCTTATCCTAATACCAACAAGCCTTGCTACAATGGCGTAGCCAGAAATCGACTCTGGGGGAGGGCTATTTAATAAAAATCAACTACCTACCTATGGCAAATTTTTAAAAATTAGGTAGGTACCTATTGCTTTAGCCCCTGAACTGAAGGGAGGGAGAGGGGCGGTTTAATAGGTGTTGAGTTAGTTTATACGAATCTGCAGATTTTTTTTCAAAATTAACACTTAAATCCGTCGTAGGCAAAATTTTTTTATGCGTTTCAAATGTTATGCCTAAAATTAAACAAAATTGTAATAATATTTAACATTGGTATAGCACCGCGGGCGAAAACTCAAAATTTCTTTAAAAGTTTTGATCTCTTAGGTTTTTTGTAAAACATTTTTAAAAATGTAGATTGGGTTAGATGCCAAAAAGGGGTGGGTTGCGGTGGTATATATAGATTTGTTGCCAAATGAAAAATGCGCCGTAGATGAACATTTTAAGAAAAATTATACTAAAAGAATGCCATTTAGTATACGTTTTGAATACTGGTGAGAAAAATTCCTTATATTTAAACTAAAATTGTAACATTTAATGATGTCAAAGCACCGCAGGCAAAATCACAAAGCACACCAAATACACGTCACAAACCGGAGTAAAGGGTCAAAAAAGTGGGGTAGCTATTATAGTTTTGGTTTGGGCCTCCTGGGGGGGTTGATCCCCAAGCCTTCCCCCCTGGCTATGCCACTGCTTAATAGCTCACAAAATTTGTTGTTTTTATGCAAAAATTTATCAACCAATCACATATTCGTAATAAAATAACAATTCAAAGATGGATATTAATAAATTGCCCTTCATTAATAGTGGACCGGAATAACATTCGCTTTAGGCCGCAAAAATATAGTCCCTTTTGTAGGTCAATCTTTTTTTTTATTACCCTTTTATAGGCAGGGTTGCCTTATTCTCACCCTGCCTTTACAGGGATAAAAAAACTATAAAACTGTGGTAAAAATTACAACATTTTATAAGTTATTTACTTTTTTCAAGATAAATAATAATATAGTTACGGGGCGTATACGATTATAAATTAGTATCCTGTACTTTTTGAATTCAGTAATTTTCAAACGATACTCAATATTGTGTGAAAATTACTCCAAATTGTGTTAAAGATATTCAATGTTATGTGAAAATTACTCCGAATTGTGTTAAAAGTTACTCATAATTGAGTTTTTTAATACTGCTAATCGGATCAAACACCCAAAAAGTCCTCAAAAATGAGTACAACAACACTCAAAGTAGCGTTACGTTATATACTACATTAGGAGTATCATTTACTAAAAACAAAAGGTCAAAAGATCTTGGGTGGAAATAACGAAAATTCAAACCTGGATGAGCATCCCACAAGGAACACACAAAGGACCAAAGCGAAAAGAGAAATGATTAAACGATGTTTCGCCTTAGGCAACCAACGTAGGCTCGTCAGTGTTTCCACTGGTCACCCTCACCATACATCATTAAACACCATCATACACTTTGATTTCCAAGTTTGAACCTCTTACAAGTAGGCATCGTTTCGCACTGGTACTTATCCAAGTTACCTAATATGGATTCGTCCTGGCGTGTTAATATTTCCAATAGGATTATGCTCCTAAGGCAATTAAAAACATCATATCATTTACTCCCAAATTTTGATGTGGCCCTATTTTCACTCAGACATTTTTGCCGTGTAGGTGCTAACTTTTTGATACAGGCCGGAATTGGAAAAAATAACCAACCCACAAAAACAAATTTAAACAAAAAATTAGATTTTGACAGCTTTTTGTATAAATTTTGTAGAAAACGTATGTTTCAGCGAAATATAATACAAATACATGAGAAATTGAAAAATAAATAATGTTACTAGAATAGTTAGTAATATGGTGCTTTTACTTTATGACATCAACATTCTTAAAGGAAAAAAAGAAGTTAAAAAACCTCCAAATCAATTATTTCAAACGAAAAGAAACTAAAAAACAAAAGATCAAAAGATATAAACTTGGATGAGCATCCCACAAGGAACACACAAAGGACTTGAACACACAAAGACTAAAACAAAAAAACAAAAAAAGAAGTTGAAAATAATGAAGTTAAAACTAAAGAAATTAACTTCTTTTTTTGTTTTAATTACCTTAGGAGGATAATCCTACTGGAAATATTAACACGCCAGGACGAATCCGTATCAGGTAACTTGGATAAGTATCAGTGCGGATGTATGATGGTGTTTAATGATGTATGGTAGAGGGTGACCAGTGAAATCACTGATGAGCCAAAACATCGTTTAATCATTTCTCTGTTCGCTTTGGTCTTTTGTGTGTTCCTTGTGGGATGCTCATCCAAGTTTGAATTTTCGTTATTTCCACCCAAGATCTCTTGATCTCTTTTTTAGTTTCTTTTCGGTTGAAGTAACTGATTTGGAGGTTTTTTAACTTCTTTTTTTGTTTTACTTGCCTTAAAAGCCCAATCCTACTGGAAATTTTAACACGCCAGGATGTTGGTTGGAAGGTTGGAAATCAAAGTGTATGATGGTGTTTAATGATGTATGGTAGAGGGTGACCAGTGAAACCACTGATGAGCCCAGCTGGTTGGTTTGGATCTTTTGTTTTTTATCAACATTTTTACTTGAAAATATGGCTTCGCAACACTTATCCAGTGCTCTAAATTACCCCGCATTTTACTTTATCAACATACGCCACCTTCACCAATTTATCGGTGAATATGTATACTTATCCTTCAACAAAAAGGCTCGAAAAATGTGTACATAAGTTAGAATCAATATGTAATTTATAAAAAGACTAAAATATATGTTTGTTCGTCTAATTTAAAATGAGGGTTACGTTGTGAGCTGCATATGATCCAAAATGTGATTTAAAAAACTTTACTGCTTTCATTGTGCTCTTGGGTTTGGACCGTGACGACACAGACCTCTGCATGGAGGCACCCTAATTGCCATCAATATTCAAAGGTACTTTTCCCCCCAAAATTTTTGTAAATTTTTTATTTTAAATGACAAAATGTTAATTTAAAAAATTATTCCAAAAAATATCTTACTTGTTCTGCTTAACGTCCTTTAGTTTTACATCTTTTTACTTAGTCTGCTAACGTAGCATTAAAATAAATAACAAAAAATTGATAAGTATGTACCACTTGAGCGTGCAAAAAAATAAATGTTTAGACTCTTTACATTTTACTATTATTTTATGAAATAAAACGATCGTATTTTTCGTCCCATAAGATAGAATTCACTTATTCTAAATCGGATCAAATATAAAGCCGTCCAAAGCTAATCCCGTACAAACTCGTACACACGCGCGTAGGTTGAAAATTAACTCCCCAACTTTAAAGTTTCTCCATAAAGTCAATCCGCTTAACCGACTATGTTGATGCTGCCTGGATTTGTATAGTTATCTGCAGAAAAAACGTCTACTGCTCATTTTTTTTTGTCATTAGCATTAAATCGAAAAATTATATTGCTGATTTTTATCAAATAGTTTTAGTCATGTAGGTTGGCCGTAAATATGTTTTACGTTAACGCCCAACGAAATTTTTTATCAATAAAAATTATACTGTACGTTTGACGTTTAGTTTTGTTTGAAACTCTAGGTTTATACAGGCAAATAAAAATTAAAATTTATACAGCAGAAATCAAAATAATAAATTAGAATGAAAATAAAACTTTTAACTTTTGTTTTTATTTTTATCTCAATATAGATTTGCACATGTACCCTTTACGCACTTATCCTTACTTTCATTTGTTGTTGTCATTTAATTGGGTGTTTTTCAGTTTTCTTGGATTTTTTGGTTTGCTCTTGTTAGATATTATTTATGAAAACGTTATGATGGAATTTAGTTTAGTTATTTCAATTATTGCTGTCACTCACTTTTGTTTACACGTCCATTAGCTTTGTGCTGATTGGTTCAAAAGTCGTTTTACCCTTATTTTTAATTGTCTGTATAAACCAAAAATATTTTTATTTTTATTTTAATTTGTTATAATTATTTCAATTTTTTTTGCTTGTATAAGCCCAGCTTAGGTTTTGCCAAGACGCATTAGTATATACGAAAAAAACTGCAAATATATATAGTATCTAATACCAAAAAATAAAGTTCGCCAAAAATTTGGCATATAATATCTTCATTATCTATGTTTGAGGTTATAAAGTTGGTGATTTTTTAGACCACCTCTGCGGGGTAGTTTAAATTTATAGCCCCCAGAAAGGATTATTTTGTGGTAATTGGTAACAAGTTCGTTTATAATTTCCTTAGGTAACCGTTTTTACAAGGATTAATTTACCTTATTTAATATCCGAAATTCCAATAAAACACCTCCAATTTTTAAACCGCCATATTTTGAACCCGTTTTCAGCAAAAAAAATATATTTGAAGGCACTACAAGGCAAAACAAACATAATTGAAAGTCACTGATTATGTACGAAAAATACACCAAACCAAAAATCCAAAACAACTATATTAATTGATTTACAAACTGAAATTAAAATATTGAGGTTATCTAAAAGCTCAGTCCCGAAAACTTTCCCTTCTCAAAGCCCATTTCAAAGCTGTAGCTTTCATCAGTAGAGGTTGGTGCAAGCCAAGGTAAAAGCAGAGGTAAGAGATCCGAACTCGCTGTTTGTGATTTGAACGCAGCTAATATTTTGAAACTGATATCGACAGTGACAGAAATGTAAACAAAACTTGCATTTAAGTTTTTTAATACATTTCATTAAATAAATTCAAAATTAATCTACTAATTATTTTATTATTACCTATCTAAATCGTTGTGTGACATCAACTATTAATTGGAAAAATTAATTAAAAAGGTTAAGTTTTAAGCAAAGTGACATATAATTACAATTTTAATTTATTCTACAGAGTGTTTACTATTTAAACCGCTCGTGGGTTTAAATTTTTTAATTTTTTAATTTTCTTTTCTTCTAAATTGGAACTTTCTTCTTAAATCCAACAGATGATTATTCAATAAAAAAATTTATTAAAATTCTTCTAAGAAATCCAACTTCAAACCAAAGGTTGATTTGAAATGCTTAAAACTAAACATTTCCCTTAAACTTAGGACCGTTCTAAAATATAGTAAATCCTCTTAGTAAATCCCAGCGTAAATGTTTATACTGAAATAAGATTAGAATTTTGTTTAAAAATTAGCACTTTAAATAAAACAGCTGTTTAGCGCCGTGGCGCCCATCTATAAAAAAAAACGCATAATTAAATTTAAAACTGTTACAAAGTTATTTTTCGTCTGTTGACGCCTTGGGGGTGCATTAACTAAACTTTTAGCATCTTTCAGTCCCAGTTATAAACTGCTCTTGGCTCTTTTACCTTTTCAGTTAACCTTTTAAGGAAAGTCCCAGGGGTATCGTAACACCTTTATCTTTGCAAAAGAGTTTCGGAATTTAAAACTTAAGTATTTAAAATTTAAATCTCGTACACACGGCTTAGGACCATTCTACACGAGCCACAAAAACACGACCGATTAGTCGCTCAGTCGCTTAAAAATTTTGCCCATTCTATACGAGCGTGTAGACGCCGCTCCTTTGTAGCGCGTATAACCGGCGAGTGAAACGCGACCCAATTCTAGACTAGCCACAAAACGCCTCATATGTGCTATGGATCCCGTTCAAGTTGGGTGTATCGCTGTTCACCAATTAACTTTATTAAGTTTGTTGGCCAAAAAACGTAAAAAAAGACGTTGGTGGGTACACCCGGTTGGTGCTAATCGTCTGACCTTAGGGGTGTTACACCTTAGCTTCGCAGAACATCGGAGATATCCCGATATGCACTACTAATCGTGGATTGCTGAAGGAGAAATCGGCTCGGCCGGCCAGACGCTTGCAAGTTGCTACATGTAGAATGATACGCTGGCATCCGGCACGCGACTTTTACGCAACCTCTTGCGTTCAAAATGCCGACACGCCAACGAACGCTTCCACACGCGACCGCAAAGTTGCCCGTATAGTATGCTCAATAAACACTCTGTGGTTCTGTGACACACGCGTGTCGCTCGCAGGCAAACGGTCGCGATTTTGTGACTCGTGTAGAATGGCCCTTAAAGCAACTTATAGTCAGGATATTGTTGCATAAAAAATGGACTTTTACCACCAAAAAAAAAATTGTATTTTTTTCTTATACCTAGGTTTTTGGTACGACAATTTACTCACTACCTCACTTATTTTTCGAGGATTTTTGGGAAATACTGACTGATTGTTTACTTCAGCTCGAGAGTAAAAGACCTAAGGGTCTAGCCCAATTTTACACCGAGAGTTAGTTCAATTACCTAGGGACACGTTATTAGACAACTTTAAAAGTAGAAAATTCACTTTTTTGGCAATTTGTTTTATATATTTAATTTTTAGTCGTTTGTTTCTAAAGAAAATAAGGAATAAAGTTATGTCGTTCTCAATTACCAATACAAACTGGTAATAACGAAATGCGCTTAAGTGGTCTTCATATAACTATAAGGTAATATAACGGCCCTCCTCATCAAGTTGGCCTGGAAAAGCCCCATAGACGAGAAGTTTAATGGGCAGGCGCGTGGATTGCGTCAGCAGTGAAAGCAACTGACAACCATCTGACAGCAAAAATGTAGGTTTATATTTAATATTTTTGTTTATTTTTAGAAAATCTATTAAAAGAGTGGACACTACCGTAAAAAAAAATTAAAAATTGTTGTCGAATGTTTTCTGTAATAATAACGCACGTAATCACAGAAAATACCGCCATAAAATTTTAAAACACAAAAACTCCAGAATAACATAAACAAAATGGCAAAACCATACCTCGTCAAAAATGTAAACTTTTCGACAATGCCCAGTTTTCTCAGGAAGTGGGTTCGGCACTTGGAGTCATGTCCTCGTGTAACGGGTTTACTTTGTGGATTGAAACCCTCGAGTAAGGTTAAACTTGCAGTTTTATCCATAATGTAATAAATAAATTCAATTAAATAAAATCAAAGTTTTCGGACAGATGATGTCATTGTCACTGTTACTGAAATTAATACCTTGTCATTAAATTATCGTAAGGTCACTGCCACACCAGGCACGGATTTGTTAGTGCATGCGCAGTAAATTTTTGGTTTATGGCCTGGTCGCCCAAACAGTTTCAAAGCCAACCGCGATTTTGATTTTTCTTCTTTGTTTTTCAAAGTTATTTTCATTACAAATTTTGCGGCACTTGGGCCGTTATAGTATCTCATAGTTATATGGTGGTCCCGGCTAGATTCGTTTCACAACAAAGCTTGTTTTGTTTGGAACAAACACAGTTACGTAACTGTTACTTAAAAGTTACATTATATTATTACTTAGTTACATAAATTTCTGGGCACAATAGTATATTATAAACAAAATTTGTGTGTGCACCACTAGTGCAAATGTAACAATATGATTCGAAGGCCATGTTCTTCCTTAGTTTACTGATGTAGTCCTTGTTGAAATCGAGTAACAATAAGAAATTTTTCAAATAAGTGCGTTTGGTAAGCCTAATTCAATCAAATAAAAACGCATAATTTTTGCTTTTATTAGTGCTGACTATTTTAAAGTCAGTGCTTCAGTGGCGTGGAAATTTCAATTTTGCCAAAAAAGTAATAATTTTGAAACCCTGGCTTTTCAAAATGGTCAGGACTATTAAAACCGGAAAAATAAATAAAATAGGTATTTAAAAGATTTATAACTTTCTTATTTCGTACCCGATTTTAACAATCGTTACATCAGTAAACTAAGAAGAAACATGGTTTCGAAATATGTTTTTACATTTGCACTAGTGGTGCTGACAAAAAACTTGCAAAGGGGTCAAGAAAACCTATTTTTAAAATTTTCCGCCATTTTGGATTTTTACGAAATGACAATTTTGACATCAGATTCCAAAATTTTGGTGTCCTGGCTTTTCAAATCAACCAAAACTTAAAATCGGACAGGAAGTTTTTATGCGACCGACTTTTTTGGGAAATTTTTTTTATATTTAATTTTTAGTCGTTTGTTTTTAAAGAAAATAAGAAATAAATTAACGTCGTTCTCAATTATCAATACAAATTGGTAATAACCAAACGAGTTTATGTGGTCTCGGTTATACATTCGTTTCAAAACAAAGCCTATTTTATTTGGAAGAAACACAGTTACGTAACTATTACTTAAAAGTTACATATTATGATTATTTGGTTATATAATTTTCATATAACTTGGAGGTTACAATAAGGTAAAATGTAACTCACATGTTATGTAATATGCTACTAAAATAAGATGTAACTTAAATAACATAAATTATACTGGGCACAAAAAATATGTGAAAACTAGAGATTATTGATGCATGCTTCATATTTGCCTGATTGTATAATAAGATATTTATTGTTATTCTTCAAGTATTATGTAACTTAAAATTAAACTTGGGATAAAATTCTTTAAAATATTGTTATAAAAATATTACCTATCGCTGTGTAATATTTACATAAATTCCAATATCACAACAAGGTAAATTTTACGTCAATGTGATACTACAGAGAACATAATAACTATTTAAGTTTTATGTAAGCTTTATGTAAAACCAAAGTCTTATTATTTACGTAATTATTATATAATTGGAAATATCACCTCAAGGTAAAATGCAATTCACATGTTCTGTATTTTGCCATGCCATAAGTGACTTTTTATATAAATGCTACATAAATATAATAAACTCCGGAATACCAATTCGGGATGTTTGAAACGTCCCAGAGGAGGTTCTGGCTGTTGAAATTTTTTATTAAAAAAAACTTTTATTAAATACACTCAATAGTAGAAAATATTTTTTTATCTGTCTTATACCATAATGAAAGCGATAGGTGCAAAGTAAAAATTTTAATTTTAGGTATCGTGTATCAGTCATGGATGATTCACCTAAGAAACAGTTTGTTGTATTGCTCTATAATCTAAGGACATTTTCAAAGGCTTGGCAAGCACGGCAATCTCACCCGTTTTCAGCTTCTTCAGATGAAAGCATTATGTTTATCATTCAAATAGAAGAAGAATTTAGTTCTTCTTTTGTAGTTCTCTCTTTGTCACCGTAAAGTTAAAATTTTTAACAAAATCAATGAATAGCGAGCTTTCCCTCAAAAAGGTAATGGTAACCATAGATCCGGATTTCGCACTTGTGGTGCTCATCAGTGCGGTGCTAGGACTTAGGAGATGAAATGATGATGAAAAAATGTGACACATGTAAAAGAATTTGAAAAAAAACCTTCCTTTTTTAAATTTAAAATTTTTAATTTGCGCCCATCTCTTTTATTATGGTATAAGAAAGATAAAAAAATTATTTTCTACTTTTCAGTGCATTTAATAAAAGCTTGTTCTTTAAACGTTTTTTTAATAAAAATTATTTTTTTAATTTTTTTGATTTGTACCCTAAATCGTCCATTTTGAATCCGCCATATTGAAATTTTCAAATCTGATCAAAAATTCATATCCCCTTCCCGAAAAATTCCTGCATGCCAATTTTGATTGAATTCGAACCATTGAACAACAAACTAAATATTTTTCCACTTCGCTCGTTAGAGGGAGGTCGGTAGCTGGGAATACCATATTATTGTATTTTCACTGGACCTATAGACGCATACCAAATATGAACACAATCGAATTGGATGCTCCATATTGAATCTGCCATATTGAATTTAAAAACTCTGATCAAAAATTCGTACTTCTTATCCCCAAAAGCCCCCGTATACCAATTTGGGTTGAAATCGGACAAACTTAGGTGTTATCCCCCCTCCGCTCCTCGCGTAGGGCGAAGGGATGCCTAATTATGACATATTATTGTATTGTCACCGGAACTATAATTGCGTGCCAAATTTAAAGGCAATCGGATATGTATAAGTTAGTTAAAATAGCAAAAGATGACTAAAAATCGTCCAACTTGAATCCGCCATATTGAATTTTTAAAATCTGATTAGAAAGTCGTTGTCTACATCCCCAAGTGCTCCAGCACACCAAATTTCAACGAAATCGGGCGTACTTCAACTGTACCCCCCTCCACCTCCTTCGAGAAGGGGGGAGATGTCAACTTCGTCACACTATATTCTTGTGTTGTCACCGCAACTATATAAGCATGCCAAATTTAAAGCCGATCGGATGTCGGGAAGTTGGTCAAAATTAAGTTGCAAGATTCCACCCGAACAAACTCACATACATTGCAAAAAGGATAATCTTTCATAGATCATTGTTAAAGTTTCATGGCATAATAGATTCCATGTGAGATATATTTTAACTTATTGTGACCTCCAAGTTACCTGAAATGTATGTATCCAAGTAATCATATGTTGTAATTTTTAAGTATTATTTACGTAACGGTGTTTGTTCCAAACAAAATAGGCTTTGAAAGAAACTCACAACAAGTTTAAAAGTAGAAAATTCACTTTTTTGGGCAATTTGTTTTTTTATATTTAATTTTTAGTCGCTTGCTTTGAAAGAAAATAACGACTAAATGTATGTTGTTCTCAACTACCAATACAAATTGGTAATAACCAAACGCGTTTAAGTGGTCTCGTTTACCTTTCTGTATTTCGGACTTCCACGGTGGTAAAAAGGTTTAGTCTATTTTAAAACGGTCCTAGTTTTAACTGAAATTTTTGGTTTTAAGCATTTTAAACCAACCTCATTGAGTTTTGGACATATTTTGATTTATAAACAGATATTTAATAAATTTGTTTATTGAATAATCACCTTAACACAATCTCTTGTTGGATTTAAGAAGAAAGTTTCAATTTAGAAGAAAAGAAAATTAACAATTTTAAACCCGGTCGGGGTTTATATAGTAAACACTCTGTAGAACAAATTAACATTGGGGTTATATGTCACTCTAATAACCCTTGATAATTAATTTTTCCAATTAATACTTGATGTCACACAACGATTTAAATGGGTAATAATAAAATAAGGAATATATTAATTTTGTATTTATTTAAAAGTTGTTTTTATTTATGGAATGTATTAAAAAACTTAAATGAAAGTTTTTTACATTTCTGTTACTGTCGAAATGTCAGTTTAAAAATAATAGCGCTGCGTTCAATCACAGACAGCGAGTTTGGATCTTTTACCTCTGCTTGCACCTTGGCTTGCACCAACCTCTACTGATGAAAGCTATAGCCTTAAAATGAGTGGGCTTTGAGTAAGGAAAGTTTTTTGACTGATCTTTCAGATAACCTCAATGTTCTACTTTCAGTTTTTAAATAAATTAATATAGTGGTTTTGGGTTTTTTTGTTTATTATATATATTTTTCGTGCATAAACAGTGACCTTCATTTATGTTTGTTTCGCCTCATAGTGCCTTCATAAATATATTTTTTGTGCTGAAAATGGTTTGAAAATATAGCGTTTTGCTGGACAAAATAGGAGGTGTTTTATTGGGTAATGAACAATTTAGGATATTAAATACTGATGAGCACAAAACATCGATGTTTCAAGAACATCGGTGTTTTCTGTTCAACATCGATGTTTTTAACATCGATGTCTATAAAATATCATCGATGTTAAAACATCGACACTTTTTGTAAACATCGGAACATCGAACATCGATCCAAAAAAAAATATAGGAAATAATGTGTCTGAGAAGTAAAAACAGGAATTGCCTATTTTTGAGGTGTCGGTCAGCTTTGACGCCAATAGTGTCGCTACCTAATCTGAATGTACTACTCATATTTTTTGTGTTTTTTTTTAGCGTAGATATTTAATAGCTTTTGTATATCATGAACCGATTATTTATTGTTGGGATTCTTATTAAAAATATTGTATAAAACGAGGGGGCAACCAATAGTTGTTGAATGGTCAGTGATTGCCAGGGACTGCCGAGGAATTTCCAAAGACTCCCAAGGTCTCTTAAGGTCTGCAAGCCAGGGTTTGACGGCGTTTGGTGAGGTTTAGGCAGTCGCACAGACTGCGAACTGGTAACATTTGTGACATGACTGCCAACAGTGGTTATCCCCTCGCCTCGGTGTAAAATTAAAAATAAGTCTTAAATAAAACAGTTTCTTTAAATAACAGAATGCTCTCTAAAAAAAAGCAAAAAAAACATCGATGTTCAGAAATATCGAAGTTTTTATTCCGATGTTTTTTAACGATGTGCCCATCACTAATATTAAATAAGGTAATCTATTCCTTGTAAAAATGGCTAATTAGGGAAATTTTAAACGAAATTATTACCAAATGCCACAAAACAATCCTTTCTGGGGGCTATAAATTTAAACCACCCCCCTGAGGTGGTGTTAAAAATCACCAACTTTATAACCTCAAACACAAATAATGAAGTTATTTTGTGCCAAATTTTTGGCGTATTCACCATTTGCCATTTTGAAACCTGTCAAAAAAAATGAGTTTTAGAGCATTTTCTTCGAAAATATGGTGTATTTTGGGAAAAAAGCAGTTTTTCAGTGGTATATTGCAATAACAATACAAAATTACCAATAACTTTGTGTCCACAGGTGTAAATATTTAGACCGGTGGGGGTCCAATTTTAGATCTTAGTAAATCTCACTGCCATTGTCTATATTTTATTTATGCACGACGCCGCGACATTTCGATCAGTACAATCTCTAATCGTCTTCGGCTGCAAACTGAAGACGATCAGAGATTGTACTGATTGAAACGTCGTGTATAAATAAAATATAGACAATGGAAGTTCGAAACACAGAGACAGAACTGAGACCACTTAAACGCGTTTGGTTATTACCAATTTGTGTTGGTAATTGAAAAGAACGTAAACTTAGTAGTTATTTTATTTAAAGACAAACTACTAAAAATTAAATATAAAAGCAAATTGCCCAAAAAGTAAAGTTTCTACTTTGAAAGTTGTCTAATTACGTCCCACTAGGTAATTAAACTATTTGCATTATATTTTTTTTAATTTTTAGATTTGTACTCTAACACCCATTTGCACCGACTTTTTTTTTATTGGTCTTTTAACTAGGAGATCAATAAGTTTTATTGTTCTCATAACTTAGGATTTATTTGCACCAACTTTTTTCTTCTTTACATAGCTGTTGGCACCCATATTGTATATTCGACACAGCACAAGGTGTTAACCTAGCGATTTCGAATTGCTTTAAAACATAAAAAGATTCTAAAATCTCTAAAAAAAATCTAAATCTCCTAAAAAACTCCAAGTCGTCCATTTCTTCGTAATAATTTGGCCTTTCATTGAATCTCCTAGGAAACCCAAATTCCACGAAGTCGCCAACTTCAATGTCATCATCATACATATCCTGCAAAAGTTCTTCGTCCAAGATGTTCCATGGTAGAGGCAAAAACTACTAAAAGATAAAGACGTACCTATACCTAGGTAAAATTGAGGATAGATACTATAAAGGCGGATTCAGAGTTTCATATACAGACCGCTTCAAGCTACTGCGAACATAGGGCGAAAGAAGTCTAATTTGCCAGTGTACGTACATGCAGAGACACCGCACGCCTATCAGTGAAGCAACCAATACTCAGGCTTCCGATCGCCATTCGCTGCCGTTCGCCGCCGTTCGCCTTGTATTTAGTACGCCTCTAACCACGGTGCTGTGTGGAGCGTAGTCAATGAAACCGGAATTTGGTCAATAAATACGCAAATTTTTATAACGTAATTTTCTTTTTTTTTGTCACTGATAAATAAGAGCGTTTTATTGTCAACTGCTCAGATTTATCACTGACAACGTGTTACAATGAAAATAATAAGGAGAAACAAAATAAAAGCAAGTTCTCAAAATAAAATAATACATTCTAAAAACCAAAAAGATTCTCCCAGTCAAAAAAAAATTAAAGCAAATGTTCGAAAAGTCCTCCTTGCTCGGCTAGACAATATCCGAGCCTACTATAAAAAATCCTTCCAACGTTTCCAAGCATGATAGGGGTGATAATTTGAAAAGCTTCTTCAAAAACAGATAGAAGTCATTAGGAGCAAGATCGGGAGATCGAGCTGGCCATAAAATAGTTCCCCGTTGTAAAAAATGGCCCAATTACGTGTTCCCCTACAATACCCCCCCCCCAAACATTTAGTTTTTGGGGATACTGTGTTCTTACGTCAAAATACAAATGCAAATTTTCCCTCGACATGTGTTGGGTTATGACGGTTTGACCATTTGACTATCTGCACTTTTTCGGCAACTTCGTAGACATCCATTTTTAGTATTAAAAATGTATTATTTCAATTAAGAACTTACCCATCTGTTTCTCGAGCAAGGCAGAAATAAAACAAAATAATAAAAACAAAATGAATTTCCAAAAGATAACACTGCAGCGTGCTTCGAATCCACCTCGGTCGTACGGCACGGAGAGTAAATTGGACTTGATTCCCCCTATGTTCGCAGTAGCTTGAAGCGGTCTGTATAAGGTAAGCAGTATGAGGTATGCATCCCAGGTAGCAAGGACACGTCACAGGACGTCTTAATCACGTCATAATTAAGTCAAATTCGTCGAGGTCAAATTTTAGTTATATTATGACGTTATTAAAGCATCATGCTAGAGAAAAATTTCAAACGTCTTATGATCTACCCCATTATGACGTGATCTACAATGACCTATATTTTTACGCTTTAGCGTAAATTCGGAAAAGATGAAACATAAACCCTCATTTCATGTCATAAAAAATAAAACAAAAAATGCGGCAGACATTGCACGGAATAATAATGTAAGATATTCTTATTTATTTTGAAAAGCGGTAATTCCCCGGCCAGTGAAGAAAGCCAAATTTCTGTCCTTTACAGCTTTATGCGAAAAGCAGAGAGAGAGATGACACCCGACGAAGCTCGAAGGTGTTGTCGTACAGTCGTAGGTTGTAGCTAGGTGTGTAAAGGCGCATTTACACAGACAAACTTTCCTTTGATGTTGAAATGCCGACAAACATTTACACGAGCCTCTTGAGCAAAATGTTCAAAGAAATGTTCGAGCAAAATCTCGTACAAAAAAACACGCGTAAATTTTGGAGAGAATGTTGAGCAAAATTTGTTTGAAGAATTGGGGGTATAAAAAGTTCTTTACAAATTCAAAATATATATTGTTATCGAAATTCATTGAACTTAACTGAAAATAGAAAAACAAAGTTTTGAAATTAGGTATTTTTAATCAAGTGCTTTCCGACGGAAAAACGATTTGATGCCAAAATTCACATTTTACCTCATAAGCAACTTCGATTGATCTGATTTTTATAGGGGATATGCCAGTATACTTGTAACTTTTTTGGGGTTGTAAGAAAAACGAGAGTAAAAAAAATTATAATTATTTATTGTTGTTTCCTGTAAAATATTATGATAAAAATTTACGTTTAAAAGAATATCCCTTTATTTTACTTCCTAGTTTAGTCTTTTACAATACTAATTAAGGCAAATTAAAAAACCTGTATACGTTTTATTAAATCTCAAATATATGAACAAAAGCACGTTCGGTTTAAATAATACCCGTTTATTACTCACTTTTATAACCCTACGAACTCGACCCTTGTCTAAAACATATAATTTAGCAGTAACTTAGTAGACTGTGTCGCTGATCTATCATCCCGCGTTTTGGATTTCGCAGGTAGTAGGCCGGCCACCCTTTTGAATTGCAATTTTGCCCTTTGCATATTGTTGGTTCAGTGTCAGTAATCGACCTTGATTATTTCATTAAATTGACAGTAAATATCTATATCTTCAGCATTTTCATAAACCTTTTGCTTTTTTAAGCAACCCTTGGGACCTTACACTAACTAGGTAAATCTGGTGTGAAGAATTAAAAAACAACAATAAAAACTAAAGGTAAAGTTACAAAAATATGTTCAAAAAAAATCCCCCTCCCCACCACGCCTCATATTCGTGAGGCGCGGATTACCGCTTAAATGTGCAATTTTTGAGTTTTTTGCCGATATTTGAAATACTCAAAATTTTTTTGGAAAAGACAAATTTTCCTGGGTTTTTTTGTCTTTGGAAATAAAAAAATCTCGCAAAAAAATCCCAAAAAAAACCCCGGGCAAAAAAATCCGGGAAAAACCCTAAGCAAAAAATATTATAAGTAACCCTAATCCATGCGCTTGCCGTCGGCTTTTTTTCACAAAAATTTTAAATAAAAGTTGGTGTTCCATTTTTTTAAAGAATTGAGATCACTGATCACTGATGTGAAATTTTATTTATTCTTATCTTTAAAAATGTTTCCAAAATAGATAGCAATAATTTGCTCAAAAATTTACCCGAACAAAATGTTCAAAGAAAAGCTCAAACAAATGTTCACGCAAAAAATTTTAGATCTTTTGCAAGAGCTTTTATTTGAGCATGTTCGTCTGTGTGATTGCGCCTTAAAAGGTAAAAGGTGTGGTGCAGTCGTCACACAGAAGTCGCTGAGTAGCCAGTAGTAGATATTATTATGCATTTAATAGAAACTTAAGGTCAAATATCAGGGGTATCGGTATCCCCATTCCTATCTTGTTGACATCTGATCAAAGTGGCAATGTTTGAATAAACGAGCAATGCGTTACGGGCAAACCTACGTAGCGTTACGTGGCTCTTAACGCATCTATCTCAGGACTTATCCGCCATAAGTTTGAAAGTGTACCTGCTTGATTGGGATGAGGATACCGATAATAGACATAATTGTAACTCATCGCGGTATACGTATCCGCATCTAGCGAATACCAAGCACACTGATTGGTCAGAAACTTATAGCACGTTCGAAAAGAGCAGATATATGCTAATTTAAGGTGTTTCTGAACGCAATAGGAGCTGAGATACGATACGTGTGCCGTAACGATACGTGATACCTAACGCATCTCAACACCTATCGCGTTCAAGAACACCTTAGATTAGCATATATCTGCTCTTTTCGAACGTGGTACAAGTTTCTGACCAATTAATGTGCTTGGTTCTCGCTAGATGCGGATACGTATACGGCGATGAGTTAAAAATAGCTTTATATCGCTAATACTGATAATTGACTTTAGTATCTTATTTTCACTCTATTATCTGAAGGTTGGTATGTTTTAATAGTATTATCCGACAAAGGTTAGTTTGTTATAGTCGGATATTTTCGTGTACTATCAATATATTTTTTAATAAATACTTTTTTGGATTGTATTCAATAGAAAATGTACTTTTTTTCATCCATACCTTTTACGTAAAATATGAGGACATCTTAAGTCATATAATGACGTCAAAAAGATGAGACATAAATTTCGTGGTTTTGACGTAGTAGATGACGATTCATCCACGTCATTGTTAGATGTCCTTGCTGCCTGGGGCAATAAGACACAAGGAAAATAAACTATAGCAATCGCATACTACTCCTACCGCTATCGGCTTATGGAATACTATGAATAGCAGCATGCGTTTGCTATAGTTTATTTTCCTTACCGCATACTTTCTATCGCTTACCTTACAGAAGTCTGAATCTGCCTTTAAGTTACAGCATGCAGAATAAAACCTTAAAAATGTACTAGTTTTTGTTGTGTATATAACTATGACAAATCTAAAATACGAGTAGGTACATAATAGACAAAAATTACAAAGCAGATGTTTTAAAATGTTTACTTTTTTTACCATAAACTAATCTCCTCTCCCTCAATAATACTTTTCTAACCTCAAAAACACCTTAATAGAGCTTTAAGTGGCCAACGCTCACCACAGAGTTTAATGGATACATAAAGTTCCCTAAAAATCGGTGCAAGGCAAGAAAATTATTAAACGTACTTTAAAGCATCAACAGCCTATTGGTCTTATAAAAAAAGTCGGTGCAAACGGGTATAAATAATCCATTTTATACATGATGCTTTCATGATTCGATTGAGAAATCGAAAAAGCTTTTTATTTATTGTCTCTCGCAGTGAGATTGGGCTGGAGCGTCGTAAGTAAAACAGATCCTAATTTCGTCCCTAGAGTCGACCCTTAAGTCTGTTACTCTCGGGCTAAAGTTAAACAATTAGTCGGTCTCTCCCAAAAATCCTCTATAATTGAAAAATAAGTGAAGTAGTGAAGAAATTGTTGTAACAAAAACCTAAGTATAAGAAGAAAATACTATTTTTTTGTGGTAAAATCTCATTTCTTATGCAACAAAACCACGACCGTAACTTGATTTAAGCCGTGTGCATGAGATTTAAATTTTAAATACTTAACTTTTGAATTAGTACGTTAGGTACGCCGCTAATATCGAAAAAACCGTGCACTTTTTGATTGAGAAATGCCGCTTTCAGTGATGGAAGTTGATGCCAAAAGCCAACTTTTTAGATCCAGAACCACCTCTGAATCCGTGTATAACACCTGACGGATGGCGATGACTGCGATTAGAATCTTTAGGAAATATTCTATGTTTCCTTCTAGTGGTCCGATTTTAATGATTTTTTTTTTCGTAAGCTCTTTATCAAAATAATACATTTTTATCTTTACAGGGTGATCTCATGAAGTTGAAGTTTCTCGAAAAAACAATAAATTTAAACAGCTGAAGCCTTTTCAGTTTAAGACCGATTTTATTGACTGATGGCCTAGTCAATGACATTATTTATCGCATTTTAAAAAATGTCTGCCATTTTTTAAACTAAGATGGTGGATCAAATCAAATGTGTATTATGAATTAACCTCGAAACTAGAAAAGAAAATTACCTGTAAAAAAAAAATTTTTGTTAAAAGAGCGACAAAATATTACATTACAAGAATTTTTGTTTTTGATAACATCCATACTATAATATTGAGGCTATTGGGATCGTCAAAAAAGAAAAGTTTTTTTTTATTTCCACTAAAAATAAGTTATTTGGATCAAGAAAGACCTAAATACAAAATTTTGTCATGGTGTCTGTCTATCTGTCTGTGACACGATTACTCAAAATACGCTTAACCGACTTTGGTCAAATTTAGGACAAAAACTCTTTTTCACCAGACGCAGAGCTGATTCGTTTTTGATGGGGGTGGGGAGTTGGCAAGGAGGGGGATTAAACTTTTAAACAAATTGTAATTCACGAACCCTAGCAGCTAGCGACACGCGGTTTTCACATTACGATAGATAATTGAATATTTCATAAAAAAAAATAGAATTTTTTTTTAATTTTTGTTAAAAAAAGATTCAAAAAAAAATTGCAAACAAAAATTGATATTTTAATATTTTTAAAACATTTTGTCTATACATGCCTGCTGACGCCATTATTCTCCATGGCACACTCAGCAAAACCATGCGTACATGATAAAGGTTTGTACATAGGTAACAGAAGTAGCACTACCCGGTGAGCGATAGGCTTCATTCATGCCATTATTCTCCATGACACACTCAGCAAAACCATGCGTACATGATAAAGGTTTGTACCTAGGTAACAGAAGTAGTACTACCGGTGAGCGATAGGCTTCATTTCACTGAAGCCAAGCAATGTTTCATTGAAAACAATAAATACCTACTAAATTTAGTTCTTACTCAATTCAAATCACTTAAGGTCTAATTCAAACTTACCTTACTTGACTTCTGACTTCCTTTTCAGCTGACAAATCATACATTCATTCAAATTTTATTTTTCATTAAAAATTAATTTAAAAAAAATTCTTTTAAATTCTAATTACCCATAATTCTATGGATGAAGAAATTAAAAAAAAAAATATTGAAATCGGACCACTCGAAGCAACGATAGAAATTTTCCTCACGATTCTAATGGCAGCCATCTTGAATGACCTCCAGTTTGGTGGTGCTCTTCTTATTAAGATTCTTTGATATACCCAACGTACTAAATTCCGAAACACTTTTGCAAAGATAAATGTGTTACGATAGCCCTGGGACTTTCCTTAAAAGAACTGAAAGGTGCTAAAAGTTTAGTTAATGCACCTCCAAGGTGTCAACAAACGAAAAATAACTTTGTAATAGTTTTAAATTTAATTGCGCGTTTTTTGTATAGATGGGCGGTGCGGCGCTGCTAGACAGTTTTTTAATTAAACTGCTAATTTTTAAACAAAATCCTAATCTTATTTTAACATAAACATTTAGGGCGTTGTTTACTAAGGTTTACGACTATGGGGCACATGTCGTTTTTAATCTAATTACGCGGGTTTTATGGTCAAGCCATAATGACGCTTAAAATAATTTTCTTATTCCTGTTAAATTATTTTTAGATGTGCTAAAATACACTTTAGTAGGACACGTTTTTTGGTAAATTTAAAGACTGTAAAGAACTTTGATTGAAAGAAATTAATACCACCTTATGTTTTACACGCTCTACACTTTAAAAAATTACAATTTTTGTTGTTTTTTGGATAAAAATTGCAAAATAAAAATCATATGCACGACATCACTCAAGATGACAGACAGATGACATAACAGAAATTTTTAGTAAACATTTGCCTTAAATTATGTCCATCTTTCTCTAAAATACTTTTTTATAGCCTACTGTCTCTCTTCAACAATCTTAAATATTTTTTCACGTCACTAAAATATATCTCCATCTACCTCTAAAAGTCTGCCCTCTTTCTCTAAATATTTTTTATTTTAACAGAGAAAAAATGTTTTATGGCAGTACTTTTTTTGAACGCCTAAAAAACAGTCGAAAAATTTGAGTGTTTTATTCTAGAAATCGAAAGTTTGGAAAGAGAGCTTTAAAATGTAGGCATAAAAATGTGAAGAACGTAGTAAAAAACTCCTTAAATTATGCTAAAATATTTTAAGCCTCAAATTACCATTATGGTTTGACCATAAAGCATGGCTTTTTTGGTTACCGATAAAAAAACTTTTTTTTGATCACGGGTGCAAAAAAAGATTTATGTCCGTTTTTTACCCAAAATTAAAGAGAAATAAAGTCCCAGATAGAGAAATAAAAGGAAAATAGTAATATAGAAAAAACCTAATTAAGCCATTTCCGCCAGTTTTTACCAATTATTTAGGAAAAAAATCATTTTAAAAAATCGGCATAATATCAAACTATCAAGGATTAAAATGTCGCAATAATAAACGTCACCGAGTAAAAAGGCACATCACTATGGAAACCATATTGTTATTTCATTTACCAGCCACCTTGATGTATAGTGCAAAGATGGTGTCTTGCGAGAAGGGCTCTTCGTTCGAGATTTTTATAAGCATTTTCCTGTTTTTTGATAATGGTATTAAAAAAAATAGTGTTCAAAACTCGCGGCTAAACTGTGCTTTTTTTTTACTCGAGTTTTTAAATACCTCGTTGCGTTCGTTATTTAAACCAACGCTTAAAAAAAAAGCACTATTTTAACCACTAGTTGTGAAAACTACTATTTTGATACGCAGATATTTTATAATAATGCTACAAAACGACACATAAGATAGAGTAGCTACATAAATAATGTAATTAGTCCTAAATATCTTAATTTTTAACAATACAAAAATCGTGCGGAAAAATAACTTTTCAGCACTAGAGCGGAAAAGTTACTTTTTCCCACGATTTTGCTTTTCCGCACTATTTTTTTATTAAATTACCTGCATGCGACTTTTTAAGTTAAGGCTATGAATTTTTTAAATGAAAAATAGTACCTATAAATAGTAATTAGGTTTAAAATATATCATGAATTAAAATATTGTCGTTTGAAGAGAGAATCATGGGTTATCGTACGGAAAAGTAAAAATCGTGCGGAAAAGTAAAGAAATCGAGCAGAAAAGTAAAAAAAATCGTGCGAAAAAGTACAACTTTCAAAACGAAAAATCGTGCGGAAAGTGGTACTTTTCCGCACGCGACGGCAGTTGCCGTCAAGGGTGGAAAAGGAATTTTCCGCAAGAGATTGGTACAATGTTTTTCCTGTAAAACTGTATTTAATTCGTAAAGATTTTATAATTTTGCTACAAAATGATACATAAGATAGAATAGTTACATAAATTATTTAATTACTTCTATAAATATCTTCATTTTTAAAAATACAAAAATCGTGCGGCAAAGTAACTTTTCAGAAGCAGTGCGAAAAAATTTATTTTGCACACGATTTAACTTTTCCGCACGATTTTTTTTTTGCACGAAAAAATAATGGAACAAGATTTTTTTCTGAATGAAACACAGTACCTATAGCTAGTAATTTGATTTGAAGTAAAAATCTAGTATATCTTGGATTAAAATATTGTGCTTTAAAAAGTCGTGCGGAAAAGTAAAAAACATCGTGCGGAAAGGTAAAATCGTACGGAAAAGTAAAAGAGTGCGGTACAACTTTCAAAACGAAAAATCGTGCGGAAAAGTTAATTTTTTTGCTTGCGCGGTTCAAGCCGCGGATCTTTTATTTTACGGCAATGGTCACTGTTACGCTGTAATGACATCCTCAGTTTTTGATTGCTAAATATTTTACAGCTTATTTTTTGACCGTCCTTATAGTGCGCAAATTATTTACCGCAAGAACATATCAATTGAACATCCACTGGATATTCAGACCTGTGTTCTTTTTGCATGTACGTGACTGAATATCCATTGGAGGTACGTTCATGTATGTACGTGGAAAGAATATCATTTGCACTTTCAATGGATGTTGGATGAATATATATACGTCGACAGATATACATAGCCATGGCTTGCTATGTGGGAAATTTAATCTAATTAATTTTTTCAATCGGCTATGGTAAAAACTAGCAGCAGTCATGCAATATAATGGCAAATTGGGTAAGTTAAACAGTTATTTCAAAGTTATATTAATTTATATGGGTGCTGCGAGTATTACTATTTTGCGGCTTGCCGAAATCTAGTCTGCGGTTTGATGGCATAGTTATAACTTTTGTATTCAAAGCTAGAAAGGCGCCATACAAAATAAAAGTTTTCCGGCAGCGGTTGCTCCAGTTTCCAAAGTAACTTGCGTTACATCTCGGACAGCATGGCATGTTCCTCTACAGAGTGTCCTAAATTCGTTGCTCACCTAAACGGTAAGAGATACGAAAAGGTTTAAATTAGGGCAAAGTTGCGCAATTTGACGCTTTGCTCAAAACAAACAAAAGGTTTCCAAATTCCGAGTGGTTTCGGAGGCGAAAAAAACCGAAATCTTTATTTTTAGTTTTTATTTTTCTGCGTCGTTATTCTTAAAACTGTCAAAAATCGCTTAAAACTTTCTACAGGCACTTTTTTAAGATCTACCAAATGAGAGATCCGTTTTCAAGATTTGACATTTCAGTGTGACAGGAGCACAAGTTCATTTTTTCTTATGGAAACATGCTTTAATTTTTTTCTCCTGCCGTTTGTTTCATAAAGGATAATAGGTATTTTACATCCTCATTTTGACAAGTACCTGCCGTTTTGAGTTAATTGACTATTATCAGCCCAAATTCATAGATTAAAAAGTAAAGAAAAAAACTTATTTTTAAAACATTAACTTTTTTTTAATTTACTGAAATAGGGTTTCCAAAATATCTTGAGTAAGTTAAAAGTAAAACTTAAATTTGGGCTGATAATAGTCAACAAACCCAAAACGTCAGGTGACTTGTCAAAATAAGGTTGCAAAATGAACTTGACAGTGCTTCTGTCACACTGAAATGTGAAGTCTGAAAAAAAGGCCTCTCACTAGATAGATCTTAAAAAAAGTGCCTGTAGAAAGTTTTAAGAGTTTTTTGACAGCTTTAAGAATAAGGGTGCAAAAAAATTAAAACTAAAAATGTATATTTCGGTATATTCCGCCTATCTCCGAAACTACTTTGTTTTTTGTAAACTTTTCTTTTAGCATGAAAAGCATGAAGTTGCGCAACTTTGCCCTAATTTAAACCTTTTCGTATCTCTTACCGTTTAGGGGATCCCCATGGCGAGCATCGAATTTGAAACACCCTGTATAGGTCTACTTTCTACTATCCTCAAGAAAATTGCATCAAAAGACTTTTTGACGGTCAAATGTAGAAAAGAGTGAACTTAAAATTAAAATGTATCAAAAGTTTATGAAAGCTTAACCAGAAATGAACCAAAGGACCAAAATCAAAAAATTAATGTTAATGTAAAAATCAGTCTAATTTACGTAACAACAAATTATTGAATGTTGCAACTGTGTATGGGTCGCGCATAAAACATGTGCTTATACATGTCAGGAACGTTACTTTATCAAAGTAGTCATTAGGCGATTTCGGCAAGCTTTCTTTGATATACCATTTGGTTAACCAACTGGTACCTGTGATGTCATAGTAATGACGTAACATAGCACTTTATTCCGAATCCGTTCGGTAGGCCAACAGAAACGAACCTTAACCAAACTTTTTTGTTTGCTTTTTGTGGGTATTTTTCTATTTAAGGCTATAGTTTCTCCCCAGATTTTGAGTAAAAAAAAGTAGAACGCCTTGTTCTTTAATTTTTTCATCTTTTGCCAGAGTGCACAGTGAAAACCAAACATCAGAATTAGCTGAAATTTTGCAGGGATGATCATTTTTAAATGCTTAACAAAAATATCCGAAGGATTTTTCAGAATTCTCAATTATTTTTTCTTGAAAATAAAAACTTTACAAAAAAAAACATACTCACAATTTCCTCTGGATTACATTTTTCCTTTTTATATTTCCTTGCTTTAGCGAAAATAAAAACTAAGTTTCCTTTTTTCTAAAAGCCTGTGCACTCCAGAAAAGAAAGCCGATCAATTAATCACACTTCATTGAAATTGGGAGATACACGCAGTGCAAGTGTTGGCCGAATTTATACGATTCCATGGTAACTGCAGGTGTTTTGCCAACAAACTTTAAATCGGGTCGCAGTGGGACAGAAACGTATTTTTACGTTTTCTGACAAAAAACCATTCGAGGTTATGTTTATCTTTCAAAAATATGTTTTCAAAAACATTTTTTTAAAACAAACATGAAACCACGCCACGTGTGCGGTCGCCCACCGAAAAAGGTCTAGCGCTGCGCGGGCATTACCCCGAGTCTATCAAAGAACCAAGAGAACTTTACTGGCTCGCTGGGATTAATAGGAATTCGCATAGAAACATTCGACTCCCATAACCCCACATAATTTCGTTTTTATTTTGTTTCGACAATTTTTTTTTTAATTTAAATTATTGCGGCATAGTTATGAGCAATTGTACTAGTGAAATCTTGGAGTGCAAAGGATAGATTTTAGAACCTCAGTTTCAAAAACACACGGATACTTGAGTACTAACAAAACATGTCAGTAAAGCTCAATTTAGAGTTTGAAAGACTAGTTGTTGACGCTCCTGTTTAAAATAGAGTACGATTATTTCGTCTAGCGGCAGTAAGTTAACTCGTAGTCGATATCAGATAGCGAAAGTGTTTCCAATTCAATTATAAATACACCTGTAAATGCAACCTTAAACATTACATCCAGTTACTTTAAGACGTAGTTGGGTAGCGTTTTTTTAATTTAAAAATTAATTTAAAAATAAGTAACCTAACCCCAAATTTTTGACTCGGTGCTAAAAAATCTCTAGTGTCCCACTGTGGATAAACATAAATAAAGTCTCCGCATTGCCATGAAAAACAAATTCAATGACGTAAAATTTTGCAAAAAGAATCAGGTCGACATAGTTAAATTGATTTCCCGTACAGTGTTGCTAAAAACAATTCCCTAGATTATAACTACGCTGAAGAAGATCTAACAAATGGCTAAAAGAGAAGCTGCTGTGGCTATGGCTCTTATTTGTGAACTTTTTAAATGCAGAAGTTTTACAGAAGATTTTGTTTTTTTCATCACCTGTTGACCTCTACAACAAACATTAAAGTCAGACAGTAATATTCACCTTTGAGTAACCTATGGGCAAACTCAGCGTTTTCGGTAAAAGTAAACGATATTCCATTTAGGAAAAAAGGTACCCCGTATCGGTCGTTTAAATCCATTACAACTGAAAAGAACAAAAATTTCAAATCCATAAAGGTATAACTTAAATAGAGACATTATGTTTACCACAGTTGCGATCAGACATAATGTAAACAATTTGGCGACAATGCCAGATTGCGCTAAAAGTTGTATCTCTAAACATAATGTTTTTAAAAACATATTATTTTTATAAATTTATCATTTACACCCAATTATGCAATTTTTCCGGTTTTTTTTTAAACATGGAGAAACACCTTATTATTATTCAAATATATAAAGAAATTTAAGAATATTATATAATTGCATTTAAATTTCCTTGAATCTTCACAATTTTAAATCAATAAAGAATTTATAATGTGGAGGTACATGTTATGGTACTTGAAATATACCTCATTTTTTCGATCCAAATATCATATAAAATACCTGATATTTTGGCCGAAAGAATAATTCTTTTTATTTCCCAATATATATCGGGATTAAAACCTACAACAATGTGACAATCTCGCATTTGTGGCGGGTCAGACATATAAACGTGTGTACGCTGCTCCATTCATAATTTCTCTACGGCGTTGTAGCTTTAGCATAATCGAGGTTTTGGTATATTTTACAGATTAATCGAGAGTTTTTTAATATTTTTTCAATAGATTTTTATGTTTGTGTCAAAAGTGATGTGACAAAGTGCGTAGTGTGACGAAAACTGGAGATTGCAAGTGAAAACCAAATATTTCACAGGTTTGGTATCATATTTTTTTTCGACGCCATCTTGTGATAGGCCGCTATAGGCGTGCAACTAGTGTTGCAATAAATACAAAATGTAATTAATAAATATAGGAAAGAAATAAGTTTTTTTTGGGATATTTTTGCGAATTTGTGATAAAAACAATATGGTAAGCACTTATAATTAATTACACTATATTTGGTATAATGAACCAACCCCAGCTGCGACATTTTTAAATATCCTATATGAAAATGTAAGAGGTGCGTATGATATTTAATTATAACTACATTCACAGTTTTGATACTATCTGTAGTCAGCTTATTTTTTCTGCTGAGATTTGTTTCTAAATAGTACAAGCGTTCCCGGTATAAATATAAATTTTTAAAACATTATTGTGTCAGACACAGGATAAAGAATGTATGTTTGTTACAACTTTTTATTTATAATATTCACATAAGTAGATATTCCACATAAGATTTTTTTGTATTTATTAAAAACGTAAAGATACTTTTGTACGTATTAAATAAAAATTGTAGTAGAGTGTATAAATTCCATTATTTTTTACATTATATAGTACCTAAAATATAGGTATCATCCTTTTTCGAAATACCAATATTTTTAGTCGAATTTGCTTATTTTTTCCACATTGGTTTTTTGGTAATTTGCCTAAACAGTGCGGAAAGTGATACTATAAATAAATATAAATATAAATTTTTAAAACATTATTGTGTCAGACACAGAATAAAGAATGTATGTTTGTTACAAATTTTTATTTATAATATTCACATAAGTAGATACTCCACATTAGATTTTTTTGTATTTATTAAAAATGTAAAGATACTTTTGTACGTATTAAATAAAAATTGTAGTAGAGTGTATAAATTCCATTATTTTTTACATCATATAGTACCTAAAATATAGGTATCATCCTTTTTCGAAATACCACTATTTTTAGTCGAATTTGCTTATTTTTTCCACATTGGTTTTTTGGTAATTTGCCTAAACAGTGCGGAAAGTGATACTTTTCTGCACACGATAGCCGTTAAGGGCGAAAAAGGCACTTTTGACAGGTTTTTAGTACAACAATTTCCTACTTGCATAAAAAGCTTCTGCCTAAGGTTATATATCTTTGGTATTTTTAAAATTAAAACCAAATAATAATTTTGTGTCCATTTTTAATTTAATCTAGTATAAATGCATCCAAAATCTCCAATTAGATTTAAAATTCACGCAATGCTAAAAAAGTACTTTTACCTATGCTAATTTTTTAATAAAGTTTTGCAGGTCACTTGAGATTAAATAGGTAAAGAAACTACTTCGTAAATGCGTGTGAAAAAGTCTACTGTTACATATCAATTTGAATGTGGAAAGTTCAACTTCCCACACGCCGTGCGTAAAAAAATAAGCACGGCGTGCATAAAAAACTGTGATAGCGTGCGTGAAAAAACGTTAGACGTACGCAATTTTTTTTTAGATGGTATTTTATGGACCAAATTTTTAAATTTTGAGTTTGAAATGTGTGTTCTAAAAACTACTTTTTGATTAAGAAAGTCATCATAAACACTCGTAGAAAAAAAATTGTACATAACACTTGCGGAAGTGTCTTTCCCGCCCGAACTCCTCCCGTGCGTAAAAGTATCACTTTCCGCACTAACTAGGCAAATAACTATCTGGAGAACATTTAAAAAATTAATATTTTCTATGTTATATCTTTATATAAATATTTTCACAATGACAAATATAATACCTATCCATACCCTCGATATCAATTATTAAGTATAAAAAAATTAAAGATTGTATTTCCAAAAAAAATTCACAAGTCTGAAAATAACGACCAAACCTTTTTACATTTATAAATAACGAGCCGCTTCTGGCCGCTGTTAAACGTAAGGTGGTTGGAGCATGTGTGAGGAGAAGCATCTCTAGTGCAGCGTTGCCGGTGCAACTAAAAATTGTTTTCCCTAAATCGAACGACTGATCGCGTTTCAAAGCGATTTATGAATGACTTGATGGGTCTATTTTAATTAAACGTCTTTGCTCAAATCCAACTTTTGTTTAGATTTATAAAGCAGGACAAAACGAAAATAGAGGAAGATAGCACTATGTTTGAAAGTTTGAGACAATGATGTATTTGAAATGAACTCGGACTTCCATTGTCTATATTTTATTTATACACGACGTTTCGATCAGTACAATCTCCGATCGTCTTCAGGTGCAAACTACGCTATAGCACAGCACTATACCAACCAACAGAACCATGCTACATTCTACGGTATGCAAATGGACATACCAAGAAGGATACCAGAGTCACGGTGACGTCATTATTTTTGTATCCGGATCGGTTGGTACCAAACTATGTACAGGGTGTTTGCTTATAACTGGAACACTCAGTATCTTTTTTAATAACGAGAATAAAGAGTAGGTTTGAATTCAAACATTTCTTGGCAAATTGCAACGAACTTAAGCGCTATAACAACTTTTTTTTGTTCCCCATGGTATACAGGGTGTGGCAAACTAATTTTTTAAATAGAATACCCAGTATATTTTTGCATTTTTGAATTTTTCAAGAAATTAGCTTTACAAAAATACTAAACACTATTTAAACATCTTTTGTAGTTTCTGAGATATTTGCGTTTACAATTTTAATAAAATATATTAGAAACGACCATCTGATCAAGCTGCATTGGCTCCAATCTGTTTTTTTTAAAGACCACTAGATTTTTAAGTTTATATTGTTAAAATAGAGAAATACATTCAAGGCCCACTTGGTAGCTTCATCAGTTAGTCATTTCCAATATATTTTCATTTTGACAATTATTAAAACCTAAACGCAAATATCTCAGGCACTACAAAAGATATTGAAATAGTGTTTAATATTTTTGTAATGCTAATGTTTTTAAAAATTCAAAAATATACAGGTGTTCTATTTTTTTTTTAAATGTCTTTATTGCCACACACTGTATACCAAGGGCAACAAAAAAAAGTTGTTATAGTGCTTAAGTTAGTTGCAATTTGCCCAGAAATTATAAACAAACACCCTGTACCAAAGCTTGCCGAAATCGCCTATTATTCATTTAAACTATTTAATATTAATTGGTAAGTGTTTTCATTGAAATGACAGTCTCGAAAACCCAAATCCGAACTATGGGTAACTTGCGTGTCATTAGTAAATCTAGTGGTTTCTTTATTCTACGCCAAATGAGATCCTCCTAATCCAGTTAGCCTGGAAAGAATGCAGAGTCCAAAACTCTTCTGGGTGTCACCAGACTGCGTCAGGCATGCGCAGTAGATTTTTCGCTTTTGGCCTTGCCCAGGGCTAACTCTGACTTTGTTTTTTAAAGTTGTTATTGCTACACATTTTGCGATCCTTGGGCCACTATAGTATATCATATGGTGACAATAGTAACTTTAGTAAAATTTTAACGATTTCTAGTTCCAAATTGGTTATGCACGCGGAAACTGCATGCCATAAATTTTTCACAAAAAAAGGTTTGTGGTGTAGAAGGCAAAGGGTGAGGGAATAAATTGGAAAAAAGTTTTTCCTCGATCAGGGTTTGAACCCGGGAGCTCTAAAATACCACTCTAATGCTCTACCAACTGAGCTACTGAGGACATGGGGTTTTGACTGGCTATTCGGAAATCCTTTCGTCCGATTCATTTGCCAGTAGTGGGGAGATCTTTGAGGCCTACTGCGGCTTTAAAAATCTAGAGATGTTATAAATACAGAGAGGTACACATTCACGATTATTATTTGCACGAAATTTCTATTTATCTATCAACCAACGATACACGACATATAGCGTTTTATTGCAGGTGTCAGATGGCGAATTTCCAACTAAAAATTTTAGCCAAACATATTAACAAAATGAAGGGAAAATTTTAGCACCCTAATAAATTCACAGAATAGATTTGTGGCGTAGAGGGCAAAAGGTGAGGGAACAAATCGAAAAAAAGTTTTTCTTCGACCGGGATTTGAACCCGGCACCTCCAGAATACCAGTCTAATGCTCTACCAACTGAGCTATCGAGGACATGAGATTCATTTGTTAGTAGTGGGGAGATCTTTGAAGCCTACTGCGGCTTTAAAAACCTAGAGATATTATAAAGACAAGAAGGTACAGGGTGGTCCAAATTCGAGTGGCCCCTATAGCTTTGGGCTCAGAGCAACCTCGAACTTTAACTTCTAGTTTACTCTAATTACCAATCCTAAAATAATAAACAAAAATAAAATTATTAAAAGTTTTTATTTAAAATTTTTACTAATTAAACAATGTAACACCTAAAATCTTAATGTAACAATTTTCTTTAATTCTAAAACAAATGCTCAAATTGACGGTCGTTTTCTTATAAACATATCCTACGTCTTCTCTTGACGCTATTTTCTGCATTAAGAAGTTCTACCGCACGAAGTTGCCGGAATGCAGTACGAAGTGCCTCTTCCAACTCCCTTCTAGTAGTTGGGCGATTTCGAAATACAAGGTCTTTGACTCTCCCTCACAAAAAGAAGTCGCAAGGGATCAGGTCTGGAGACCTGGGGTCAATATATAGGGCCTTTATTTCCGATCCAGTTTTCGGCAAACACAATATTTAGCAAATTAGTAATGTCTCGTACATTGTGAGGAGGTGCACCGTCATGTTGAAAGTATAGCTCATTATTTTGCTGAAGTGGCAAATTGTCGATAAACGGAATCACCTGCTTTTCTAAAATTTGTTGATTCTTTCGGCATTTAAATTTTCATCAAAAATATATGGCCCAATAATTTGTCCTCTGTAGATGCTTACCAATACCTTAAAACTGAACCTTCCCTGATTCGCTTGTTCCACCATAATATGGGGATTTTGCTGTTTCCAGTAATAGCAGTTATATCTGGTGAATATTCCATCACTAGAAATCGTTGCCTCATCCGTCCAAATAACTTTTCTGGCAAAATCGGGGTCTTCTTGGCTTTTATTTAGGTACCACCTGCAAAATGCACGTCTTGGAGCAAAATCTCGTTGCCGTAATTGGTGCACCCGTCGGGGTCGATAGACTTGAACTTGTGTTTTTTAAGCATCCGAACGGCATTGTTGCGTGGAATTCCAGTGTTTCTCTCCATAGCCCTGGTGGAAGTATTCGGGTTAATTTCTATTTCTCCTAGAACCGTTAGTTCTTCCAACTCTCTATCTCTGGCTAGGCTTCTATACGTCCTAGGCCGCGGTTTTGTAAAGGATCCGTATTCTTGTAGATGACGTTTTAACTTCAAAAATATTTTTGAGCTAGATTGCCTTCTTTCCGGATATCTCTGGAAATATAGATTTAACGCCGTCTGTCGATTTTCGTTACTTTCAATATAACATTTTATTATGTCGTACTTTTCAAAGTTTTCACACATTTTTATATCTTGACGAAGACGCCACTGTTTACACTTGGGCTCGTTTATCATGGCAATTGTTTTTATTTGATCATAGCTACCTAGATAGATACCCTAAAACTACATAGGTCAGAGTTAAACACAGCCTACTATGGTAATTATTAAAAATTGCAGATATCTGTTTAACTACTTAATAAAAATAAGTGTAGGTGTAAACTAATTTTTTTTTAAAAATTGGGGTATTCCGTTTAAGAAAATATAACTTTGTGTTATCTCGTGAACTCAAGGCTTTAAAACAATATCGGTGAAACAGGTAGATTTGTCCTTAAAAAATCTTCAAAAAATATTTTTAATTAAAATCTCTATCTTTACAAATAAAAAAGTTGTAGAGGGTTTATAGAAACGCAAATTTTTGAGAATCACCCTGTAGCTCAGAAACGTTTTGACATATCGCAATGCGGTTTTTAGTTTTCGACTTCTCTTGAAAATCGAGCCTGTAACATGTATATTAGTTTATGCTGCAAAAGCCCAAATCTGTAGAGGCCCTTAGAATTTGGACCACCCTGTACACATTCACGATTACGTTATAAGAAATTTCTAATTATCTATCAACCAACGATGATAGCGTTTTTTTTATTTTTTTTGCAGTTTGAAAATCGCAAAACGAACGCAAAAATTGACCATCTGCACTTTTTCGGCAACTTCGTAGACATCCATTTTTGGTTTTAAAAATGTATTATTTCAATTAAGAACTTACCCATCTGTTTCTCGAGCAAGGCAGAAATAAAACAAAATAATAAAAACAAAATGAATTTCCAAAAGATAACACTGCAGCGTGCTTCGAATCCACCTCGGTCGTTCGGCACGGAGAGTAAATTGGACTTGATTCCCCCTATGTTCGCAGTAGCTTGAAACGGTCTGTATGTATATGATTGGCATGCAGTAGAAAAACGTTGCAAGGAACTAGTCACGCACCGCCGGTTTATATTTTAGTACACAGTAGTTTAAGAGTGAATTTGAATCCTAAAAGCAGTTCGTTTACTTAACAAAATTTTGCACACTGGATGCTTTTGGTACTCCCCACAGACCATTCGCGTGGTTTTTCAAAAAAACACATGTATCTTGTTTTTATTTAGTTTTTTTTAAATAACCGAGAATTTTTACCGTGAATTAAATATTTTTAGGATACGTAAAATTATGCAAAAACACTTAAAATTATGCAAAATCCGTGAAATGGTTCCGGGATAATGATTTATACTTTCACCGTACAAAATTTAATACAAATTTGACAGTTTTTTAGAGTAAGTAATTGGAAGAAGCGCATTTTATATTCAAATTTACTCTTAAACCACCCAAACCTAAAAAATGATGACTTTTGACAACAAATTTGACCTGTGCAATGCTTCCAGCGTTTAAACTGTCAGAGTGGCCTTCTTTTTATAGAGAAATCGGTATCTTTTTCGAAGCTTCTTTAGTGCTTACTTTAGTGCTTATTTGGAATTAGAGAATTATCCGAGTGAAATTTTAGGACTTATGAGGCATAATATCAGGAGAATACTACAATATTAGAGAGATATTGGAATATCCTGACTCGGCACTATTTCTGACAGTTCCACATGAAGGTTGAAAGATTTCTGACATTTTTGTCATATAAACAAACATGTCATCTCTTATTGTGCCATTCTTAAAGTTGACAAAGTAAAGTTAATGCTGTCACTTATCGGTACGTAAAATCGGCATAGCCTGTCTTTAATAAAGACGGCACGATTTTTGACAATTCCGCACGAAGTTTAAAGGGAATCGGACATTCTTGTTGTCTAAATATGTCATCTTCGCTATCAAAATAATGTGTCTGCTTTTAATAAAGGACGGCATTAACTTTAATTTGTCAACTTTAATAATGGCACAAAATGAGCATGTTTAGATGACATGTTTACGTGACAAAAATGTTAGAAACCTTTCAACCTTTCTGCGGAACTGTCAGAAATAGTGCCAAGTCCCTAGTGGCAAATAGCGCCTGACTTTAAATTTTTTCAGTATATAGAGTTATTGGATGCGTGTTCTTGCACGGATTTATCCCTAACCAAGAGAAAATGTGCGATTGTGCCTAACCTACAAAAATTAGTTTGTGTTGCGAAGAAAGTGGGTCCCAACGTGGAGCTTTTTTAGTAGGCGCCTAGCTGCTTTTCGTCTAGATAGAACGTATTCGGGTTTATAGTGATTCTTTAAATAAAATAAACAAACAAAGTAATGTTATTGATCAATTCTTCTTTGAAGGAGGGCTGTAAATTCTATAAATTTAACAAAAAGTCTACTATGTGATTTATAGTATTATATTTACCAAAAAAGGAGGCACAGAGTATGCAACCAATTATAGCTTAATGCTGGTTTTTGAGTTTGCCTTTTAATATGGTCACTAAATTTAACGTTAATATTTTTAAAACGTAAAACGCAATGTGTGTTGTCAAATATTTTTGCGATTATTTTTTTTGTGTTATTTAAGTTTAGTTTTGAAAATCTAAGGTAAAATTATAGGTAATTAACTCGGCAAAGAAACAGAGTTATGTTATGTAAAAAATGAGAGACGAAACTACTGAAAATAAAAAAGAGGGTAACTTTCCATGGTTCAAATATTCTACCTACTTTGATTTTTCACATTTAAAACGCATGTTTGACAAAATTGTGAACAAAAAAGATAAAAGTCATCAAATATCGTCAGGTGCATCGACCTTGGACCACACAAGATGTGATGTTGCTAGCGTGTACCGCCGTATACCGAGAATAGATAAAAAATAAGGGAATAAAAAAATGGCGTCATTTAAATCGCTCTCCATCTAGAAATGTTAAAATTAAAATAACAAATTGTCATATAAGCCTTTGTGCTTATATATCGACTTGCTTGTGGCGACATTATGTAATAGAGGGGTGTTGCGAAAACATAATTTTGATCCCTATGTCTGTGTGTCTATTTCTCTGTGTGTGTGTCTATGCGCATGGAGCTCCCAAACTAGTAAACTAATTTCGACGCGATTTTTCTGTTTGAAGCATAACCTCCAGGGGCTTGATTCTGGGCGTAATAGTAATAAAAAGTCATACGAACAACGCACGGTGGTCGATTTTCAGAAAAACGCGGACATAACTTGAAAAACTAAAAAATTCAAAATGTGTCCAAATTAGCCCTTATATGGTGGTCAAGATACTAGGCGAATAGTTGGCCAAAGAATAAACTATGCTTTTTACGAGTTTGATATTACGCATCAGCATTCAACATCAAATTTCAGAGAGTATGACAGTATTTAACTGTTGATATCTCGAAAACAGGTGAAGATCGACATAGAGTATGTTATATAAAAATGTTTAGAATTTCAAAACAATACATACGTAAATAATATACTAGTACACTGTAACACTTATATATTGTGTCAATTACTTTCAAGTAAATTTGATTGTTCTAAACTAACATTTTTAGTTTAATTTAGCCAATTAATAAATATATATCTTTTACCTTCTTAAAAATGTCTTAAAGTAAATGTGAAAATTCACACGATCATCCTGTATATCAGCTAAAAAATAATAAATGCTTACTTATTTAAATATTGTAAACGACATAGGGTATGTTATATACAAATGCTTAAAATTTCAAAACACTATCTACATAAAAAATATACTAGTATAGCGTTACACTTATTATATTGTGTCAATTACTTTAAAGTAAATTTGATTGTTCTAAACTAACATTTTTAGTTTAATTTAGCCAACCAATAGTTATGTATCTTTTACCTTCTTAAAAATGTCTTACAGTAAATGTGAAAATTCACACGATCATCCTGTGTATCAGCTAAAAAAGAATAAATGCTTACTTATTTAAATATTGTAAACGACATAGGGTATGTTATATACAAATGCTTAGAATTTCAAAACACTATCTACATAAAAAATATACTAGTATAGTGTTACACTTATTATATTGTGTCAATTACTTTAAAGTAAATTTGATTGTTCTAAACTAACATTTTTAGTTTAATTTAGCCAACCAATAGTTATGTATCTTTTACCTTCTTAAAAATGTCTTACAGTAAATGTGAAAATTCACACGATCATCCTGTGTATCAGCTAAAAAAGAATAAATGCTTACTTATTTAAATATTGTAAACGACATAGGGTATGTTATATACAAATGCTTAGAATTTCAAAACACTATCTACATAAAAAATATACTAGTATAGTGTTACACTTATTATATTGTGTCAATTACTTTAAAGTAAATTTGATTGTTCTAAACTAACATTTTTAGTTTAATTTAGCCAACCAATAAATATGTATCTTTTACCTTCTTAAAAATGTCTTAAGGCAAATGTGAAAATTCACACGATCATCCTGTGTATCAGCTAAAAAGGAATAAATGCTTACTTATTTAAATATTGTAAACTATTCATTTTTTTATTAAAACTAAATATTTTTTTTAATATATGCGTTTTTACAAAAATCGACCACGGTGCGACGTCGTACTTTGCGAGATGGTCAAGTTGGCCGTACCATGCGCATTAGCGAGATCTGTCACGTGATGGTTTCATCCATAGCGTGCTCTGAAATCATACGAGAGATGTTTTTCAGACGAGCTTTCCTACAAGTCCATACTACTGGGTCTAGTCAAGAGAACGCCTTCGCTCAAAAATTGTTGTTCGAGGCAGCTCTGCGCGTGCCCATAATAGATTGGTGATTCTTCGATCGTCTCGTCACTGCTTTTAAGCGCGTTTATTGGTTGACACTGGTTCCCTTGTCTCAGGCGAACGATCACTTCCTATGACTTCCAGAATCGGTACCCAGGGGCTCGATTCTGGGCGTAATAGAACGATCATACCCTGAAAAGTGATCCATCGCACAAAACTCATGCAAACAACGCACGGTGGTCCATTTTCAGAAAAATGCGGACATAATTTGAAAAATTTAAAAATTCACAAGGTGTCTAAATTTGCCCTTATATGGTTGTCAAGATACTAGGCGAATAGTTGGCCAAAGAATAAACTATGCTTTTTACGAGTTTGGTATTACGCATTAGTATTCAACATTAAATTTCAAATAGAAGACCCAGAGTATGACAGTATTCAACTGTTAATATCTCGAAAACAGGTGAAGATCGACATAGGGTATGTTATATAAAAATGACTAGAATTTCTAAACACTATATACGTAAATAATATACTAGTAAACTGTAACACTTATATATTGTGTCAATTACTTTCAAGTAAATTTGATTGTTCTAAACTAACATAATTAATAAAAATGCTTAGAATTTAAAAACACTATATACATTAAAAATATGCTGGTGTAGTGTAACACGTATATATTGTGTCAATTACTTTAAAGTAAATTTGATTGTTCTAAACTAACATTTTTAGTTTAATTTAGCCAATTAATAAATATGTATCTTTTACCTTTTTAGAAATGTCTTAAGTTAAATGTGAAAATTCACACGACCATCCTATGTATCAGCTAAAATAGAAAAAATGCTTACTTATTTAAATATCGTAAACTATTTATTTTTTTATTAAAACTAAATATTTTGTACGATTAAATTACAATGTGGAAGTTTTTTTTTAATATCCGCGTTTTTACAAAAATCGACCACTGTGGGACATCGTACTTTACGAGACGGTCAAGTTGGCCGTAGCATTTGCATTAGCGAGATCTGTCACGTGATGGTTTCATCCAATAGCGTGCTCTGAAATCATACGGCTGATGTTTTTCAGACGAACTTTCCTACAAGTCCATACTACTGGGTCTAGTGAAGAGAACGCCTTCGCTCAAAAATTGTTGTTCGAGGCAGCTCTGCGCGTGCCCATAATAGATTGGTCTCGTCACTGCTTTTAAGCGCGTTTATTGGTTGACACTGGTTCCCTTCTCTCAGGTGAACGATCACTTCCTATGACTTCCAAAATCGGTACCCAGGGGCTCGATTCTGGGCGTAATAGAACGATCATACCCTGAGAAGTGATCCATCGCACAAAAGTCATACGAACAACGCACGGTGGTCGATTTTCAGAAAAACGTGAACATAACTTGAAAAACTAAAAAATTCAAAATGTGTCCAAATTAGCCCTTATATGGTTGTCAAGATACTAGGCGAATAGTTGGCCAAAGAATAAACTATGCTTTTTACGAGTTTGGTATTACGCATTATTATTCAGCATTAAATTTCAAATAGAAGACCCAGAGTATGACAGTATTCAACTGTTAATGTTATATCAAATTTTTAGAATTTCAAAACACTATATACGTAAATAATATACTAGTACACTGTAACACTTATATATTGTGTCAATTACTTTCAAGTAAATTTGATTGTTCTAAACTAACATAATTAATAAAAATGCCTAGAATTTCTAAACACTATATACATAAAAATATGCTGGTATAGTGTAACACGTATATATTGTGTCAATTAATGTAAAGTAAATTTGATTGTTCTAAAGTAACATTTTTAGTTTAATTTAGCCAATTAATAAATATGTATCTTTTGTCTTCTTAAAAATGTCTTAAAGTAAATGTGAAAATTCACACGATCATCCTGTGTATCAGCTAGAAAGAATAAATGCTTACTTATTTAAATATTGTAAACGACATAGGGTATGTTATATACAAATGCTTAGAATTTCAAAACACTATATACATAAAAAATATACTAGTATAGTGTAACACTTATTATATTGTGTCAATTACTTTAAAGTAAATTTGATTGTTCTAAACTAACATATTTAGTTTAATTTACCCAACTAATAAATATGTATCTCTTACCTTCTTAAAAATGTCTTAAGGTAAATGTGACAATTCACACGATCATCCTGTGTATCAGCTAAAAAAGAATAAATGCTTACTTATTTAAATATTGTAAACTATTTATTTTTTTATTAAAACTAAATATTTTGTACGATTAAATTACAATGTGGAAGTTTTTTTTTTAATATCCGCGTTTTTACAAAAATCGACCACTGTGTGACGTCGTACTTTACGAGACGGTCAAGTTGACCGTAGCATGCGCATTAGCGAGATCTGTCACGTGATGGTTTCATCCAATAGCGTGCTCTGAAATCATACGGGTGATGTTTTTCAGACGAGCTTTCCTTTAAGTCCATACTACTGAGTCTAGTCAAGAGAACGCCTTCGCTCAAAAATTGTTGTTCGAGGCAGCTCTGCGCGTGCTCATAATAGATTGGAAATTCTTTGATCGTCTCGTCACTGCTTTTAAGCGCGTTTATTGGTTGACACTGCTTCCCTTCTCTAAGGCGAACGATCACTTCCTATGACTTCCAGAATCGGTACCCAGGGAGTGTTCTTAGCTATGTTCAATAAAATTTGGCTTAGTGGTACAAGAAATAATACGCTTTCTATACAGAGATGCAAAGCACTTAATTCGATTATGAAGAAATTTGGTGTGTAAATGTAGATGAGGCACCAGATCAGGTTTCGAAAATTTTCAAGAACATATGCCTTGTGAAGTATCAAATCATTGGTAAATCAATCTAGATATTTAAATTAATTGTTTTTTTTAATTTTCTTGTTAATATTCGCTTACGCTTATATGCGCAAACTAATTTTCGGCTGGTAAACCCTTCATACTATAAACATTGCCTTAAGAAAGATAATTTCTAGACATTTGCGTAGGCCGTAATCATTAACTTCCTTTCCTTATGCTTTACGATATTATCGTGAAAACCTAATTTCTCTGGAGCAAGAGACTCAAATTAAATTTAAAGCTGAGTTCACAACAAATATAGCGTAACTTATGCTGGTAAGAGTGGCTGAAATGAAAATATTATTTGATCTCTATTGCAAGTTTACTGTTTGTACACGTATTTCTGTGCTTGTGAGCTTCTGACTTATATAACATTAATTTGTTCAATTGCCACTAGATAAGTACATTTTATTATTATTAAAGGGTGTATATAATGATGCACTGTTACATGCAAATGTTCCTGAAAATTAAGGCATTTTAAATGAAGGATATCTAAATTTCACAAACAATCAACATCAGGTAAATACAAAGAGAAGTTAAGAAACTTCCGAATCAGTTACTTCAACCGAAAAGAATCTAAAAACAAAAGATCGAAAAGATTTTGGATGGAAGAAAAAACGAAAATTCAAATTTGGATGAGTATTCCAGAAGGAACACACACAAAGGACCAAAGCGAAAAGAGAAAATATCAAATGATGTTTCGCCCTGGGCAACCACTGATGAGCCCACGCTGGTTGCCCAGAGCGAAACATCATTTGATCTTTTCTCTTTTCGGTTTGGTCCTTTGTGTGTTCCTTGTGGGATACTCATCCGAGTTTGAATTTTCGTTTTTTTCCACCCAAGATCTTTTTGATCTTTTGTTATCAGGTAAATATGTTGCAGATAATTCTTGAGGCTTGAGAAAACTTTGCAATTTTGTAAATTTCTTGTCCTCAAAGGTCAAAGTTATGTACATGGGAACTCCATAAAACTGTAAAATCATTGGTGGAGATACATTGGCCAGAATTTATTCTTAGGTTTAGAGCAGATGTACAATCGCTAAACCTACGTTTTAGGGGTAGACTAGATTAGATTATAATGGGGTGGTGTACGAGCTTCTCAGAACTATTGCGGTTCTCCTTTCTCCTTCCCTGCATTTCTAGAACTACAGCCCAGCCCCGTGATTGTCATGAAACCTAGAAGCTTTTTTGCCAGTGCGCCCTGTAGATAGCTTTCTGACCACGAACATTCTAGGTCCCCCAATAAGGCCTTCCACCTAGGCTACAGTAATTTTTTTTCTTCTTGATTCCAGTGTTTCGTAATTAAACTCTTTAAGTAATGTTTTATATGGTATATTATAAATATATGATGAAATGCTTTTTATAATGTATGAGAATTAATTTTTTTTTTGAATTTTTTCTTGTTCATTAAAAAACTTTTGGTACAGTGGAGAGACCAGATTAACGAAGCATATTCAAGTATGCTTCTAACAAGTTAATTAAATAGTGCTTCAGACGTTTTTTGTTCTTTGAAGTTTAATGCGTGCCGAAGGATGAAACCGAACATTACATAACCCCTTTTTGTTACGTTGTTTATGTGTGTTTTTCATCCAAAGTAAACCCTATTTTTTATTTCGTTTTTGTTTGCATTATTGCTTTATTTATTTGATAAATAAATTTAACAGGATATCTTTTGTATTGTAAATTTGAAGCATTTTTGCACTAATTTATTTTCAGTTGCCCATTTTTGTGTTCCGTTTATATTATCTTGTAGTAGCTGACTGTCTTCGGGACCTTTAATTATTCTATAAAACTTAAAATCATCGGCGACAAATTCGCTTTTATAGTTTTTGAGAACTTCTGGAAGATCACTGATTAAATAGAGGAAAACAGTGGACCCAGGTAATCTTTCGTCTATGTAAGTTGCGCTAAGCTTTAAAAGATTGACAGAGATGCCAAAAGCTTCAAGTTTTCTCAAAAGAACGTCATGATCAACTTGTGGAGAGAATTGCTATAGAGCTGGCACATTCTAAGGAGTTCATCAAAAAAGGAAGAGGTCCAGGAAACTCTTTGTGCTTATCAGGCAAGAGATCCGGACAATGGTTGATCTATGTACATTTTAATACAGAAACTAAATGGGACTGTCAATGTCAGAAAAAGTGTTCTGATGGAATTTTGAATAAATTATTATGATGCTTCGCCAAAACAAGAGGCTAAACATACTTTATTGAAGAAGTAATCTAGAACAGACACAAAGGTGAAAGCAGTGAAAAGTGTCAAACCGGCACACTCAACAATAAACCAGTCAACATGTGTGAATGTGTACAAGCCTTTAGATCAACACTTATTGAGGTTGTAAAGCGTAAAAACTGATATGAATCGATATTTCGTCTTATATTGCAAATAATAATTAACGGCGTGTCATATTTTCTCAGGGCTGTGTAAAGATTTACGCTTTACGCACAATTTATTACTTAATTTTAATGATTCAGCTTAAAAGAGGGAATATTGCTGAGAATATGGCTACATTTTAGACAGCTATTAAAAGAATATTGTTATATACTTAATGATATACATTCTTCAAAATAATATTATTCTCTTGTGACAAGCTAAAATATATTTGAAGTAAAAGACAGTTTTGTATTTTTGTGCAAAAATATTTAATTTTTAGTAATCAGCGAGCACTTTCGTGTATACGCAGTCAATAAAGGTCCCATTTACGAAAATATATTTACCCATTTTGCTTCAAAGGAGGGGGCACTAAATACATTGTTTACCGACATCGGTGAAATGGCTTGGGCTTGCAATATGTTAGAGTCCTGACCTTCCTGATATTTTTAAGAAAAAAATTTGGGGGTTCTCTGGTTTTGTTTTTGAGCTATGCCCGTTTAAAGGTACGCCCCTGGAAAATAAGAAAACATGCCATGGCTTACTATATTGGCAGTATCTTCTCAAAAAAGAGAAACAGAAGACCAAAATTCATACTATTTACTTTATTACTTTTTTTTTGAGTTATACACATATACAGGGTGCTTCATAAAATTTTTGATAAAATCAACTAATAAGAACATGCTTTCATTTTACTAGAAAGGTACGATAAAAAGTCAATGGTCAACTAAAATCATATACATGAGAAAATTCAATAGGTTACTGAAATATTCCGCTCATCAAAATTCCTACAGGATGATCTAGAAAAAAGTGAAATTTACGAAATTAGTTGCATAGATTGTGACAAAACATATATTGGCCAAACGAGACGCTCTATTCAAACACGTTTTAAAGAACACTTAGCACACTTAAAATATGGAAGAACAGAAAAGTTAAGTGTGGCCGAGCATGCTTTTGAAAACAATCATAGATTCACATTAGATAACCTAAAACTTCTAAAAAGTGTATCAAACAAAAGACTTTTGAATGCATATGAAAGTATCGAATAAATCTAGAAATAGTTTAAATAAAGATAGAGGGCCCATCCCATTTAGTATACTTTATTCTTAAGTTGAGGGGAGATAGGATTATAAATCGTTATCAATCACAAATTATTATTCTTATCTCGGCCCACTAAAAGTTTGTATATAAGATAGAGCGTAGTAATTTATTTATTGTTTATCGTTTATTGATGATGCTAACGTTGTTAGCGAAGCGCGCGTCGAGTGCAAAAAAGGGTAGTTTTGGTTTGTGAAAAACAATCATAACTTTGTTCTAGTGCAACCAAAGGTTCCAAATTCCCAATATAGTATAAAACATATATTAAAATTATAGCTTTGTTAAAGCAAAATAATTTTATTTTTTTTTTTTAATTTTGAAGAATTAATTTTTCAAGGACGCAACCCGGTATGGTTTGGCAGGTCATTACCATTAACGGCAATTTAAACATATGTTTACAAAATTCTACCCTTGTTAAAACACCTTAGTTGATTGGGCCGCTGGCTCTTATACTAAAAGCTTCGTTAATCAGATATAAGCACGTTTGTACCACGTGAAGTGCACACTTCCCCATTTAAATTTTCGAATTTGCCCACTTGATATATCCTCGTGTTTTTCTTAATTGACTGATTGTTACAGAAGAATTGTCAGACACACAAACATTACCGACATTGAAAAAAAGTCACTGTCAGTTTTTGAGGCTATATCTTTTGACAAAATATCTACAGAGAGATTCATTAAAAAGTTAAACATGTCATGAATGAAATATACTGCGCGTGGTACATTCATGCTTATTAAACCTACTTTAAATTTAACTGGTGTTTAGAACGTGGTTCCACAATGAACGCAAAATAGGCAAGGTATCACATTCTAAACACCTATTAAATGTAAATCAGATTTAAGAGTATGGTGCAATTGGTCCTATATCTCATTAACGAGACTTTGTAGAAAAAAGTTATATCTCCAATCATCGTAAAATATTATTGGTCATCGATTAAGGCCAACTTGTGATAGTGGTGAACTGCCCGTTTAAAAAGCAACAGCTTTTTTAGCTTTTTTAATTCCATTAAGAATTCGTAAAATTCCCAGCACTTTATTTAAAATAAATAATAAATAAATAAATAAAAAATTTATAAGGTAGACGTAATTTGACAGAGAAATGAAAGTATCATTTATTATATTGCCGGGAGCTCATTATTTATCCAAGTTATAATTTTCTCTTTCAACGGTCAAATTTTTAAACTTTAAATAATATTTTCATTGTTAAATAAACAGAGCAGTTTTACTATTTATTTTATGAAAAGCGGAAACCGATATCCCACATAGCAATAAAAGAATATTTACATGCAAAGCATATGCAATAAACCTGCTTTTGAGGATGTTCTTTTGAGCACATCTTTAGCAGATGCTTGGTATATACTATTTAAGTATATGCTATTAAGGATATCCATAGCGCAGCAAATGCTATAAAAATACCATTTGAGCAGGATCTTTTAGGTATTTTAACACATGCAAAGTATATATAAATTTTAAAACATTTTTGGTCCATTTCTGGTACCATAAAAGAACATAAAAAGAATTAGCTTTTAAGTATTTTCTTGGCATATACTAAAGAAATACCGCTAAAGAAGGGTACTATTAGATCTTCTTTAGCATATGCAAAGTATATATCACTTATTGAAACATTATTTGGTTCTTTTAGCGCGCGCACATGCTAGTCTGGTACTGCAAAAGAACATCAAAAGAATGCGCTTCTAGTGTTTTCTTAGCATATTCTAAGGAAATACCATTAAAGAAGGTAACTTTTAGAATATCTTTACCATATGCAAAGTATATATATCACATATTATTCTGCAGTGGCGGTCACAGCTTTCCCAAAAGGTGAGAGCTGGAGGGCAAAATTTTATAAAAGCAAAGAAAGAGTTTTATGTAAAAGTTCTCTTTTTGAAAAACTATCAAAAATTTTACTGTTTTTATGAAAGACCGGCCATTTTTTTGATAATACCTTGAAAATAGGGGGGGAGGGCGATTGCCTCCACCACCCCCCCCCTGGACCGCCACTGTGTTGATTTCATAAAAGAACATCAAAAGATTGTTATACCATTAAAGAAGGTTACTTTTAGGACAACTTTAGAATATGCAAAGTATTGCGAATTATGGTACAATATTTAGTACATCTATATGCATGATACAATAAAATCATGAACGTTTAATTCAGTGATTTAATGTTTTCATACTGTATTCCGAGCAAACCTTAAGGCGCATTTACACAGACAAACTTTCCTTTGATGTTGAAATGCCGACAAACATTTACACGAGCCTCTTGAGCAAAATGTTCAAAGAAATGTTCGAGCAAAATCGCGTACAAAAAAACACACGTAAATTTTGGAGAGAATGTTGAGCAAAATTTGTTTGAAGAAATGTTGGTTATAAAAATTTCTTACAAATTTAAATTTTATAGTTTTATGGGAATTCATTGAACTTCACTGAAAATAGAAAGACTAAGTTTTAAAACAAGGTATTTTTAATTAAGTGCTTTCCGACGGAAAAACAATTTGATCTCGAAATTCACGTTTTACCTCATAAGCAACTTCGATTGATCTGATGTTTATAGGGGATATGCCAGTATACTTGTAACTTTTTTGGGGTTGAGAGGGAGTTTTGATCAAATGAACATTGACACACAAAATTACAGCAGTGTTTGACAGCGCTGCGTTCCGACTGTCTAAACCTCCCTATCCCCCCCCCCAGGGAACAACTAACTACTCTCCAGAACAGTTCTCTAAAAATATCCACCTGCATTTTAAAAAGTAATTACTTCGAAGACATTTCCGTTTTCTTTTTATAATGAAAGAAAACCAAAAAAGTTAAAGAAAAGAATTAAATGTTATTACCTCCATCATTAACTATTTTAACATTGCATATGACAAAACTGATAGCCAATAATAATGTTTCGCTTGCCGTCGCATTTTTTTCACAAAAGTTTAAAATAAAAGTTGGTGTTCAATTTTTTTAAAGAATTGAGATCACTGATCAATGATCTAAAATTATATTTATTCTCATCTTTAAAAATATTTTTCCAAAATAGATAGCAATAACTTGCTTAAAAATTTACCCGAACAAAATGTTCAAAGAAAAGCTCACAAAAATGTTCGCGCAAAAAATTTCAGATCTTTTGCACGAGCTTTTATTTGAGCATGTTCGTCTGTGTAATTGCGCCTTTAGATATATTTTCATTTTATCGATCGATCTCTTTCAACGTATAATTTTTGCCTTGTATTTGTATTTGTAAATATATGCCTGCATTTGACAAGGACATCTGTAAGTCCATTCTGTGCACGAGAATAGAATGTGATAAGGATATCTGTTAGCACATCCTGAGGACCTGCATAGCATGTGATTGGGGCGGAACCTAACCTATTTATATTTATTTTCTTCATGAGGATATTCTATGCACATGCTAAGGATGACAAATTGCTATGTGGGAAATAGTACATTGGGTACATCAAAGAACCGTGCCATTTTTGATTGAGGTATGCCACTTTCTCGGGTAGTAGTTGATGCCAAAAGAAAACTTATTAGATCCAGAGCCATCTCTGAATCCGTGCATAACACCAAAATGGCGGCCATTAAAGACGGCTGCCATTAGAATCTTTAGAAAATTTTCTATCCTTCCTTCTAGTGGTCCGATTTCAATGAACTTTTTTTTATCTTTCTGTATCGACCTGTCTGGTCTAGTAACGAAATACCTATATTTTATTTAAAAATGTAAGTTATTAAGCTGACATTTGTGTGTAACAAAAACCTTTACCACTGTTCAGTAATGTCACACAAATTCTGTCTTATACATGGTGTGCATTTTCAAAACTTTTTGACTTTTATTGGTACGCGTAGCAGCAATTTACCTCCGCCGTAAAACTAGTCCTCTAGAATAACTTTAAAATAATAAATTTACAAAACGTTGTTAAAAAAATGACGCAGTTTCTCTTACAACGTTGGGATAAATATTAAGGACGCTCTGTTTTTATTTTAACTGAGCAATAGGTAAAAATTGCCACTTTCCAGATTTGCGACGGGTGGGATTTTCTGTCATTCCTGAATTGTCCGGAAGAATTGCGACCATTGTCAGAAGTTAAAATACTCGAGAATAAGGATTTGGTGCGAAAATTAGAAACGTAGTAGGCCTTTCTCATTGTCATCAACCGCCTCTAAATTTCTCAGTGGATGTTGTGCTCGAGTTTTTTCCAATTTTAAAAGAGTTTTTGGTAAATGTATAACAGAAAATAAAGTTACAACTCGTGTTATAACTCGCGGCTAAACTATGCTTTTTTATTCGCGTTTTTACCGAACTACTTTGAAAGTACTGCAGAGATTTTAACAAGTCTATAAAAACAAATTACCGAACGAGTCGAAAAATGTCTCCTCTATAAATGCCAAAATAAATCGGGCATAGTTCAAATTTTGTTTGGCTGGGTTACATGATTTTCAAAAGATTCATTATTTTTAAATAATTTAACAAAAAAGCATGTTGCAAATTTACAATAAAATGTGCTAAAAAAATAACGATAAGCACACATTTTATCTTCCGTAAATATAGCGCATTATTATCCTTGTCGACGCTCAATAATTATAATTATAACAATAATAAAGCGGTAAAAAAAGGTCCAAAATTTAATAGTCCAAGTGCCAGACCTTAAAATATAGGACCTCACAAAAAATGGGCTAACACTTTAAGATTTTCATCATAGGTAGGGATATGTTTAGGGATACCAAAAATACAAAATTGCCACCTATAAAGTGGAGCACTAGAATATGGAAACACTGTAAACAATAAAATTTTAAATGGCTTTATTTAAAAATCCATAAGTCCTACTCAAAAACTTTTTTCTCGGTATGTAAGCTAAAATTGGCCCTTTAAATAAAAAATAACAAAATTCTCATATGTCATCTAAAAACAATTTTTAGAAGGACCATTTTTTCGTGATTTTTAGAACAACGCCTAAGGAACAACGATTGCAATAAATTTCGTTATTATTCCTTAAATTATTAAAGCAATTATTATAAACAGAAAAAAAATGGGGGTGCCATCTGAGTTCACCTTGACAAGTAATTGACGGCCATTTTAAACTCGCCTTGTAAAAACATCATAAACGACACTATCTCCTATACTATAAACGCTAGGACAATAAATCTTTTTATGTTTGATTGGTATTTTCTTTCTACATAAAAAAGCGCGTATACGTTTAGTTTAAAAAATTACGTTTGGGCACCGAAATATATAAAAAGCACATTTTTTAATGGAAAAAAATTAAACAAATGACTTTTTTAAAAAAACTAATTGGTGTAAAAAACCACCATTATGAAAAATGCAACGGGTTTAAAGTGAGTTAAAAATAAGTTTAAATATTTTCCATAAGTCACGTGGTTTCCAAGATATGACCCAAAAATTACCAAATTTGCAGAAAGAATTCATTACATAAGTGCTAGACAATTGAGCTGTTTAATTTGTGCTGCGCTTTGGACATGATTAGTACAAGTAATAAAGGTAATTTTAAGAAAATCGAAAATACAGTGGCTTCCGCAGAGATTGTCTAGGGGGGGGGGATTGAGTAACATAGTCTCAGATAACAATTTTATTATTATTTTTTTAGAAAAGTTAAATCTTTAGGAGTACCTATATATTCAATGACTGGGGGGGAGGGCTTGAGCTCCGCCCTACCTACGCCACTAAAAATACAATGCTATAAAATTTAAAGTATGTAATGCATTGCGACCTTGAATTTTTTTTTTCAAATCCATCTAAACCAAATGTAAATATTTTTTTTTAATTAGCAAAGTCGTTCTACCGATTAAAAAATAACATACTCACGTTTTTGTCTCTGGGAGTTCTACCCAGAAACATTCTTAACTTCGACCATCACTAGAAATACGTAAAATAAGAAGAAAATAAAAATATAAAAATATGTAACCCATAAATTATGGTAGCTGAGTACTTACTTTAAGAGTATAATTAAAGCCGTGGTAAAAACATCATCTTCATTGGTTTGATAAGAAAATGTGTTGCCTTAACGGGACGTGGGTATTACTAGGCCCCACCATATCAGGAACGTCGTAAACCAGATCTTGTAATACGTTCGCCATGTTAGCGCAAAATTGATTTATTAGAAAATTTGAACAAAAGTAGACAACTGGCTGGTGTATTCCTAAGCGAATCACCCGTGTTGAACGCTATTAAACTAATATTTAAATTTAATAAATGAATATTGACTTGATTGAATTTGTTCAAAGGAACTCGTAATAATAAATTTAAAAAAAAATTGTAACATTATAAAAAAGTAAAAGGGAAAAAAATTAAAAAGATCATTACGGAGTGTTATTGGAGAGAGTGAGAAAAGAAGGAAAAAAAGAAGGTTATGTGCTATAGAAACATATGGTTTCAAGTGTTACTGCTGCATCCAACAGAATGTGTAGACTGTGGACAAAATCATATTTTTAAGATGACAAAACTCTTATAACCACTTAATTGCCTTGATAAAGATCCCAATAAAGGGTCGAAACGTTGGCCGTTAAAAAAAAATAAGAGTTTCTTTTTCTCCTGTCCTATTACCCGCTAATTTCAAGATCATTAACAGCTAAAACCGTCTAACTATAAACAGCAACAACTTCAATAATCTAAATATGCTGAAGACACCGTCATAATTGCGAACACGCTGGAGGGTCTGCAAGAGTAGGTGGATCAAGTTACACCCCGCAATTTGTGCTTAACCTAAATGTTGGCAAAAAAAATGATGATTACCAAAGAAGAAAATATAAGTGGCGTATTAGAAGTAAATGACCTACAGGTCAAACGTGTCGATTCGCATACAAATACCTAGGTTGACAGCTCAATGAAAACTGGGAGAAGAAGTTCTTGAAAAAATCGAACAGGTCTTATTATCTTTTATCATTTTTCTTTAAAATGATATCAGTTTTAGGTAGTCAGGATCTGAATACAACTCTTCAAACTCGGGTGCTTCATTGTTAATTGTTTAATCTTGTCTGAACAGACTATGTAACGTAGGTATACTTTAATTATACTCCTAAAGTAAGTACTCAGCTACCATAATTTATGCGTTGGATATTTTTATATTTTCCTTTTCTTCTTATTTTAGGTATTTCTGGTAATTTCGAAGTTACGAATGTTTCTGAGCAGAACTCGCAGAGACAAAAACGTGAGTATGAGCTTTTTTAATCGGTAGAACGACTTGGCTAATTCAAAAAAAAATATCTACATTTGGTTTGGATGGATTTGAAAAAAAAAATCCAAGATTGCCGTATTGTAATAAATTACATACTTCATATTCTATAGCATTTTATTTTTTAGTGGAATAGGTAGGGCGAAGCTCAAGCCGCCCCCCCCAGAGCCATTGAATATATAGGTACTCCTAAAGATTTAAATTTTCTAAAAAAATAATAATAAAATGGTTTTCTGAGACTATGTTACTCAAGCCCTCCCCCCCCCAGACAATCTCAGCGGAAGCCACTGTATTTTCCACATTCTTAAAATTACCTATAGTACTTGTGCCAATCATTATGTAATGAATTCTTTCTGCAAATTTGGTAATTTTTGGGTCATATCTTGGAAAATACGTGACTTATCAAAAACAATTAAACTTGTTTTTTTTTTCATTAAAAAATGTGCTTTTTATATATTTCAGTGCCCAAACGTAATTTTTTAAACGAAATGTACAAGAGCTTTTTTTTTGTAGAAAGAAAATATCAATCGAATAATAAAAGATTTATTATCCTAGCGTTTATAGTATAAGATATAGTGGCGTTTATGATGTTTTTACAAGGCGAGTTTAAAATGGCCGTCAATAACTTGTCAAAATGAACTCAGGTGGCACCCCTTTTTTTTCTGTTTATAATAATTGCTTAAATAATTTAAGGAACAAAAACGAAATTTATTGCAATCGTTGTTCCTAGGCGTCGTTCTAAAAATCTCGAAAAAATGGTCTTTCGAGTTTTTTGGATGACATATTTCAATTGTTTTTAGGTGACATGTGACAGTTTTAGCTTAAATACCAAGAAAAAATTTTTCAAGTAGGACTTACGGATTTTTAAATAAAGCCATTTAAAATTTTAATGTTTACAGTGCTGCCATATTGTAGTGCTACACTTTATAGGTGGCAATTTTATATATTTGGTATCCCTAAACATAACTCTATCTATGTTAAAAATTACAAAGTGTTCGCCCATTTTTTTGTGCTCACCTGCCTGGCATAGGACTGTAGTAATTGACACTCTTTTAAGCTTTGCTTTTGATTAAAATGATGTAGTGAATGATTCAAATAATTGTATACTTTTGGTTAACATCGTTTTTGCCCGAGAATTATAAATCTGGAAATAGAGTTCCTTTTTTTCCGTTGTTGTTTTTTCCCGGTATTTCGGGATAGCGAACCCAAGACTCCACATTTAGGTACTCTACCGGAAACTATATTATTTGCAATTTTTGTGTTCCTTTTTGCTACTACTAAAACACACCTGAATTATAATCAAACCGACACATCAACTTTTAGGGGTTTTTATAATTACATTCTTTTTCTTTTATGATGTACTATGGGATTATATAAACCGATATTTTTATAGTTTTCTGACAGATTTTATAGTCAAAAAACAACTCATAACATTTTGTAGGTTTCTATGATAACACCCTTGTTTTTTTATGGGGTTTAATAGGTGTGTTTTTTATCTGATCCTATAATCAGTCAAACAAACAAATGTTTATAAAATTTGATAAGTGCATACATTTTTTTTTACATATTTTTTGGTTTTATAAAAGTACGATTTTCTAAGACATCTTATTATCAAACTGACACATCAGTTTTTATGGGTTTCTATAATTAGATTATTTTTCGTTTATGATGTATTATTGGATTATATATACCGATATTTTTATAGTTTTCTGACAAATTTTATAGTAAAAAACGAACTCATAACATTTTATGGGTTTCTATGATTACACTTTTGGTTTTTTATAATGTTTTAGGAGTTTGTAAAAAAACGTTTTTTCATGAGATTTTTCAACAATTTTTTTATAAGTCTTTAAATAGATTTTATAGTCAAACAAACCTACAACATTTTATGGAAAAGTTTCATTAAATCTCATAAAAAACACACCCGATTTTTATCAGTTTTTTCGACCAGCTGAAAACTAATTAAAAAAATCTATACTTAGTATACTTACCTACTTACTTCTACAAAAAATATTTTTTGACTCATGATCCCATCTGATCAAAAATTCATAATCCCCCTCCTTAAAAACCCCTGTATCCCAATTTTTGATTAAAATGGAACAAACTAAATATTTTTCCCCCTCCAGGGAGGTGGGTACCTGAGAATACCATATTATTGTATTTTCACAGAAAGCATAAACGGGTACCAAATTTGAACACAATTTGTGGATAAGTTAGTTATTTATTTTTTTATTTATTTATAAGTTAGTTAGTTATTGGTTAGAAAAATATGACTGAAAACCGTCCATCTTGAATATGCTATATTGAATTTTCAAAATCTGGTCAAAAATTCGTATTACTTATCCTCAAAAGCCCCCGTATAACCATTTTGATTAAAATCGAACAAACTTAAATGTTTTCCCCCCTCCACTCCCCCCGTACGGGGAGGGGTTCCTAATAATGAAATATTATTGTATTGTCACCGGAACTAGAAATGCATGCCAAATTTGAAAGCAATCGAATGTTTATAAGTTAGTTAAATTTGCTTAGCAAAAGATGACCAAAAATCGTCCATCTTGAATCCGCCATATTAAATTTTTTAAATCTGATTAGAAATTCGTTATCTCCATCCCCAAGTGCCTCGATACACCTAATTTCAATGAAATCGGGCGTACATCAACTGTACCCCCTACAACCCCCTTCGAGGAGGGGGGAGCTGTCAATTTCATCACACTATATTCCGAGATTTTTTTCCCATTGTGTTTACAATAAACCAACTTTTGCGATGGGGTACGCATTTTTTGAAATTTTCCTTGAGGTGGTTCTTATTTAATCTTTTTTAACAATCGCTTAGCCATTGGAATGCAGTCAGAATATATATTTTTATAAAGAAAAACCACCTAAAACCATTTAAAACTCAATGCTCCAACAGGCAAATAAAATTGGTGATCAACCCTTACCCTTACAACTTTTAAAAGCAGTTTGTCATCCAACGATCCAAGATATTGACTGAGAGTAAACTGGAGTTTCGAACTTCCATTATCTTTGTTTTTACTTTTTTACTTTGTGAACTTTAGTTTAACTTCAACTTCAACATTGTCTACCATATTCAAACAACAGGAAATTAATTATGTCAACGTATTTTTATCTTTTACATTAAATTTTTTGAATAAGTCATAATTGGGGTATAAAAGAAATTAGCCCCTCTATATAATTAAGTTTCATTTTATTTATTTACTTAGGAAATACGAGGTATCTTTATACTGTTAAACTTTTATATATGAGGTTTCATGTTCTTGCTTTGTCTACAAGATTGTAAATTTTATTTTATACTCTTATGTGATAATAATTCAATTCAATTCAATTCAATATATTTCACAAATTGTATCATTTATCATCATCAAATAGAAGTAAAAACTATTTTGTGATTTTTACTCAATTGGTAAAAAAAATTGATCTGTTTTAGTAACGTAGTTATTTATGGTGTAAAACTGCAATTATTAAAAATTTGCAGGATATTTTCCAATACCAGAAAGAAAGGTTTTAAACAGGGACGAAACATATACAAGGATGAAACATATAAAGAACAAAACATAATACAAGATAAATCATAGTTGCTCTAAACACGAACCCTTGTCGGTCTTTGTATAAGAAAGTTATAAAGGAACTAAATAAATAGCAAAAAATTTAAGCTAACAAATAAATTTTGTGCTGTTATTTGTCAGAGAAAGGCATGATTTTAGTGATTTTAACTTTTTTTGCCGCATGTGCACCTATGCCGAATCTAGGAAAAAACTCCGAATGAAAACGAAAAAAATAAACGTAAAAAAAACAAAAAAAAAAACTATTATAACTTACACAAACCCAACCCTACGCTAGTATGATTTTTACGTATTTTGACTTATTTTGTAATACGTAGATATCAATTGTACCTGGGATTTTTATTCCGGGGGGCTTTTTTTCAGTTTTTTTCCCTGCGATTTTTTTCGTTTTTTTTACTTTTATGCAATCCACGTCAAAATACCACCTGGCTAAGAATAGACTGGCATGCTTGTGTTACTATACATTTTTTTGGTCTTAAACTTCTACGGTGGGATTTACTAAAATGGCTATTTTAGAATGGTCCTAAGTTTAGGTGAAATTTTTGATTTTAAGCATTTTAAACCAACCCTACTTGAGTTTTGGATATAGTTTGATTTATAAAAATAATTTGAATAAATTTGTTTATTGAATAATCATCTTCACACAATCTTTTGTTCAATTTAAGAAGAAAGTTTTAATTTAGAAGAAAAGAAAATTAAAAATTTAAACCCACGCGGGGTTTAAATAGTAAACACTCTGTAGAACAAACCAAAATTGGGGTTATATGTCACTCTAATTAAAACTTACTCTTGTTAATTAATTTCTCCAATTAATACTTGATGTCACACAATTATTTAGATGAGCAGTAATAAAATAAGGAGTAGATTAATTTTGTAATTATTTAAAATGTATTTTTATTTATGATATATATTACAATACATAAATGCAAGTTTTCTTTACATTTCTGTCACTGTCGAAATGTCAGTTTCAAACAAACAGCGAGTTCGAATCTCTTACCTCTGCTTGTACCTTGCCTTGCACCAACCTATACTGATGAAAGCTACAGCTTTGAAATGAGTGGGCTTTGAGTAAGGAAAGTTTGCTTGACTGGGCTTTTAGATAACCTTAATGTTTTAATTTTAGTTTGTAAATAAATTAATATAGTCGTTTTGGGTTTTTTTGTTTGGTATATTTTTCGTGCATAATAAGTGATCTTCACTTATGTTTATTTTGCCTCGTAGTGATTGAAATTGAAGGTGTTTTATTGGTTCATGAACAACTTGGGATATTAAATAAGGTAAATTAATCCTTGTAAAAACGACTACTTAGGGATAACTTATTACCAATTGCCCCAAAACAATCCTTTCTGGAGGTTATAAATTTAAACCACCCAACAGAGGTGGTCTTAAAAATCGGCGTATTCACCATTTGCCATTTTGAAGTCTGTCAAAAAAAATTAGATTTAGGACATTTTCTCTTAATGGTAGGTGTATTTTGAGAAAAAAGCAGTTTTTCAGAGGTATTTTGCAATTAAAATACAAAATAATGAATAACTTGGTGTCTTTTCTGAAAATTGGTTTTAAAATTTATTACCCCCCACAGATGGAAATATTTAGACCTGTGAGGGGTACTATTTTAGATCTTAGTAAATCCCACTGCTATAGTTCTTTAATTATAATAATAATAATCTTGAATGCAATTTGTGCTTTTTTCCCCAAATTCCATTCCAGTAGGTATCCATCAGTCATTTTTGGTTATATAAATAAATAAAAATAAAAATAAATAAGTATAAATTTAAATAAATAAAAAAAATTATTTCTCATTATGTTATTTATGGTTATGACTGTGAAGAGTATAACCAAAATTCCATTGATATCAATAATTTCAGCGTTGCACGAATAACGTCAAGTTTTCACATTTTCATCATATTGTTGTTGATTTTTTTGCAAAAAATCATGAAATCAAAATAAAATAATGCCATTTTTAAAATGCACACCTATAGGAATTTTCCGTTGCAGGACATTTCTATGTCCGTGCTCAAGTCTTTTTCCATTTAATTTCACATAGCAAAAAATTGGTCATTATGGAGATATGGCATTAGAGTTAAAAGGAATTTGTTATACCATGTTACACTAATGATGATACTTCACCTTCTCTGAATTATCCCAGAATTCGCTTCATAGCAATCATGAGGAGCAATAATTATTTAAATCATTATCTGTTTTAACCTGTGTAGATTTTCTTGAAATCAGGGAGAAAATAATTATTTCCCCGAAACGCACAGATCATATTGGTCGATGTCGCTGATTTTTCTCAAAAATGACGCTATGACAGTATTTTAAATAGATTTTTTTTTATACTGGGGCTGTTAGCGAAGTTTTTGCAAAGTTAAAGACGAACAGAAAATGTCTAAACTACTTTTTTTTGGGTTTTTCGCCACTAAGTTAAGGAAATTTTTTCAAAAATATGTTAAACCTACTGCGTAAATTCCTAAAGAAAAAAATTTGTTGGTTTGTCAGTGGTTTTTAAATAAGATAAAATTTTGCCTACACACACGCAAATCCTAACTAGAATCTAAGTACTTATCTGACGTTATCAAAGAATTTTATCCTTTTCAAAAACTTTTTTCGATTCTTTTTTAAAATATCTGTCTGTTGTCATACAACTGACTGACTTTGACTGATATATATTTCAAATATTAACTTGACAGTTTGGTGCGTCGATAGTAGCCAACAAAGTATTGGGAGAATTTAGTAAAATTTAAAATCAAAATTATATTTGTTTGAGTGTTTTCGATTTTAGATTACTTTATAAAAATACAAAATTTTTATTTTAAGATATCAATTATAAAAATTATCTTTTGACTAACTTTAAGAAAAATATATTAGAAACCCAAAGAACATCAATGCTATTTTTTAATTTATATTAAAAAAACCTTTTTGAAAATCTTGTTTTAAAATTGGAAGGCAAACTGTATTTATATCAACTGATATGCTAGCTATGCATTCATCTTCATTAAGATAGATGCAAGCTGCTTCTTTGATTTTTCGTTTAATTTTGTCTGGTTCTTTTTGTAATATACTGGTTTCTCCCCACATTACTCTATGATCATTTTCAAAAGAATGTTGGCAAATTTTAGACTTCTCCCAGTCTCCCCTTCTGAGGTACCCCTTATGGTCATTTATTCTAACTTCAAGAGGCCTTGAAATTTCTCCAATATAAAATTTACCACACTCGCAAGGAATTTTATAAACGATATTTTTTGAGTTTTGCTCAGCATTTAATGGTTTTGTTTTAGTTAGAATTGATATAAGAGTATTTGATTTTTTAAAAATTGTTCTAATATTATAAGTATTAGCGATTCGTTTAATATCCATGCACCTAGCCGGGATTCGAACCCGTGACCTTTCGTGCGGCATGCCGGCTTTTAAATTGAATTTGGTGTCTGATTCCTCGCTAGAAGTGATTTTATTAGTATCATTTTTGGGGGAACTGGTGGCGCCGACCAGTAGGACCTGTTCGTTTCAGGGAAATAATTGTTTTTTCCCTGGCAGCCGATTTCATACACAATTGCTAGTTGCAATCTCAGAGATTGGTGATAGGGCATCTCTACTTGTTAAGTTCGCTTACGTTCAAATTAATTGCTTTTTACTATGTTTTAAAATTTTCTCACCTAGCTTTATCGCTTAGATATCCAAATTTGTCCTTAGCAGTCTCTTTTTTCACTTATTTTTAATGATTTTCACTTTTTCTTAAACAATTGAGAGTATTTACATTGACTGAACGCGGTCAATCTCTTCCGACAGTGCTGGTTTCATTTTTTTTTTAGTATTTTTCTCACTTACACTACGTATATTTTAACACTGTCTTTATTTTTTTAAACTTTAACAAAAAACTAGTTTACGTTACGAATCTTTTATTTATTAATTCCTTCTTTTCAACAATAATATAAAAAGACGACTGTCTGAATCAACACGAATGCATTGCATGGTTTATTACCAATCGCATTCCACATGCACCTTTCTTATCACCAAAAAAAAAACAATAGGTAAACAATAAAGATTTTCGGTAAATAGATTTTAATTAACGTTGGGTACCGAGCCAGGTGAAATAAGGTGCAATTTAACAACTCATAGTTAAACGTCAAACTTCAGGTTTGAAAGTTTGAGACAATGATGTGTTTGAAATTAACTCTGTGTTTCGGACTTCCATTGTCTATATTTTATTTATACACGACGTTTCGATCAGTACAATCTCTGATCGTCTTCAGGTGCAAAAACTCAGTTTTTTGCACCTGAAGACGATCAGAGATTGTACTGATCGAAACGTCGTGTATAAATAAAATATAGACAATGGAAGTCCGAAACACAGAGTTAATGTCAAACTTCAGTTTAAACCACAGATGTCAACTTTTTTACGTTTTATAGGTGCAGTTTACCAACAAACTTCGGTTTAACCATTACCGGCGGTCTGGGTGCTTGTTAAACTTCAGTTTAATAGTTACCGAAAGATTCTAACAGCAAAAAATTTATTTAAAATTTGTTTTTAGTAAAAAACTTAAAGTATTTAGTAAAATCGCTATGATCGAGGATTTAGAATTTATTTTTGAGCACCAAGAAGACCAAAAATTATTTGTCCTAGAACAAATTCTTTAGAGGAGTACGACGATGTAGATTTTAAAAAGAGGTTTTAGATTATCTAAAGAGATATGCGAAATTGTCCACGAGGAAATTGGAACATCCCACAGACCAGTATAAGTTTATTCTCACACCGAGCTCATGGCACACGTATACATATACTGTATATCTTTGAGTTTCTGACAATTCTGAATATTTTTTGTTGTGGCGTCTGGCTGTATGTCTGTCTGTACCTAACGCTGATATCTCAAAAACGACTGAACTGATTTTTATCAAATACTATGCTGGGTTTGGCTCTAGTTGATGCCATTTTAATCAATCAATCAATCCTATATGCCAAAAAAATCTAGTATTTTTAAAGTAGAAAAAAACTTGTTGTCCTCCTAATACTACAGCTAATCCAACAGCTCTGCTTTTCTTCCTGGCCGTGGTTTAAATGCGACTCATAAAATTGAACAACTTGTTTACCAGTGGTTTAATCCAAAGTTGTAAAATTAGCCCTGAAGTAACTAGGTCAGTCATAAATTAAGGCATATGACTGTGAACAAATTTTGACCCCCACCCCCTAAAATTACGTCACAAAAAAAAGAACTCCTTTTTAAATTATTTAAAATTAAAGAAGAATTAAGGGTGCGTTGATTTTATTTTAGGACGTAACTTTAGTGAAGACAGTCATTAGAAACGTAATGATTTATGCCAAGGTGAAGGGCAGGGGGGGGGGAAATCTGGCAAAAATTATTTTACATAATTTGTGAAGTGCCCTCACCCAGATAAAAAAACCGCAAAAGTTTTTATGAAAGTTGATGAGTTTTTATGCTGTTTTATAAGGTTTATAAGACTTGACGAGCCAAGCTGTCTTTCTTGTCAAAACTAATAGAAAAAATCCGTACTTCATGAGATGTGTCTAGGTTTTTACAAGTACAAACGTAGTAAAACATTATAAAATCTCGTGAAACTTTTCTAAGAGATTTGACGCGGTTTTTTGGCAGGGCAGAGCCATAAATTATAGAACACCATTTTGGCAAAAATTTTTTTAAATACATATATCAAATATAAGTTTTCCAACTTTGATATTGTTAACTGATGTTAGTAAGTAGGTACCTATTTTTAATAATAATACATTAATTATCATTAGGATGGGGAAGAGACCATTCGTCGGTGGTAGCACATTTTTTTGACCTTTTATTTCTCACAGCAAAAAAAAATAGTTTTAAAACTTTTTAATAAGGGAGGGTGGGTTGTTTTAATTTTGCGACCTAATTTTGAGAGGGTCATTTACAGATGGCCCCTTCTAGTTTATTACATCTTTAGATGGCTCATGCAGTACCCAATGATTATATGCTGACCTACGGTTTGCTTTTTTGTCGCGACAAATGTGGAATGCAATTACTAAAGCCAACACTTTCGTGTTGATTAATGCTTCCAATATTATTATTGAAAATCGGAAATATATTTCTTTAAAACTCGGTTAAAATCAAGAGCTTGGAAAATTAAAGTTCTAATACAAAAGCGACAAAATATTTACTAATAAATTTTTATTAAAAAAAACTTTTGAAGAACAAGCTTTTATTAAATGCACTCAAAAGTCGAAAATAATCTTTTATCTTTGGTATACCATAATAAAAGCGATGGGCGCAAATTAAGAATTTTAACTAGGTATCGTATTATCGGTCACATCGACGATTCACCTAAGAAAGAGTTATATTACTCTATAACCTAAGGAATTTTCAAAGGCTTGGCAAGCACGCCAACCTCACCCGTTCTCAGCTTCTTTAGATGAAAGCATTATGGTTATCATTCGCATAGAAGAAGAATTTAGTTCTTCTTTTGTAGTTCTCTCTTTGTCACCGTAAAGTTAAAATTTCTAATTTGCGCCCATCGCTTTTATTATGGTATAAGAAAGGTAAAAAAATAATTTTCTCCTTTTGAGTGCATTTAATAAAAGCTTCCTCTTTAAAAGTTAGTTTCATTAAAAAAATATTTTTTAATTTTTAAATTTGTACCATATATCGTCCAGTTTGAATCCGCCATGTTATAATTTTCAAGTCTGATCAAAAATTCATATCCCCTTCCTGAAAACCCCGTGTATGCCAATCTTTTCCCCCTCCACTTCCCTAGTTAGAGGGAAACGCATACCAAATTTGAACACACACCCTTAATTTTTAGATTTGTACCCTTAATCATCCATTTTGAATCATTGTAGTTTTCAAATCTGTGTATGACAATTTTGATTGAAATCGAACAAACCAAATCTTTTTTCCCCGCCACTTCCCTCGTTAGAGGGAGGTGGGTACCTGAGAATACCATATTATTGTATTTACACAGGAACTATAAACGCATACCAAATTTGAACACAATCGGATGTGGATAAGTCAGTTAAAATTGGTTAGCAAAACATGACCAAAAATCGTCCATCTTGAATTCACCATATTGAATTTTAAAAATCTAATAAAAAATTCGTATTGCTTATCCCCAAATGTCCCCGTATACCAATTTTGGTTGAAATCGGACAAACTTAGGTGTTTTCCCCCCTCCACTTCCCTCGTAGGGGGAGGGGTGCCTAATAATGACATATTATTGTATTTTCACCGGAACTATAAATGCGTGCCAAATTTGAAGGCAATCGGATGTGTATAAGTTACTTAAAATTGGTTAGCAAAAGATGACGAAAAATTGTCGATCTTGCATCCGCCATATTGAATTTTTAAAATCTAATTAAAAAATCGTTATATCCATCCTCAAGTGCTCCAACACACCATATTTCAACTGTACCCCCCTCCACCCCCTTCGAGTGTGTTGTCACCGCAACTACATAAGCATGCCAAATTTAAATCCGATCGGATGTCGGGAAGTTGGTCGAAATTAAGTTGCAAGATTCATGTATCTAATTAGATACATTGCAAGTTAAATAAAAAAAAGCTGACACAGGCCCTGCCGCTGAGATTAAACGTGTTCTGTCAACTAATGAATACATTGGCGCGTAACGTTGGAAAATTGTGAAAACGCTTTAAAAATAGTTGCAAAAAGAGACTCCTAAGGACCAATTTGGATATCTAAGAGATAAAGGTAGATTGAAATATTTTAAAAAGTAGTAAAAAGCCATTATTTTGACTACAAGCCAACTTAACCTGGTAAATTGCACGTGGGCAGTCTCTGATGAAATTGCCATGAGCTGATTTCAAGAATAGCTACAACGAAAGCAATTAAATTTGTCGAAATCTCCCTAATTTTACATAATATTTATTATTTACTAGGGTAATAATAAACGGCGAGCTGGGTTATTATTGTGGGTTTTGTTTTCCACATCTCTTCTTTATTATTCGATTTATTTAGTCAAAATATAGGCATCACAAATAATTAAGTTAAATCAATGGCGTAGTCAGAAACTGGCTCGGGGGGGGGGGGGGTGAGCAGTTAAAAAGGCTATATAAGAACATGATTCGGTAAAAGAGTAGGTATTTTTTAGGCATCTGGGGGGTTTTAACCCCAAACCCCCCCCTCGCTACGCCACTGGTTAAATTAATGTAGAACAGTTGCTTTTGAACTGCTTGACCGGACACTGCCGCGGGAAAGTATAAGTTTACGCACTAGTTGATTCCAAATTCTCCTGACCAATTGAAATATGGCGGATGACATTTAAACAAAGAAACTAAATGGGACTGGCAGTGTCAAAACATAGGTATTACTGAATTTGTAATGAAGTTTATATCCAAATAAACTTTAAGTCACTCTGCTTTTATTAAAAAATACAGGGTGTTTCTAAAAGCAGTATTGAGATTTTATCTTTCAGGTTAAAATGAGAGTGTTCTTTTCTATAAACATTTATCTATAAACCCTTCGTTACCGATCTACAGAACTTTACAGTGAAATTTACTAAGATCTTAAATAGTACCCCCTACACGTCTACATATTTAGGCCTGTGGAGTGTACTAAATTTAAAAACCCATTTTCAAAACACACGTACACAAAGTTATTGATTATTTTGTATTGTTATTTCAAAATACCAATAAAAACTACTTTTATTCTCAAAATCTATCATATTTTAGGAGAAAATGCCCTAAACTAATACTTTTTTACAGGTTTCAAAATGCTGAATGGTGATTACGCCAAAATTTGACACAGAAGAGCTTCATTATCTGTTTTTGAGGTTATAAACTTGGTGGTTTTTGAAACCCCTTCGGGGTTCTTCATTAACCAATATAAAACCTCCAATTTTGTCCAGAAAAACACCGTATTTTGAACCAGTTTTCCAAATATATAAGGTGGACCACAAAAAGCCAGACTATTTTGTTTTAACTGCCAAAATAAACTTTTTGCAAATATGTCAAAAAATTACATTTATCAAAAATTCAAAATGGCGGATGTTCAAAAGTTTTATGCATCTTAAAAAGCTGTTGAGTTTTTTTTGTCACAGTTTGTATATTTTTTTTTGCAACTAAAAAAAGCTTCTATCTATTGCCTGTAAATGGATGTATCATTTGATAAATTCTATTAAGAAATAAAAAAACTATGGGTTTTTTTTCGTATACCAACTTTTTTCATAAAATAAAAACCTAAACTGTTGAAGTTAATTGTTGCTGCAAATCGTGACCACATACGTTCAAATTAGTGCTACATTAGTTTTTTATATTGTTACAAAATTGACGTTAATTTTTTTTTTTATGCATGAAAGGTGTTACACTAGAATCCCAATATTTTTCTTATTTCTTAATAGATTTTAACAAATGATACATGGGTTAACAGATAAATAGTTGGTACTGTACTGTTATAGCCATAAATATAGAAAGTGTTAAAAAAAAATGTCATTTTTTGACATTTAGAAAAAGAAGCTTTATTGTTAGTATCTGCATAGTGCCTTGTCCACTTAAATTATTAGAAGTTTTTATTTTATGCAATAAGTTGGTATACGAAAAAACATCTTAATAGAATTTATCAAATGATACATGGGTTTACAGACACTAGATAGAAGCTTTTGTAGTTGAAAAAAAAATATACGAAGTGTCCCAAAAAAAAACAATGGTTTTTATAATGCATAAAACTTTTGAACATCCGCCATTTTGAATTTTTTCATGAATGTCAATTTTTTGCATATTCGCAAAAAGTCTATTTCATTACCTTTCTAAAACTTTATTTTTTGGTTAAAATCCGAAAATAAATAAAAAATTGATAGTTAAACAAAACCGTCCGGTTTTTGTGGTCCGCTCCGTATATTTATGAGAGAAATGAGAGGCAAAACAAACAAATGAAGATCACTGATTATGCAAGAAAACTATATCAAACGAAAAAAACCTAACACCACTGTATTATTTTATTTACAAACTCAATTAAGAAATCATTTCTCTCAAAATCGTTGGGTTTGCAATTGCTGTAAATTTTTTGTTTTTAATTTTACAGAGCTTTATGTGGCCAAAATGGTTCAAGCCTGGTCGTCGCACTATGGTATAAGTGGACCTTGTTTTGGCCAAAAATAGTTTTGCGTTCAATAGACCCATTACTTATTAAAAGTATTATATTTAGCAAAAACTATCTTTTTTGACCAAAATAACATAAAATTATGCTGTGCGCCCCCTTCTTCCGACTTATACACCCCCCCCCAAAAAAAAAATTATCAAAAATGTGTGAATCACCTACGTTAATGCCGTAATTTAGAACAAATAAAATAAAATAATTATTTGTCTACTAGCACAAAGATTTGAGATAGATGTACAAATACTCGATTACCAGTGATTTTGGAAGGTCTAAATCCGAGTGGGAGGGGAGGAGCAACATGCGAGTTTTAAAAAATAAAATTTGATTTGAGATCACCAACTTTTCGGGGAAGAACCTACCATATCCCCTCCCTTATCGAGGCTTTTGTAAGCACCAATCAGAAACAATCCAAGTTGGATTGTTTTTGGTGCCAACTATTATATTATATGTTGATGTATTTCACAATGTTTGAATGTTACGTAGTACGTTTTAGTTTTTTCAAATGTGTTGATTTGATCCATAGCAAACTTAACCAAAGCAGTTTTGTGCATGTTGTATGACATTTCTCTGAGACCCAAACCTCATAAAGCTCTTCAGTTCCAAATCGATACCCATCTAAAAAAAAGAGAGTGCTTGGCATTTAAACTTGCTATTTTGTCCAGCTCCGGAGTTTTGAGGGCCCACGCAAGATAATTTTTTTTGTCTTCTAAATTAAAACGTTTATAAGTATTGTGTTAAAGCGCATTCGTTGTAAGAGGTCCGCTAAGCAATAAAACCTCCTGAGCAGGTAAGTCGGTCATTCTCAAACAATAAATTATATTTTATTAGGAAAGTCATGGTTTGGACATTTGTAAACAGTACTTAAATCATTTAAAGTTAATAAAAAATTTGTAAACAGTACTTAAATCATTTAAAGTTAATAAAAAATAATTAGGTAAAAAAAGATTATTTCTTAGCTTTTACAGCACTTCTTTAGGCAAATTAGTTTTACGAATTCTTTTTTATAAAGTTTTGGTTCTAAAAAGAACCGATATTGCAGTCTTGCGATAGAACGCACCTAGTTATAAATGCATACTAAAAATAGTGTTCCTCTGCATCTGAAATATCATCCATGCTTTTAGAATCATTATCATCATCCGTAATAATTAATGGTCTTACTTCGTCTATAACCTGTTCTGTCTTACAAGATTCAAAAACAATTTTTTCCGTGTGTTCAATGCATTTCTCTTTGCCCACTTTGCTAAGTGCCTCCCCCACAACTTTATAACGCTATAGATCAAAGGTTTTTGAATGCTGTCGAACCCTTTTATGTGGTCTGTCCAATTCCTCTTTACTTTTCTTTCGAAGTTTTCTTAAGGTCTTATCTGAAATGCCGCAAGCATCAGACGTTCGTTTTTTCACTACCAAGATAGACACTAACGGGCTCGAGTTATTTTTTTCTAACGTAAAATAACTTTCCACTTGTAATACCAAACGGCGTTCATCTGGAGATAAACACCTTCTAGGCGTTGTGTCACCTTGCTGAACATTTTCCATAACTTTGCTTTAAAACTACTTTAACTTCCGTAATTCACACACAATAAGAAACAAACTAAAAGCATATCTTCATATTTAAAATAGAACATACCATCCCCAACTGGAGCAAACTTTAATTATTCCTTGGAAAATAGTGATTATTAGCATTGACCACAGCTCCAGATTTATCTATAATGACCGGAAAAAATACCTCAAAATTTTTAACTTATTGATGCAAAAAGTTTTTCAAAAGTATAAGTGAAAAATAAAATAAAGTAGAAAAATTTATCGTGGTATAAGTATAACGCGTAATTCTTGAATAATTTTGTTTTAAGACCGCTGATTTAGCCCAGTCGAATACAGTGAACCAGTGGGATGTCTGGTACGATCAAGTACAGCGAGGGCATTCTAACTTAACTGACTTACTGTTCAAAAAGCGATAACATCTTTTGGAGATTGAATCCGATATAGGACTTCATACAGCAAACCGACTTTAAAATGATTATTCACTAAACAAATTAAGTAAATTCTTCTTATAAATCAATTTGTGTCTAAAACATAAGCAAAGTTGGTTTAAAATGCTTTAAAAAAAAATTTCACCTTAACTTAGGATCGTTCTAAAATAGGCTAATCTCTTTGGGTAAATTCCACTCATAAAGTTTTACGATTTTTATAGTTTCTTCTTGCAGAGGGCTGATTCTTGAATTTCGTAGGAAAGATCGCACGGGAGCGGTCCTCTCCCTGATATCGACCAATAGAAGGCTTTGAAGCGATCACGAGCTATCCGAAACCTATCCGACCACGACCGAACCTCACCCGATTGCCGTGTGTTGAAGGAACTTTCCTACACTTTCAGACACCTGCCCCTGGACCAGGTGTATGAAAGTGTAGGAAAGTTTCTACGATACACGGCAATCGGGTGAGCTTCGGTCGTTGTCGGATAGGTTTCGGATAACTCGTGATCGCTTCAAAGTCGATATCAGGGAGAGGACCGTTCCCGTGCGATCTTTCCTACGAAATTCAAGAATAAGCCTCCTGAGCTTTTGAGATCCAATTTGAAACATAGGTTACGTTTTGGGGCTTACATCATCCTTCAGGTCGGACGATTTAATTAATCTACAGAGAGATGTTTTACTTCCCTTGCTAAAGATAACTAATGTAATCATCGAAAAATCGCACTTCGAGATTTTCATGATCCTCCACGAATTTTGAGGTTTCGAATAGTGATAAGCACGAATCCAGATGTCGTCGCTCTGTCTGTCGGTCTGTCGGTCTGTCTGTTGCCTACTTTGTAGCCACTCTAACCCAAAAACTCCTTCACTAATCATAACAAAATTTTACATAGTGATTACTTTTGTTTTGTCTTTGTTGTGTCTATTGTTTTTGAGCAGTAGTAGACGGAGCTACCACCAAAAAAATTCATCCCCAAAAAAAAATGTTTTTCTTCTTACCATATGATACCTCCTTGAAAAGCTTATAAAAATTGTAGTTGAATGGCGCCAAAATTTTTGACTACCTATATATATATCACATAAAAATTGCAAAAAACAAATGAAAAATCCAATTTTTTGTGTCATAACTCGAGTTATGAAACGAAATGTTAAATAAAAAGTAGCTTAGGATAAGATCCAGGTCACACCATATTGTCTTATCAAATTCCATACAAATCGGTTTAGCCAATATTGCGTGATTAATGGATAAAAATCTTATTTATACGAAGATATAACAGATATAATAAAGTCACTCAAATCCAATGCAAGCGGTCTTGATGGCATCTCTTCTTATATGCTTAAACTTTGTAGTTCACACAATGAAACATATACTGTCCATATTATTAACAGTTGCATAGAACATAACTACGTTCCTGACGCCTGGAAACAAAGTCTTGTGCTTCCCTTGCCAAACAAAAATAACGTCGAGAGCATATCTGATTTAAGACCTATCAGCATTTTACCTGTCATCTCGAAGATCTTGGAAAAAATAATGTACAAACCAATATATAACTATGTCCTAACAAATAATATATTATCCCAGCATCAAGCAGGATTTCGCAAGGGTCATAGCACTGCAACGGCCCTCACTCGAGTAGTGGATGATATAGCACGTAATTGCGATCAGGCTAAAATAACTGCGTTGGTTCTCTTGGATTACTCCAAAGCCTTTGATACCATTTCTACTTCTTCTACAGGTTTTTCTTCTGATGCCCTTAATCTCTCTAAGTCAGATTTTCACGGCCGAGAACAAAAAGTTCAATTTAACAGTAAGTACTCCTCCTTTACTAACGTTACCTCAAGTGTTGCTCAAGGTTCTATTTTGGGACCTCTTTTCTTCTCAATTTACACCTCCAAAATACTTAACTGTCTGGCACACTCTTAAATATAAGCTTATGCTGATGATAAACAGCTATACATTCAATTTCAACCCCAAGACATACAAACTTTATTAAACTTATTAAATGCTGATCTAGAAAATATACATACTCTCTCTTTAAAACACAATTTAGAGTTAAACCCCTCCAAGTGTAACCTCATTCTCTTTGGCTCTAGACAGAATCTCAAAAAAATTAATAGAGTTACACCCCTCCAAGTGTAACCTCATTCTCTTTGGCTCTAGACAGAATCTCAAAAAAATTAATAATTTTGTGGTACACATTAACAAAACCGTACTACCAGTATCAAATTGTGTAAAAAACCTCGGCGTGCATATTGGCAGTCACTTGAAATTTGACAAACATTAATAGCTTACTACCTAAATCCTATTACGCACTTCGGCTCTTGTACGCGAGCAGACAATTCTTGAACAAGAAATTAAAAACAATGCTTTGTGAATCGTTAGTCTTATCTCATCTTGTTTATTGTGACACTGTTTATTGTAATTTCTTAAATGTTCTTGAAAAGGCCCGCATACAAAGAGTACAGAATGCTTGTTGTAGATTTATATTTGGACTTCGCAAGTATGAACGACTGATCAAAACCTCAGATGTTCACTTCAGAAATACTAGGAGTTCTAATCGTCTAATATTTCAGATACCCAGGCATAGATCTGCAATATTCCAAAAATGTTTTGCCTATTTTGCAGTTAAATTCTATAATCAACCACCTCATGCTTTAAAAAACCTATCTGTTACATACTTTAAACCAAAACTAAAACAACATTTACTGACCAATAATTAAATAGTATCTTGCAGAACTAACATAAGCCTATAATTGTCTTTACACTTTTGTTTTTGACTTTTTAATTACCGCTATTTACTTGTTATTATAACTTGTAAATATTATTTTAAAATATTATGCTTGTTTTGTCCTACTAATTAAATAGTCCATGCTTACATATATTTGGGTAGGATGTAATAATTGAAATATATTTTATTGTATTTAAGTTTTATTATGAGGTTAAGTGTAAGAATAGCACCTCATTAATTTCTTAACTTCGCCTCATGGTCAATTTTTTTTCTTTGCTTTGGATACTTTTTTTTTCGTAAATATTCTATACTTTTTATTTTTTAGAAATTTTTCTTTTATTTTTGTAACAAATAATTGGCCTAATAAAGACGATTTAAATTAAATTAAATATATACAGACCGCTTCAAGCTACTGCGAACATAGGGCGGAAGAAGTCTAATTTGCCAGTGTACGTACATGCAGAGACACCGCACGCCTATCAGTGAAGCAACCAATACTCAGGCTTGCGATCACCACTTGCATGACTTTCCTTTGGTATTTAGTACGCCTCTAACCACGGTGCTGTGTGGAGCGTAGTCAATGAAACCGAAATTTGGTCAATAAATACGCAAATTTTTATAACGTAATTTTCTTATTTTTTGTCACTGATAAATAAGAGCGTTTTATTGTCAACTGCTCAGATTTATCAGTGACGACGTGTTACAATGAAAATAATAAGGAGAAACAAAATAAAAGCAAGTTCTCAAAATAAAATAATACATGTTCGAAAAGTCCTCCTTGCTCGGCTAGACAATATCCAACAACTATAAAAACCCTTTCTAACGTTTCCAAGCATGTTAGGGGTGATAATTTGAAAAGCTTCTTCAAAAACAGATAGAAGTCATTAGGAGCTTACACCAAATCTTACACCTAACAACTGCCTAGCAGTTGGAATAATGTGCTGCTGCAATAGATCCAAGTATCTAGGACCATTCAAATTACAATTGCCGTTAATAAAAAATGGCCCAATTACGTGTTCCCCTATAATACCCCCCCCCCAAACATTTAGTTTTTGGGGATACTGTATTCTTACGTCAAAATACAAATGCAAATTTTCCCTCGACCAATATCGAACGTGTGTTGGGTTATGACGATTTGACCATTTGACCATCTGCACTTTTTCGGCAACTTCGTAGACATCCATTTTTGGTTTTAAAAATGTATTATTTCAATTAAGAACTTACCCATCTGTGTCTCGAGCAAGGCAGAAATAAAACAAAATAATAAAAACAAAATGAATTTCCAAAAGATAACACTGCAGCGTGCTTCGAATCCACCTCGGTCGTACGGCACGGAGAATAAATTGGACTTGATTCCTCCTATGTTCGCAGTAGCTTGAAGCGGTCTGTATATACAGCACCTGTAAAACGAAATGTTTTTAGAACAATAAAGTCTGAATCTATAAGTCTGGATACACCCTGGAGAAGTCTGGAAAGACCCTGGAAAAGTCTGGAAAGGCCCTGAAAAAGTCTGAATACACTATGGAAAAATCTGGAGAAGTCTGAAAAGACCCTGGAAAAGTTTGGAAAGACCCTGGAAAAGTATGGATACACTCTGGAAAGTCTGGAAAGACCCTGGAAAAGTTTGGAAACACTGTGGAAAAGTCTGGATACACCCTGGAGAAGTCTGGATACACCCTGGAGAAGTCTGGAAAGATGCTGGAAAAGTCTGGAAAGACCCTGAAAAAGTCTGAATACACTATGGAAAAGTCTGGAGAAGTCTGAAAAGACTCTGGAAAAGTTTGGAAAGACCCTGGAAAAATATGGATACACTCTGGAAAGTCTGGAAAGACCCTGCAAAAGTCTAGAAAGACCCTGGAAAAGTCTGGATACACTCTGGAAAGTCTGGAAAGACCCTGGAAAAGTGTGGAAAAGTCTGGAAAGACCCTGTAAGTCTGGATATAATCTGGAAAAGTCTGGAGAAGTCCGGAACGACTCTGGAAAAGTCTGGATACACTCTGGAAAGTCTGGAAAAACCCTGAAAAAGTCGGGAAACACTCTGGAAAATTCTGAAAAGACTCTGGAGAAGTCTGGATATATTCTGGAAAAGTCTGGAAGGACCCTGGAAAAGCCTGGAAACACTCTGGAAAAGATTGAAAAGACCCTGGAAAAGTCTGAATACACTCTGGAAAAGTCTGGAAAAACCCTGGAAAAGTCTGGATACACTCTGAAAAAACCTGGATACACTGTGAAAATGTCTGAGTACACCATGGAAAAGTCTGAATACACCCCTGAACAGTGTAGATGCATCCATATATATACTCTGGAAAAGTCTGACCAACCGAATCTACCCCATGCATATATGAGTAGCGGTTTTTTATATAATATATGATCTTCTGCGCGAGGGAAGTTTTGGAGTAAGTCTTTACTCGATTTATTTTAGGAGTTAAGACCTTTTCGCTCACAAATCTTTTTGTGGTGGGCCGCTGGTGGATTCTAAAATACGAAATAAATTATTTGTTTAGTTTAAAAACTTTTTGGTCTTTCTTGTCGTGTTTTCGGAAAAAAAAGTTTTATTTTACCGTTAAAATCTTAATACTAAATTTTGAAACACCCTGTATATCACGTAAAATACGCTTGGGTTATTGTGCTCTTATATCCATCAAATCTCGTAATAAATGTTTAACATAAAAAAAGTTTACCCAGACAATAAAATCGTCTGGAATGATTTTTCAAATTGGACGGCTATTTTTCAAGCAAATTTATTACTTTTTATGTTCGGTTGTGGTAGGCTTTTTTCATTAAACTCTGTGTGTGCCTAAAATGGATTTTGCTGGATTTTTTAGAATTTGGCGAGCATAATAATTTTTAAACGAAGTTAATTAAATGGAGAGTAGGGAATATTTTTGAAATTGTCAGTACCTAAAAGTAAGTAAATTACGGCTAACAAAATATAAAAAATTTGAATGTTATTTTAAAATATCTGATATTTTTTTATCTACTCTGTAATCAAATATTATGAATGAAAAGGAGAATTTAGGGAAACTATTGGATTTTTGGCATCCTCCACTAGTTCTACCACTGACTGATTTCAGTGAAGTGGAGGAGGCCAAAAATCCAATCGTTTTTCTGTTGGTAAAATTAAATTTTTTATCAATACATATTTACTTTCATATAAGCATTGGGAATTTATTTCTCATTCTGTTATCCTAGTGTTTGCCGATTTGATCGTTCGTATTATTAGTCAATAAAAACTTATGTTGCACTGATGATCCCTAACAAAGGTGAAACACGTGTTTGCGTCTAGTCTTAAAATCGCACGCAGTCTGTATTCCGGTGTATTTTGTATAGTTTGTTTTGCGCTATCGATTCGTCATAGTAAAATGCCCGACTAGTGAATGGACTGTCTCTGAAATCAGTCAGTGGTAGAGCTAGTGGAGGAGGTCAAAAATCTAATAGTTTTTCTGTTGGTAAAATTTTCTTTTTTATTTATATTTACCTCCATATGGACATTGGGCATTTATTTATTATCTTATTCTAATGCTCGCCGATTTGATCGTTCCTAATTATTAGTCTATAAAAACTAAAACAGAAATACAATAGATTCATTGGCTTATTATTAACGAAAGCATTTTACAAGTTTTTCTACTACTACAATTACATAAGTATAAGTCTTAGAAAATAAAAATTTCGTACTATTTTCAACAAATTTTAAAGACTAAAAAAGTAAATCACAAATTTGACAAAAAAAAACATGATTTTAGACATTTAAAAATAAAATAAAACTATCCCGAAGATAAAGTGATAGAAATAGAGTCATTTTAGCTATAAGTATTATAAATTTAGCTATATTATAAATTATAAATTCGTTCGCTGTTTATCAAAAATTATTGATTTGATTTTGAATTTAAAACGGTTTATTTTGTAGGAAAAATTAGTAATTTTGTATTTGTTAAGAAGAGTTGTTGCATTATAAAAAAAGGAGTGTGTAAAAAGATCTTTATGATGCCTTGGAATTGAGAATGGAACAGAGAATCTTAAGTTGCGATCATGAGATTGAGAACGAAAATATATTTTTTTGAAAATACAAGATGGGGTTTTAGTTTTAATAATTTGGTAGAAAAAGCATAACGAATGGTGTAGACGTCTGTTAAACATGATAAGCCAATTAGCGTCAATAAGTTTATAGGATATTTCTTGACGGCGACGAATTCCATATATAAATCTTAAATATGAATTCTGAACTTTTTGTATTCTTTTGGTATTTATAGAGTCTAACGCTGGACCATAAAAGCTATCACAGAAGTTGATCTGGTATTAATTGAATTTTTGAGATTATGAAGAAGATGGGTACGAATAGTATCACTGGAAAAGAGAATTCCAGTTAACTTGGTGAAATTTAATTTTAAACGATGTGCCCGAGACTCTCTAAATAACCCAGCCAAGTCCTGATTTATACAATTAACAGCGTTGACAACATCAGAAGAATTAAATGAGAATATTAATTGTGTATCTTCACAGTACATGTGATAGTCACAAAAACGTAGACATTTACAAAAGTTTTTGGTATAAATTGATTACAACAAAGGACCTAATATGCTCCTTTGGGATACACCTTGCTCTATGTTGCGTTTTTCTGACGTATTTCTGCCCAAAACTACATACTGTGTCCGGCCTGTCAAAAAAGAGCAGATAAAATAAATAGATTTTAAACTAAAACCAATAAATTTTAAGATAGATAAAAGAGTTTTATGATTTAGCATATCAAATGCCTTGGTGTAGTCTAGGAGAATAAGCACCACTTCTTTACTATCATCTATTCATTGATAGATATTATTTGAAACTTCGGATAAGGCTGTTACACAACTATGACCGGTTTGAAAGCCGGATTGTTTCTCAGGAAGCAGGTTATTTTATTTATTTTATTCCGGTGTATTTTGTACAGTTTGTTTTTTGCTATCGATTCATCATAGTAAAAAGACCGACTGGTAGGTGGACTGCGTCTGAAATCAGTCGGTGGTAGAACTAGTGGACGAGGCCAAAAATCCAATAGTTTTTCTGTTGGTAAAATTCTCCTTTTTATTTATATTTACCTCCATATGGACATTGGGAACTTATTTCTCATTCTGTTAGTAGTTCTTCTTACGAAATATTTCTTTTCTTCAAAAGGATAATGGATTTTTTTTGGAGAACTATTAGTTTCAGAAAAAAACTTATGTAGAATCATTTTAGGTAAAAAAAGAGGTTTAGAAAAATGTATACCCTTTTATTCAGGGTGTACCAAAAGTAAAATATAATACAAACTTATATTTTTTTTAATTGGACACCCTGTATAATATCTCATTTTCTGAATCCTTAAAAAATAAGCTTTTCAAAAATAAAAATGGTTGGTTTGGTTGGTTGGTTGGTTTGGTTGGTTGGTTTGGTTGGTTGGTTTGGTTGGTTTGGTTGGTTTGGTTGGTTTGGTTGGTTTGGTTGGTTTGGTTGGTTTGGTTGGTTTGGTTGGTTTGGTTGGTTTGGTTGGTTTGGTTGGTTTGGTTGGTTTGGTTGGTTTGGTTGGTTTGGTTGGTTATGTTGGTTTGGTTGGTTTGGTTGGGTTGGTTGGTTTGGTTGGTTTGGTTGGTTTGGTTGGTTTGGTTGGTTTGGTTGGTTTGGTTGGTTTGGTTGGTTTGGTTGGTTTGGTTGGTTTGGTTGGTTTGGTTGGTTTGGTTGGTTTGGTTGGTTTGGTTGGTTTGGTTGGTTTGGTTGGTTTGGTTGGTTTGGTTGGTTTGGTTGGTTTGGTTGGTTTGGTTGGTTTGGTTGGTTTGGTGACAGTGACGTCACTAGCATCTTGCAGTGACGTCACTGTAGATGAAACCAACGTTTCAACAGAACGGGTGATCGATTGAGTAAACAAAAATTCACTAGGGGTCAGGACCCGTCAGATTTGAAAAATAAAACTGGAGTTTCAGTAGAAATCGGGCAAGTTTACTGGAATTCTCTGACGTAGCCATCTTTTGCTTGCGGTAGTTGTGGATAAATAATAAAGCCGATCAAAAATTTTGTATTTTTGTGTAAAATATCATGAAATCCCATGAACTTTGTAACAAAATATTATTGTATACTAATACATCATTTATAGGAATATTTTTTTCCCTTTCGTTGTTAATTCGAATGAAAGTGTGGGGTTTCCTAAATTTGGAAAAAAATATTAACTTATTTTATTGTCTAGGCTCCAGGCGTTTTTCACTAAGCACGACTTACATTGTAGTACAAATTTCTGTATAAAACCCACATATGGCGACGTCGGTACAACTCGGATTTGTATTCCCCATTTTGGTATAATCTGACGTAGCTTCCTGACGTCAGGTTGTACACGCCAACGTCGAAACGACGTCCAAATGCTAATTGGGAAATATTCACCGAACTAGTTACGATTAAAGTCCCTACTTTATTTATATTATTCCCAACATAATATTTTCCAAAACGTTCTTCCTAATGAACGACGCAATAAGTATGTTTTCTAGGATAAGTTTTTCAAGAGATGAATACAATCTACCTACAAACTAATTTGTAAAACATACCATTCAATTCCAAAAATTAAATTTCCAATCAACTCTTACAATTAAAGTCCCGACTTTATATATACTACCCATTATAATAGTTTCCTAATGACCGACGCAATAAATATGTTTTTAAGGATAAGTTCTCTAAGAGATGATTACAATCTATCTACAAAGTAATTCATAAAACTTACCATTCAAGTTCAAAAATCAAATTTCCATTTAAATCTTCTAACAACAAAAGAGTTTTAAAAATGTCAACTACACGCGTCCTTTTATCTCACAAATCAAACTAACCAAGTCAAAACTAACTAACTAAACTAACCAAGTCAACAATATTTTCAACGAGGATCACAAGTAGTATGCTCCCATGTTCCAGAAGTTAACGGTGAAAAAATAGGTACTATTCGCTTCGCTCTCACAAGGCTTTATACTCGGACCAGTTCTCTTTTCGATCCAGACAGAAGATACTTTTACGCCAAAGAAAATTATTTACAGCTAACAGTAATGTTCTTTGGGTCTGATAAAAAATAAATCTCCTGGAAAAAAATCTTAAAAATCACTCTTAATGGGCATCAGTTGGAAATAAAAAAATGTGCTCGTAATTTGGGTGTCTTGCTTGATGAACAATTGTTGTTTAGGAACATATTTCGTTAGAAATTAAAAAATGCTATTTTGCACTAAAGGTTATCTACAGTAGCTATAATATAATAAATGTTAAATTAAGAAAAAAGTGTGAAACGGTGATTTTTTCCTATCTTAGACTATGCCAACATTGTGTACTTTCCCTGCCTTAACTTGATAACCCGAAATCCACTTTGAAAACTTATTAATACATGTTGTACAAACTCTAATTTTGTCCATATTACCTTCTTCAAAAACTTACTTTAAGAGAGCATACTCATTTAAAGAAAAATTTTAAACAAAATTTAAGACTACCAGATTTAAAAGATCATTTTCGTATAACGCAACTATTGTTTACAATTCACTAATAGATGAACTCAAACTCCTGCATGTATCAAAATCCAAGAAAGAAATTAAACAGTCCTTTTTTTATAAATTATAATATTCCCTGGTTTGCCTTCCTTTTCATGCTTAACCATATTTAAACCAAAATTTTAGAATATATTGCTTTGTTATGGTTTTTATGGATATTTCATTATTTATGTGATAAGTTATTATAGTTTATTGATAATTTAGTTATAGTACACTATTTTTTTCTTTCTTAAGTGAAAATGTATAATAACGTAATTTTTAACTTTAGTTATTGTGTGATGTATGTAGAGATGTAAGAGCCCTAGATAAGTACTTAAGTATACTTTTAGGGCATACTCTTTGATTATTTACATAGAGATTTACGTTTAGAATGATATCTATTTGTCAAACTTGTGTAAATAAACAAATTTCAAATTTGTTGTATATATCAACCAGTTCAAATTTTCATTTTATTGTTTTTTTTTGTTTTTGTCTTTTAATCTTATTTAAATTGTGAATAGAGTTAAGTAGAGTAGTCTCAGGCTAGACTTCGCCTATTAATAATAATAATATTATTATTAATAATATTCCATTAAAAACTTTATAAAGATGTTATGATTAGTTAGATGTTAATAATTTCCACCAAATTGAATACAATTAAATTCACAACTTTATAAACTACCTAATAAAATATTTTTCAAAACGTTCTTCCTAATGACCAATGCAATAAGGATAAGTTATCCAAGAGATGATGACAATCTACCTACAAATTAATTCATAAAACTTACCATTCAATTCCAAAAATCAAATTCCCATTCAACCCTTCTAACAACAAAAAAAGTTTTAAAAATGTCAACTACACGCGTCCTTTTATCTCACAAATCAAACTAACCAAGTCAAAACATACTCCCTTTCCGGCCTTTCCGGTGCGTAGGCGAGAGTTTTAAAGTCCCAATAAAACTTTCCAGTCAGCGCCGTACTTTAGACAGAGACAGAAACAAGGACCACAGGGATGAGCAAGGACGCTGTTCGCGATCGGGACGTGCGAATGCGACTGCCGCAGTTCCCGGGCAGGTCCAGGATGCTGGATGAACATGCCGGCATTGGCATCCCTTATAGTCCCGCAACGCATGCGGTCTTTATCAATCGATATGATTATGCCCTTTCGGAGAGATGAGGAGTCGTCTTTCGGACACTGGTGACGCACTAAGAACTCTTTCCCAACTCCGTAAACTTTAACTGTGTGTGTGCTTGGGGGTCGGGTAGGAAACATGACAGCAATTCCCACGCGTAGTCGCCTGAAGTTTATAGCAACTTATAAACTTCAACGAAGTATCTGGTTGAACACAAGATAAACTAAATATTTACTGCTGTTTTATTTAGAACCAAAATGTATTGCTGTATAACAAAAATGCAAATAGTTTAGGTCTATGTACAGGCTGATAATTCATAACTTTTTTACTGTTTGTCGTAGAAAAATGACTTAAGAACTGAAATAAGGCGGAAGGTCAGCGAGTCAAGCGGAGTGTGGGAGAAACACGAAATCTTTCGAGCAAGTTCCGCCATTCTCCTGCAAGCTTAATCTTCATATCCACCAACGTGAAAATTACCTGATTAAGCTTTAATCATGATTAACCTTAATCAGAGTTTGAAATGAGTCTTGGCAAACAAAGTTTTAATGTAAAACAACACATTCTAAACACCGATTAGTAACTAATCACGATTAAAGCATAATAGGGGAATTTTTGCATTGGTGGATACGAGCATTAATGTCAATTACAAAATTTTACACAAGTCCACAAAATGAATCTTATTACTCACATTTTCGATCTATCATTTTTAATGTCTTTTCAATCTTTGTGATCAGTGGATGACACCTATTTAACCTCAATTTAGTACACTAATCGTTGAAATTGCCAGATTGTGCTCAACTTTCAACCACTGACTTCCCTTCTAATTGTTAAATCATTAGTTTGACGTCATTCCATCAAACGTCGCAAATATGGTGAAAGGGTTCATAATTAAACAAAACAATTAAAAACACAATTATCGGGGGTAATACCATATAAGTGTAAGTTTATTTTTTCCGTTGTGTCAAACAGAAATTGCCCGACTCCGCAGGAGGAGAGTAATTTTTTGATACAACGGAAAAAATAACCGAGTGCGGTTTTCAACAAAAACAAGTTTTTTTAGAAATAATTCTCAAAGCACGAATGGTATGCAGTAGAAATTTTCAAGAATATGGAAATTAGACTATTTATTGTAACTAATTGTACAATTATTATACGTAATATAGATACAAGTATTTTTTTCTTCACAACTGAAGTTACACTGCTTGGCCCTGCCATGCATTCGTTCGGATCTTCATTTTTTTAAATTTCCCCTGAACTAGTGCGGCTCTGACTTCCTCGCATTTTATCGACGATCTCCTGATAATGCTATTCGACCATCTGCAGATAGCTCGCCATGGACTTGGACCTAGCATGACCTATCATCTTTATAAGTTCCTGTTCAGCAACTCCGCTTGCCCTCAGTGAGTGCTTTGTAATCTCTTTTTTCTTCACGTCTAGTCCCACCTGTGCAAACTAAGACGGTAGTCCACTTCGTTCTTGCCCACTGGGGCCTAATTCTTGAATCTCAAGAGAAGGAAAGATCGCTCAAGAGAAAGGATCAATCCCAGGGAATGATCTCATCCCTCGAAAAAAGATGCTTTTTCTTGAAACCCCTTCAAAATTATAGATTGAAAAATATACATTTTACGCGCATGCTTAACTGAAAAATTGGACCGATCCTTAGCTCTAAAGTCGGGGAGCGCGAACACCCAATTTTTGTTAGAATGGAGTGAGCGATCACCGCTCAAGAATACGAAATGCGTTCGACGTGGGATCATTCGACACAAATCTATATCGTTCCCTGATCAAGAATTAGGAACCTGGTATGTTCTTAAACCATTGACGTCCCAATTTCCAGAATAGATTGATCGTTAGAAACAGGCGATCATTTTCAACGCTATCTCTCTTTGATTTTAATGCATGAAAAAGTCGAACCGGACAGAAATTGGGGTGAGATTTATTCAATATCAGATTCAATACCTTGAGTTGTTTTACCAAAAATTGGATCGTACTCAATTCTGTTAGTCTTTTCACCTGCATTGCCCACTTCTTCTTTAAAAAACTGCAACTTGGTCCTGCAGCCTTCTTCTTCTCTCCAGGATAGTTCATAGGATAACACAAAGAACAGCTTCTTTTGCAACCCGTATGGTGTCCCTTTATCACAGCTACTCACTGGTTTCTGCATTTTATCAAATTTCAAGGCAGTTGAGCGTAGTTTCCTCTTGTCCTCTTGGGACTGCAGATCCCGTCGTTTTGCATTTTTTGATTCTCTTGCAAATTTGAAAATTATATCTTGAAATGGGTCCAGCTTTCTGCCATATTTTTCATAATACTCATCCATGATAAATTTTCCTGTGAAGTTCCAAATTGTTTTTACGGTAGTTTCTTTATAATCCTCACTGTTTCCTTTCTCTCGCCTGCGGCTCGCCCTGTAAATTTCCTGTGTCGACCTCTAAAGAACAATTTTCCAGTCAAGTGACGTAAATACCTATTACTGACTTACGCTGGTGTTATACACATAAGAAGAAATAAGCAAATGAGAAAGCAGATGACGGTGCTGTTGATGTTTAACTTCCTTTTCATTCATTTTAAAGTATCATTTGGGAATTGTGGGATTTGAAATCCATCTCCGTAAAGAAATATAAAATCTCTAAAGCCCGAAAAATACTTTTTTTTCGGGTTACCATAAAATAACTTTAAAAAAATCTGCTTTCAAACCGTGCATTCCAATTCCATGTGCAGCGCACTAATCATGCACCGATGCAATTTTGTGACAGCACCATGGTGCTTATTCTTGAATTTCGTAGGAAAGATCGCACGGGAACGGTCCTCTCCCGGATTTCGACCAATAATAGGCTTTGAAGCGATCACGAGTTATCCGAAACCTATCCGACCACGACCGAACCTCACCCGATTGCCGTGTACCCAGTAAACACCGTTATGTAGAAATTACGTAAAATTTACATAACAGATTTACCTTATTGCGTACATTTAAAGTCACTCAGAGGTTACAATAAAGTAAAATTTAAGTCACATTAAGGTGCGAAAACTCTGCATAATGACATGTGCATAGCCCACCTAATTGTTACATAAATGTGATGTAAATAAAATGACATATCTTTTGCATAGTTATTACATCGATATTACGTAAGAGTTGAGTAAAAACTACGTCAGTGTGACATAACAGGTTTACCTTGTTACGTGAATTTAAGGTCACATAGAGGTCACATTTCTTTATTAATAAGTTAACATTTGAGTCACATTAATGTGCGAAAACACGGCATAATGTCATGCGCAGAGCCCACCTAATTCTTATATAAATGTGATTTAAATACAATGACATGCCTTTTACATAAATATTACATATATCTTACGTGAGAACTTAGTAAAAACTACGTATAATTTACATAAAAGGTTCACCTTAGAATGTAAATAAGTTGTAAAATTTAAGTCACATTCCTAGACTATCTAAGTCCGACATGAGCATGCAGCTTGAGGCAGCCCAACGTCGGTGATTTATGAAGGTCCGTCGGTGGTTGCTTGACACGGTCCGACATTGGCAAACCAAATTAACTAGACGGGCTGGTTTAAGTGGCAGAAGAGTTTATTCTGATAGAGTCAATACCTCAAAGTCAGCATTCTAATTTTGAAGTACATTTGCTCTTTATATATATATATATATATATATATATATATATATATATATATAATATCCACTGTACAGGGAATATCGTAACCTACTAGGAAGAAACTATTAAGCAGTGGTAATTTTTTTCATTTTCATAATATTTTTTGACGTTAATCGCGTTATAGAGCGTTTGACTCATTTAGACGATATAAATATTACATAAAATGTTTTATATAATAGTTATGTAACATTTGAAATGTAAACTTACGGTTTAATTGACTGTGTATTAATTATGTAAAATTCAGGACTTTAATTTGACTTAAGTCATTTTAAGTTTCATAATATTTATGTGAATTTCAAAATTTTAATGTGACTTAAATCATGTTATAGAGCGTTTAAGTAACTTATGTGATAAAAATCATACGTAAAATTTTTATATAAGGGTTATGTAACATTTTAATTGAAAATCTACGGTTCAATTGATTATATAATAATTATATAAAATTTAGGAATTTGCATACTTAGATAACATAATTAATACCTACATAAAAAAATGTATGTACCAATGATGTAAAATTTTAAATGTATAATGTTGACACTGTTTCATAATATTTATATAAATTTCAAAATTTTAATGTGACGTAAATAATAGTTTGTAACATTTTAAATGTAAACGTAATGTCTAAATTGTTACATAATAGTTATGTAAATTTTATTACTTTCATTTAAAGTAGATCATTTTATGTAACGTTTACGTAAATTAGATTACTTAAATATTACATATAATTTTTTATATAATAGGTATAGTACAGGTAATATTTACGTAAATTTTAAGAATTTATTTATAAAGTCACATTATTTACGTAAAATTAACATTGCCTATGATGAATTAAATTTACAGTCAAAGTTTTCGCATAATGTTTACATATTTTTTTTTAATAAAAACATTTTTATCTGAGATTTACGTAAATATGATGTAATATATTTAACATAAATATATGAAGCTTAGATTTATATAACTATTAGGTTAAAGTCACAAGTGTGTTTACTGGGTATTGAAGGAACTTTTCTACGCTTTCATACACCTGCCCCCGGATCAGGTGTAAGAAAGTGTAGGAAAGTTCCTACGAGACACGGCAATCGAATGAGCTTCGGTCGTTATCGGATAGGTTTCGGATAACTCGTAATCGCTTCAAAGCTTATTATTGGTCGATATCAGGGAGAGGAACGTTCCCGTGCGATCTTTCCTACGAAATTCAAGAATCAGCCCCCAGGTGACTTTTAGTTTTGCCCCAGTGCATCAAAAGGAAAACGCTGTTAATAGGGCAGTCTAACAAATTGTCAAAGTCAGTCATTAATCACGGGATGGCCCTTTAAAAATGGCGGGTCTAGGTTAAACAAAGCGATTTTCCACAAGACGTAATGCTAATAAAAATTAAAATTTTGGGAAAGTGGAAAAAGAAGCAGATTAAACAACGTGACAATTTACAGTTTAAAGAGGCATGGTTAGTTCAGCCTGAAGATCGGGTCAGATCGGCTTGAAGAGAGACAGTTGCGCTATTTAATTTTAAAGAGATGACGTTATTTGTAATTACACGGGTGCGAAGGAGATGGGTAGAGGGACATTTCCAAGTTATATTCCGAATTTGGAGTTAATTGTTAAAATTTCGGCAAAATGCTTGTTTTTCCCGATTCAGAAAGGAAGATCAGTGAAGCTAGCCCCTTCCACTTAAAATTAAAAAAAAATACTAGTAAACTTATTTGCTCACCTTTTGCGCAGTATTGCGCAACCACTTTTATCTTTTGCGCAACAACCGTCTGGAAACTGTGGGCATTTCTTCTTCGGGTGGGGCCAACTTTACGCTAGCCCCCCCCCACTTATTTTTTTTAAAGTTGTTATCACTCAATTAGATTGAACACATTTTGCACAGCAATGCGCAGTCATTAAAACATTTTGCGCAGCAACCCCTCAAAAGATATAGGCATTGCAATAGCGTGAAGTTACCCCCCCACTTATTCTTTTTTAAAACCAAATATTGTACTCACTAGTTTCTCTTCTACGCAGCATTGCGCAGCCAATTTAAGTTTTTGCGCAGCAATTCCAAAGAAGTTACAGCTGTTTTAGTGGTTCAGTAAGTGCTAAATAATATTCACACCTGCAATTTGGCTTAGCGAGACGACTCGTTCTCTTATGCTGAGCTGAGTTGAGGTTTGAGTATTTATGGTAAAAGGGGCGATTGGGGGGGGGAAAGAAAGTTGGATACAGGAAATATGGGTGGCGATTCTATAGCATTTCAGGCCAAATAATTCAAAAAACTGTAGTTTTTGGCAAAATCTGCAATAAAAAAGCCCTAGTTTAGAAAAATTAGAATGGAGGAGAAAGAGATAAAATATTAAAAGTTGAATACAGGTAAAATGGGTGTCGATTTTTGATAAGTTGAGATCAGGAAAATTAAAAAACTATGTTTTTGACCTAAATCTGCATAGTTAAGAGTCGGTATATGGATTGTTAAAAGTCGAAAGGGCGAAAAATTTTACAATATTATAAAAAGATAATGCAATGCACGGCGCGCGGAAAAAATATTTTTACACCTGCAAGTAGAAAATAGTTATTACGAAAGTAACCAAATCTCTATAACGCCTCAGTAACTTTTTTTGGCAGCGCAATGTTGCGCAAAAGGAATACTAGTGAATACAATATTTGGTTTTAAAAAAATTTTAAAAGAGGGGGGGGAATTCACGTTCTTGCAATGCCTATATCTTTTGGGGGGTTGCTGCGCCAATATAAGTTCACTAGTTTTTTTTTTTAATTTTTAGTAGGAGAGCTTCACTGACCTCAGAAAGGATTACTCTATAAAAAAATTACTTTGCTTAATCTGCACTTTCCTCTACTTTGCCAAACTTTTGATGTAAGTCAGCATTAAGTTTTATGGTTTGTTTACCCTACACTGGCCATATTGGATCGGCCAAAAAAACATATATAGTGGGATTTACTAAGATCTAAAATAGTACCTCTCACAAATCTAAATATTAACACCTGTGGGGGGTACTAAATTTTAAAACCAAATTAAAAAAACCCTTACCCATACAGGAAAGACACAAAGTTATTCATTATTTTGTATTATTATTGCAAAATACCATTGAAAAACAGCTTTTTTTTAAAAATATACCATATTTTAGGAAAAAATGCTCTCAAACTAATTTTTTTTGACAGGCCTCAAAATGGCATATGGTGAATACGCCAAAAATTTGGCACATAATAGCCTCATCATCTGTGTTTGAGGTTATAAAGTTGGTGAGTTTCTAAACGACCTCTGGGAGGTGATTTAAATTTATAGCCCCCAGAAAGGTGTGGCAATTGGTAATAAGTTCGTTTAAAATTTCCCCAAGTAACCGTTTTTACAAGAAGTAGTTTACTTTATTTATTATCCTAAGTTGTTTATTAATCAATAAAACACCTCCAATTTTGTGCAGGAAAGCGCCATATTTTTAACCTGTTTTCAGCACTAAAAATATATTTATGAGGGCACCACGAGGCAAAACGAACATAAGTGAAGGTCACTGATTATGCACGAAAAATATACCAAACAAAAAAACCCAAAACAACTATATTAATTTATTTACAAACTGAAAGTAAAGCATTGAAGTTATCTAAAAGCTCAGTCAAAATAACTTTCCTTACTCAAAGCCCACTCATTTTAAAGCTGTAGCTTTCTTCAGTAGAGGTTGGTGCAAGCCAAGGTGCAAGCAGAGGTAAAAGATCCGAACTCGCTGTTTGTGATTGAATGTAGCCCTAATATTTTTAAACTGACATTTCGACAGTGACAGATATGTAAAATAAATACAAAATTAATCTACTCCTTATTTTATTATCACCCATCTAAATCGTTGTGTGACATCAAGTATTAATTGGAAAAATCAATTATCAAGGGCAAGTTTTAATTAGAGTGACATATAACCTCAATTTTAATTTGTTCTACAGATTGTTTACTATTTAAATCCCGCGTGGGTTTCAATTTTTAAATTTTCTTTTCTTCTAAATTGAAACTTTCTTCTTAAATCCAACAAAAGATTATGTTAAAATAATTATTCAATAAAAAAATTTATTAAAATTCTTCTTATAATTCAAACTGTGTCCAAAACTCAAGGAGGGTTGGTTAGAAATGCTTAAAACCCAAAATTTCACATAAACCTTTATAAAATAGACTAAACCCTTTTAGTAAATCCCACCGATGGCGTCCTAACTTGTTAGACCTAAGATACATGGTAGTGTTATAAGTCTCTCATTTTGAGTAACTTTTGTTCCAAATTGGTGACCATTTTGACAGTTAAGTCATGTAATAACTGTCAACAATGTCAAAAATAGCGGCTGTTGTGGACCAAAAAAAAAAACACTAAATCGAAAATGAATTATTTCGGAGGATTCCAGCGCATGTCTAAAAACCAAGCGTCATTTATCATCTGGAATACGGGAGGGAATGAAAAGTCGAGTAAAGTATTTAGGAGGTAAGAAAGTAACTTGTTTGAAACTTTTCAGGGTCCATATCAGAATACGGCGCACGTGTCATTTTTATCACGAACCTAATGTATAGAGTTATTACATGGAAAGAAATACTGTCCTAGACTTTAGTAAATCGTGTTATCAATTTTAGAATTTGTCAATTTACTGAAAACAATATATTTGACTTATATTCTATGTACTTAAATTTAGTACGGTCTAACTAAAATCTATCGTTGAACAGTATTTATCGCCAGTATAAGCTTAAAAGGCCCTAATATTTGAAAACTTTTTTTTACAACTTTAAATCTATAATTTTAGGTATAAAAATACGACTTTCATAAACGCATCAAATTAAAATGTTTGTCCCAATTTCCAGCTTTGCCTAGAGTAAAAAATAACGATATACGATACCAGTGGCGGCTCGCCCGATGACGCAGGTGATGATGGTGATGATTTGCAGTCTGACTAAATAATTTTCATTTAAATATTTCTGAAAAAATTAAAACATCCAATTACATAAAATAACGTTTCCAAATTTTGTAAATATTGTATCTTTTATTCAGTCATCAAAATCGAGCGGAACGACCGCGTGTCCGAGATGCGAAAACTCTCCCCGAGCCAAAACAAATGGCAAAGCACTCTGCTAAGCAGCTTTCTCATGTCTTTCAGGCTGCGTTCATTGTAAATTCCCGAAATAAATCGGTTGCCATGACGACGGCACGCGTGTCTCGTTTCTGCCGAGGTTTGGGCGTGTTTGCATGTGATGCAAACTTTTAAGCTGGCTCTATTATAATTTTGTGACTGTAATATCGAACGTCGCGTGCCGGGCTATTGCTAGTCAGTGTTGCCAGGAACGTGATAATTATCAGAATTTGTGATAATTTTGGGCGAAACATAATAAATAATAATGACCTATTATCAACCCCTAAATCTATGATAATTTAACAAATCCTCACATAAAACGCAATTTATTCTTATAATGCATCCAACGCACACCGGAAAGACTTTTTTTAAATTGATATAAAAAACTGTTTACAATAATAATAAAAAGTAATCTGATTACATCGTGCGCCTGGCCCATCCACCATTTTAAAACAGGCAGCCATCCTGTTCTCTATACTTGCATAGCATTGCCCTGCTCGTGACTTTTAAATAAAGTTAACCACAGATTTAAAAAATAATGCTTTTTATGGTTAAAACAATGCTTTTTTAATTTTTGAAAATTCGAATTAATAGTAGGTGTATACACATAAGAACAGTTATGTATATTAACAATATCGATATTGTTGGTCATCTGATCATTTTCTCTCTCATTTTCTCCTTTACTGTGAAACAAAAAGCACAAAAGCTGTAGGTACATCTTGCGAAGTTGAAATTTTTGGCCACTCAACAATAATAATACATTTTAAGCGCATGTCATGCAAAAATAAAAACTATGATAACTTTTCCCTAAACTTGATAATTTTTCGAATTGCAAATGATACTTTTTTTACAACCTCCTGGCAACACTGTTGCTAGTAGACACTTAGTAAATATTTCAACGCATCGGTATCGGTATGCCTAACGCGTTCGAAACAAAGCCAACATATACTATATTTTTGACTTGTTCATGCCACGTTTCGAACGTTGCCCGCCTTTTTAGCGGGTGCGCTAACAGAACAGCTTATTCCACTCGTTGCATACTGAGGGATGTATGTAACGTTACGGACCCACGAATGTACGCAACGATTTCAATCAGCAGTTCTGTCATCCCAGCCTTTAAAAAAGTGGTCATCGTTCGAAACATAGCATAAACAGGTCATTTCTTGTACAGCAAATGGAATTGCAATACCAAGCAATGCCGCACAATTCCACACATTTCTTGTACACCAAATGGCATTGCAATTCCAAACAATGCCTGATAATGCCACACAATGCCACTGGGCTGTACACCACAATTCCACATGTACACTTGATTTTAAAAAAAACTCATACATGCATTGTTTTTTATGCCACAAAATTTAGCTTTCCATTAGTGTATACTATTAAAAGGCACCGCCAGCTTAGTATGCCTGACAGCTTAAAATTCAGTGTGACATCCTTAAAAATGCCACAGATATCAACATTTACAAAAGTTCAAATTATCACTCGAGTTATAGAAGATGGCTGGTCTATAAGAAGAGCGGCCACCCATTTTGGAGTTGATAAAATGACGATAATGCAATGGAAAAAGCTCTGGATTGAAAATAATTCTACGGATAGGAAAGATGGACAAGGACGACCAAAAGTAAGTTCTGAAGTGCAAGATGAGAGACTTATTGACCATCTCAGACAAAATCCCTTTTCAACGTCGATTGAAGCAGCTAATGCACCATTATTTCCGGGTTCTTTAGCAACAGTAAATAGAAGAGTAACGAAATCAGAAGTCTCTTGTCGAGTTGCTGCAAAGAAGCCTTTTCTAACAGAAGAAAAAAAAACAGGCCAGAGTGATTTTTGCACTGAACAACGTTTTTCGTTATAACGACTTTTGGGAGAGGGTGGTTTTTACTGACGAAAAAAATTTTCAATCATCTCCAAGCAGCAGAAGAATTTTAGTTTATCGTCCACCAAATTCTAGATTTGAACCCGAATATACAAACCAAATTAAGAAAGCTGTATATTTTTCTGTAAACATGTGGGGCTGGTTTAGTGCTAGAGGTTTGGGTTTTTTTTGGAGAATCGAAGGAAGATTCAATAGTGAACGATATATTGAAATCCTTGAAAACGTTATGCTGCCATCTGTATAGCCTTTACATGAAAATAATGACTTCGTTTATCAGCAGGACAACTTTCCAGTACACACGGCTAATGTTGTTCGACAATGGTTTCAGAATAATAATATAGAAACACTTCCTTGGCCAGCCATTAGCCCTGACCTTAACCCAATTAACCCAATGGAAAATATATGGGGTCGAATCGTTAAAATAATATACCAAAGGAATTGGAGAATTGGATCAGCTCTCAAAAGACTATAAATCAGTATTTTCAAAATTTAACCTTTTCAATGCCCAGACGTTTGCAGATTGTAATAGAAAAAAATGGTGATCCTATTAAATACTAAATTATTTATTTTAGTTCCTTTTTAATTTAAAATAATTTGTATTAAGTTTACCATCGTTTTTTGTCCTAATTCAAGTTTCTTATTAGTCGAATTGTTTTCAATCCAGCGCTGTTTCCATCGTATTGTAATTTTATCAACTCCAAAATGGGTTACCGCCCTCTTTATAGAACAGCCTTCGTCCGTTACTCGAGTGATAGTTTGATATTGTTCAATAAAGACTTTACTAAAACATTATTATTGCTGATTTTTTAGTATTATGCAAAATTTAATATAAAAATAAGGTTGCCTTTAATTTAAGTAAACAAATATTTTCAGTTTTAGAGACCTTTTTTAAAAAATATGCCAAATTGTCGTACTTTTGAAGTTTTTAGGCATTTTAGCTGGTAGTCCACATATATTATACACTTTTAGAAAGGTCAATTTTGTGACTGCATGTATGCGTTTTTTTTTTTTAATCAAGTGTACCTACCCCTCGGTATTTTGGCTTTATTTCGAATGTTTAAGGTAGGTATATCGATACCGATGCATGCGTTGAAATATTAACTAATAAGTGTTTATTGTTTCACTTTGGTTGTGGTATTCGTTTTTATTCTTTTTTTTTGACAATGTTACCTGTGTATGATGGAGTTTGTGTTTTACTGGAAAAATCGTTTTCGGGGTGGAGTAAAGATGACAAAAAAGACCTCTTAAATTCTGAAAAGCCGTCCCCCTTGTTACATGCACACATACACAATACAAATCGAAAGTAAAGTTGGGGGGGGTTCGGCAATGCTGCGTCACTTATTTGTAAAGTCACGAACCGCCACTGCACGATACCTCCGACATGGAGGCCAGCCAACACCTTCCGTTTTAGTACCCTTTTTCACGTATGCCGCCGCCAGTTTTGACACTGTTGACAGTTATTACATAACTAACTAGTTGTCAAAATGTCCGCCACATACGTTCAAAGCTCACTAAAGCACGAGTAGATGGAAGGCCTATTAAATATCGGAGGCATCGAGATACATTTTGTCATAGCATGTCAGCGTCAAAAAGCGCAAATAGAGAAAAATAAAAAGAAAGCGTGTCAAAGTGGCACAATTGTAAGGTACTTTTATTAAATTTTATTTTTATGATTCTTCCATGCCCAAAATGAAAACAAATACTCTTTCCGCCAAGATTTCTTCCGGAAAAACCTAATCTAAAAACTTCAAATTTGACAAAAACAACAACCTAGGGCGTTTGTATTTCGGTTAACTTTCAAACTGAGTTTTGTTCAGTGGGTCATTGAGGTTAGGTTTTATCTAAATAAAAATGGACGTACTGTATGTACCTAGTGGCAACGATAAGATCAGTTTTGTTTCATGTATGTTATTCTGTGATGTTACTTATATGTTCATGAAAGACAACTCTGTACATACACACACAGCTCGTGTGGAGTGCATGAACATGACAGTGAGCAGGACCGGATTGGCCCGGCGCGCTACTGAAATGGTCTTATGGACCGATGCCGATGCCCGAAACAAACATAAATATAAAATAAAATTTTATATTTATGTATGTATAATTATTATTTAGAGGGTGTATTTGTACAATGATATTTAAGGGCAATTCTTTCCTTAGGGCCGCATTCATAATCATTCTTCTTCCTTGGGTAATGTAAATTCTTATGGCGGAGGCAGGAGGGAGCCTTGAGGAACTACTATGCATACGGTCCTTAGACACTATACTAACGTCCCGCATGTAACGTCAAACGTTTCGCGAGCACTGCATTGATTCTTGATTAAGCCCAAATATACGTAATAAACGGACGTATTCAACAAATAATTTCTTTGTTTTCTTTTATAGTTGCGAATGTTCTTTTTACGTTACTTTGACATAATATTTGTTTTTCTTCGGCCTCTTGAATAAATATTTTATTTTCTTTGTGTTTGCGCAAATTTATTTAAAGTGATAAGTGTTTAAGTTAAGACTTTTAATTTAATTAAATTTAATATAGAATACTCAACCCTGGTTTTACCGAAAAATATGTTGTTAACTTAGTGGTTTTATTTCTTTTCTTTTTAAACTGACATTTAATTAAAGCGGTTTTAGGCGCGTATAAACATAGTAAATGAGAAATTTATTGACATAATATCTAGATAATAGATAAGATATTATGTATTGTGTTTTAATAGTATCTTAAGAATATGTATAATATAATAATGCGTACCATATATTTTTTTCTGAAATATTCTACTTATACTAGTAGAAAAATAGAGTATGAGTAGCTTTTTTTAAATTTTTTCTGTTCTGGATTTGCGGTCGAAGCTAAAGCTCAGGCCGCAAAATTTTTTCAATTCGGCCCTGTGACAGTGAATTCCACTCGTCGCGCGTCGTAGTGTTAGTACTTGAAAGTAACTGCGCTGGATAAGTTTAAAAACAACTCACCGGAAATTTCGTCATTTACTAAATTTAATTTAACCGCACTAATTAACAGGTGAATGCTATAAGGCGTGACGTCAACATCAATACTGCCGACCCGAAATTAGTTTGTCTTACAATAGTTTAGTGCTGAGTACCCAACAACTAAGTTGGGATAGAGGTAATTTTTAATCCATTATAAATTGTCTGACGAACCTTTCAGTCAATAAGCGTCATTAAATTAATGCTATAGTACGACCATAGATCTAGGAGACTCATTAAGGCGCATTTACACAGACAAACTTTCCTTTGATGTAGAAATGCCGACAAACATTTACACGAGCCTCTTGAGCAAAATGCTCAAAGAAATGTTCGAACAAAATCTCGTACAAAAAAACACACGTAAATTTTGGAGAGAATCTTGAGCAAAATTTGTTTGAAGAATTGGGGCTATAAAAATTTCTTTACAAATTTAAAATATATATTGTTATCGGAATTCATTGAACTTAACTGAAAATAGAAAAACAAAGTTTTGAAATAAGGTACTTTTAATCAAGTGCTTTCCGACGGAAAAACGATTCGATGCCGAAATTCACATTTTACCTCATAAGCAACTTCGATTGATCTGATTTTTATAGGGGATATGCCAGTATACTTGTAACTTTTTTGGGGTTGTAAAAAAAAACGAGAATAAAAAAAATTATAATTGGCACTTATTTATTGCTGTTGCCTGTAAAATGTAATGATAAAAATTTACGTTTAAAAGAATATCCCTTTATTTTACTTCCTAGTTTAGTCTTTTACAATAATAATTAAGTCAAATTAAAAAACCTATATACATTTTATTAAATCTCAAATATATGAATAAAAGCACGTTCGGTTTAAATAATACCCATTTATTACCCAATTTTACAACCCTACGAACCCGACCCTTGTCTAAAAAATATAATTTAGCAGTAATTTAGTAGACTGTGTCGCCGATCTATCATCCCGAGTTTTGGATTTCGCAAGTAGTAGGCCGGCCACCCTTTTGAATCGCAATGTTGCCCTTTGCATATTGTTGGTTCAGTGTCAGTAATCGATTTTGATTATTACATTAAATTGACAACAAATATCTATATCTTCAGCATTTTGCTTTTTTAAGCAACCCTTGGGACTTTAAACTAACTAGGTAAATCTGGTGTGGGGAATTAAAAAACAATAATAAAAGCTAAAGGTAAAGGAAAGCTACAAAAATCCCCCTCCCGACCACTCCTCAGAGACTGATAGTAGAGGCAATAATAATGTTTCGCTTGCCGTCGGCTTTTTTTCACAAAAATTTTAAATAAAAGTTGGTGTTCCATTTTTTTAAAGAATTGAGATCACTGATCACTGATGTGAAATTTTATTTATTCTCATCTTTAAAAATATGTTTTCAAAATAGATAGCAATAATTTGCTCAAAAATTTACCCGAACAAAATGTTCAAAGAAAAGCTCACAAAAATGTTCACGCAAAAATTTTTAGATATTTTGCACGAGCTTTTATTTGAGCATGTGCGTCTGTGTAATTGCGCCTTTATAAATACTAATCCCTTACCCTAATAATCACCTATTGTTCAGGCGCAATTACACAGACGAGCTTTCCTTTGATATTGAAATGCCGACAAACATTTACGCGAGCCTCATGAGCAAAATGTTCAAAGAAAAGTTTGTACAAAAAAGCTCACGGAAATTTTGGAGAGAATGTTTGAGCAAAATTTGTTTGAAGAAATGTTGGTATAGAAATTTCTTAAAAATTCAAAACATATATTTTTATCGGAATTCATTGAAATTAACTGAAAATAGAAAAACTAAAAATTAAATTTTATGTTTTTAAACAAGGTATATTTAATCAAGTGCTTTACGAGTGAAAAACGGTTTGATGCGGAAATTCACATTTTACCTCATAAGCAACTTCGACTGGTCATATTTTGGGGTTGTTAAAAAAAACGAGATAGAATAAAGAAAATAACAATTAATAGCACTTAATTATTGACTCTAAAATGTAAAGGTTAGGAGAAGGTAAAAACCGTAGAGTAGTGAGGGGGGGTTTTGGTCGAAAGCAGTTTTTTTTTTAAGTTTTAGAACAAATCTTTTCGTAAAGAAAGGGCTCTCCGGCGCAAAAAAAATATGCCAGACTACGTTTTAAATTGTTTTTTTGTTTTACTTTATTGATGCGTAGAACTTGCGTTTCCGACTTTTTAAATATTGAAATAAGTTGAATGTAGAGTAGAACATCTTTAAATTTAGAAACAAGAAATTTTTCGAGATTTTCGATAAATTCTTTTAATATTACATTGAAAAACTTTAAGAAAAACGCGAAATATCGCTAAATTACCAAAAAAAATTTCTGTAAAATTAACTTGCCGAAATCGCGCGCAGATAAGTTTGATCGCTAAAACAATAAAAGGTGGTATAGTGGAAAATATGGTGAATCAAATAATTCATATTAGCAAAATATGACCCAACTTTTCAATTCCGAATTACTGAGCTTTGTAATCCAATAACGTAAAAACACATTTTTTTAACGGACCACTTTCCATAAAATATATATTTTTTAAATTGCATTTTTTATATCAATGACATTATATAGCACCTAAACAAAACTAATAAATATAACGAACCCGATCCAATTCGGGATGCCTAATTTTTCCGGATATTTAATGAAATAACTACCAGCATAATTTTTATATCATTAATAAATAATAATAATAATTATAATAATTGTTGGTAGTTAAAAAATAATTAAAAGGTACTTTAAAGCAGAGTTAAATTGGTTTATGCAGCGTCTGACAACGCTGCGTTTCGACTGTTTTAAACCTCCCCCCCCCAGGGTCCTGAAAACATAACTACTTTCCAGAACAGTCTCCTAAACATATCCACCTGCATATTAGAAAGTAATTACTTTCTAAGATATTTCTGTTTTCTTTTTTTAATGAAAGAAAACCAAAAAAGTGAGAGAAAATAATGACATGCATGTGAAGTCAAGGCTTTTTTTGATAAAAATTTTAAATAAAAATTGTTGTTCCATTTTTTTTTAAATTGAAATCACTGATCACTGATGTGAAATTATATTTATTCTCTCTTTAAAAATATGTTTCCAAAATAGATAGCAGAAAGCTGCTCGAAGATTTATCCAAACAAAATGTTTAAAGAAAAGCTCACAAGAATGTTCGCGCAAAAAATTTCAGATCTTTTGCACGAGCTTTTGTTTGAGCATGTTCGTCTGTGTAATTGCGCCTTTAGGGGTGTAAAAGTAAATAAAAAAAACAATTTAAACGCGATATTTTGTCACTTGATACAAAAAAAAGTGATATTTGACGTTTATACCACCTTCTTGAACGTGGGTTATCACAATTTGGTGCAGTGAAGGAAGCGGCAGCTTTAACACGTAGATCGGTAAAAACGGTGTGGCGTGTAGTAAATAAACCGATAGTTGGGAGAAGAAAAAGGAAGGATTCTAATACTTCTAAGGAATTGGACATGGGTGATGTGGATATCATTCCTAGAAAAATATATCAAATGTATAGGGAACAAAGGATTCCTACTTTACAAACATTAATTCAAAGATTAAAAAAAGATGATACAGAAATATTTAATTGCAATACACGAGCATAGAGAAAGTAATAAGGATATTGTTCATCTCGATGAAACTTGGTTTGACACCCATGAAGTTCCAGATAAAGTTTCTGTAGATTCGTCTAGTCACTGCACAACTTAAGCTCCATCACATAAAGGAAAGCGTATCACAATAATTCATGCTGGAACAAAAAATGGGTTTATACCAAATGCGTTGACCTTATCAGCCAAAAATATAAAGGATTGCCCTACTGACTGCCATGGCGATACCACAGCGGAATTATTTGAAGACTGGTCCAAGAATAAACTGTTACCAAATATACCTCCAAATAGTGTAATTGTGATGGATAATGCGAGCTACCACAGTAGAAGGCTAAATAAAGTTCCGTTTTCAAATGACACAAAACTTACCATTCAGGACTACATGTTGGAAAATAATATGTATTTTGAGGATAGCTACCAATAATCTTCGGAGCAAGTGCGCATGTCAATGTCAAAATACCGTGACTAAATATCGATAATTAAATCACTAAAATCAACGTTTTATTGATATTAGTGTCAAAAATTATGCCGACTAGGTGACACAAGTTCAAAAAATATATGTTGTTGTAATAAAATACTGAGCAAATACGTAGCTACTTATCTACAGTAAGTACGTAGCAAGCCCGGATCTAGGGGTGAGGCAACGAGGCAGATGCCTTAGGCGGCCGCTTTAGGGGGGCGGCCAAATTGCTTCAATTAAACCCCAAATTAGTCAGTAAAAAGGTATTAAATCCCCCTAGCAGCCAACCGAACCTACTTTGTTTTTTAAACATTTTTTGTGTATAATCATAATCAGAATAACTAAAAAGTACATAATTGAATCACATTTCATCGCATACACAATAACCGGACCTAAAAGCAGTATATTTCGCAAATTTTTTTGTTTAAATTGGCAGCTTTGCCTGCAGTTTTACATGATTAAAACTTTTATTTTCGTAAACCGATTTTGATAGAATAAAGGTTATGTCCTACTCAGAACTCCGTGGAATCCAGTAGTGAAATTCCCATCAAAATACATTTAGTAGTTTTTGAGTAATACTGGAATAAACAGACAAATAGAGAGACAAACATTCTGAAAATTGGATTATTGTTATCTGTATGATTTGGTTAGAAGCCGACACCAATAGTTGTGCTGCATGTTATGATGGTCCTTAAGCGTGTAATGACCATACCACGCGAGTTAGTGTACTATATATTACCTACGACCAATGACACTGCGGGTGAATCAAATCAATCTGCATAAAAGTCTGGGCCCTGCGGGGGAACTCGCTAGAACCCTGACTGGCACTAGTGCCAGGCAAATGGTTTTGATACAGGAACCTTATATTTTACCAGGGACCACAAGAGTAGTCGGCACAAGAGAGGCAGCACCAAGAAGCTGCATACTGACATCAAAGGACATGAACGTTGTGGAGCTTCCACAACTAGGAACCCGAGACGTCACAGCAACTATCCTGGAATAAAAGATAAGAGATAGGACCATAAAGGTGGTTATATGTAGAGCGTACCTTCCGTACGACAGCGTAGATCCTCCTCCTTCAGAGGAATTAGCGCAGGTCATCTTATTCGTGGAGAGTAAAAGACTTCCATTAGTCGTGGGGTGCGACGCCAACTCACATCACGTAACGTGGGGTAGTAGCGATGTAAATAAGCGTGGGGAGGCTCTTTTTGAGTTTCTGACCACCACGGAACTGGAAATAGTGAATAATGGGTGCGAACCAACGTTTGTCGATAAGACCCGACAGGAAGTTATCGACATAACACTGGTCTCGCGGAGTATATACCAAGACCTGGTCAACTGGAGAGTAACAGAGGAGATTATTACGTCCGATCATCGCATGATCAGGTACGAGATAGACACTGACGAGAAAATCCAGGAACAAAAAAGGAACCCGCGTAATACGGATTGGAGACACTTCTTAGCGACCCTAGACCTGAATAAGGGTATTCTAGAAATGAACATCGACAACTGTGAGGACTTAGAAGAGGCAGTCGACAGGCTTAAAACTGTCATAACAACAAGTTTCGAAGAGGCGTGCCCCCTAAAAACCCAGTCGACCCGACGAGTGCCATGGTGGAGCAGCAAGCTAGACAGGCTTCGCAGCAAAACTAAAAAGGCACTAAACAAGGCGATGAGAGATGGGGAGAATGACCCTTGGGAAATATACAGAGAGGCTAGAAAGGAGTTAAAAAAAGAGGTAAGAAACTGCAAAAGAGACAGTTGGAGGAAATACTGCGGAGAGATTAATTCCCTTCCAGAGACCTCCAGACTTCTTAAAATCCTAAGCAGCGAGAATAAACAGACTCTAACATCGTTAAAAAGGCCAGACGGGAGCTGGACCACCTCATGCGAGGAGTGAATACGATATCTGCTCAAGGTTCGCTTCCCGGGAGAGGGCGGCGAACGGGGGGCGCAGAGGACCGCCGGACCCCGGGAGGGGCAAGACCCTGACTGGAGACTGGCGGACCAAGTGGTCTCGGATGCTACCATCTCCTGGGCAATCAACGAGTTCAGTCCCTACAAGAACCCGGGGCCTGACGGCATATTCCCGGCGCTCCTGCAAAAAGGCCAAGAGATACTGCTACCTTTTGTAAAGAGAATCTTTAGGGCCAGCATAGCAATGGGATATGTACCGACAGAGTGGAAAAAAGCCACCGTTTTCTTTATTCCGAAAGCCGGAAGGAAAGACTATACGGCGGCCAAATCCTTCAGACCCATTAGTCTAACATCCTTTTCGATGAAGGCTTTGGAAAGAATGGTGGACAGACACCTACTAGTGGGAGTCCTAACCAACCAACCTTTCCACAGAAACCAACATGCATACGGGGAGCGAAGATCTACCGACACGGCCCTACACGCAGTAGTGCATAAGGCAGAAAAAGCCCTTCAATTCAAACAGTACACCCTGGCAGTATTCTTTGATGTCGAAGGAGCTTTCAACAAAGCGAAAGTGCAGGTAATAACAACAGCCCTGCAGAGAAGGGGAGCCGAATCTCTTATCTCCGAATGGGTAAAATCTGCACTAACAGGGAGAAAGATCCAGGCCAATCTAGGGGAGTCCAGGGTCAACATAGAGGCAACGAGAGGCTGCCCACAAGGCAGCTGCTTATCCCCACACCTGTGGTGTCTGATCATGGATACTCTCCTACAACGCCTAACAGAGGAAGGATTCGACGCCCACGCATACGCCGACGACGGTGTCATGGAGGTGGTAGGCCACCACCTAAATACTGTCTGTAACAGAATGCAAAGGGCGGTACGAATCATAGAAGACTGGTGTCAACAAAACGGTCTCTCTGTCAATCCAGGAAAGACAGAGATGATCCTGTTAACTAGAAAGAGGAAAATGGAGGGATTCAGAGCACCCAAGATGTACGGGAGACCCTTGACTTTGGTTTCAGAACTGAAGTACCTAGGGATCACCCTGGACAAGGGGTTCACCTGGACACTACACGTTGCGAAATTGACCAATAAGGTGCAGGCAACGATGTGGCAACTGCGTCGAGTGGTTGGCTGCACCTGTGGTTTGAGCCCCAGAAACCTCCACTGGATGTACACGGCAGTAATAAGACCAAAGATCCAGTACGGATCCATAGTCTGGTGGCCAGCAGTGGAGAAGGTCACTACTACCCTCAAGCTTAGTAGCCTACAGGGAACCATATGCAGAGGGATAACCCACCTTCTGCTGAGAGAGACAGGTCAATGGAGAGGAAGAGGGGGAGCTGCGGGGCATCTTAGTATTGCCCAAATCGCCGAGGGAAAAATCCCTATGGCAGCGATTAAAACACAAAGACCACACAACCCCTGGAGATTCAACAAGAGGTACAAAGTAGTCATCCCAGACAGGGAACTATGGCAGAGTGAAAACCTCAGCGAACAGTTCGAGGAGAACGCCGTGATTTGCTACACCGACGTGTCGAAACTGTCGGAGAGGCAAACCACAGGATTGGGGGTTTATGTGGAAGACCAGGAGGTTCGAAAGAGCTACCCGCTCGGAGAGCAAGACACGGTCTTTGAGGCAGAGGTGTATGCCATAATAATAGCTGCAAGCATGGAAGAAATAAAGAACGGTAGGGAGGAGCATGTTTATGTATGCTCCGACAGCCAATCAGCCCTAAAGGCACTAAGGGCGCCAAAGATCACCAACACCCAGAACGGCAGAAGAGACATCTCGACACGTTATAGCGAACTGCGAGGAATACCAGAGGACGAGATATCAGGTATTCGGTTTCCCGACCCTGGATGAGGAGGACTTGCACACGCTCAAATGGGACAAAATACTGGACTTTGCAAAAAGAACAGTGAGACCAAATGAGCAAACTGCCAGAACAGTGGTGCAGGCGGTGGATTAGGGGCAGGCTCGGGGTAGGGCAGAAAGGGCCCAGGGAGGCCTACTTGCCAGGCTACGCGCCGCCCCTACTACTACTACTACGACCAATGAAAATGTCATCATAAATATCAGAAATTATTAAAAATATCAAACGCGAACGCTCTTATTCAACAACCTTCATAACCTGAAGTTTCAATTACTTAGTTTGTGCGGCCCGTAAACCGTTTTTATTTTAATGCGGTGTCCCGCCAATGCGCATTTCGCCTACTGTTTATACGTTAAAATTAAAAACGCTTTCGGATCAGATGCACCAGCGCTGCCAACCTTGACGCAACCAAAAGCCGACTGGTTGGTATAGTGGGTACATACCTAGTTTCACATCGGAATCGATCTTGAACTCATTTTGAACTTTTTGTTTGGCAGCACTGACTTCAAAAACGGTTTGAGAGTTTATACGCACTTTTAAACGATTTTACAAACGCTAATCCGCATTTTTAAAACGATTTTAGCTAAAGCGCATCGGACCTCTTAAAACTGTTTAGGTAGTGTTTATACATGCGTTTTAGGAAAACGGTTTGAAATTTAAACGGTTTAACGGGCCTGTATAAACGAAGTAAGTGACGTTTTATCTAAAACATTAAAACAAATGAGGTTACTAAGGAACTTTTCATATATCTTTTTAAAAACAAGGTCAATTTAACAGAACTTATTTTTGGTTAGGTACTAAAATTATATTGGATTCATTTACGTTTAATAAATATTTATTGTCTTAAAAATATATAAAAATAATTTACATTTTTGTGTCAACTAGTGCTCTTATGAAACAAAGTTTTATGGCTTGTCATGCCAGTACCCTCTCCATACAGGCCAATCAACTCCTACCGATTTAGTGTCCTTTAATCCACGACATTTTAACTCAAAAGTGACATAAAATCCATTAGTTTTCTGTCAATATGGCGGCGAAGGTCAAGAAAAGGACACTAAAACGGTAGGAGTTGATTGGCCTATGGTTTACGTCTAAGCTTTATTATTATCCTAGGACCGTACATGAGCAATTAAAATCGTGTTGAGATGGTCGTAAAATTAGTGTTATTCGTTGGTCATAGGTAAATATTTTTAAAAACTATTCATTGTACAGAAATAGTTAATCTAGAGAATTATTAGATTTCTTTTTAGAAAAATTATTTGGTCAAGGGCGGCATTTAAAAAAATTGCCTCAGGCGGCCAACACCCTAGGGCCGGCTCTGTACGTAATGTTTATTGCAAAATCCAAAATCGTAATAAAATTAGCAGATAAGATCAGGAACAAGATTTTTTTTGTATTCTCTATTATGTTAAGTTCGTAACGAAAATGTCGGTCAATCACATGTGTCGCGCCGTGTTGCTGGGAGTTTAATATGGACACTGAAAAGTTTCAAACTTTATCAGTTAGTTGGAACTTTCTACCTCTAAAGAGGAATTTACACCGACGAGCTTTCCTTTGATATTCGAAATGCCGACAAACATAAACGCGAGCCTATGTCGCAAAACGTTTGAAGAAAATCTCGCGCAAAAGCTCGTGAAAAAGTTCGCCAAAAAGCTTGCGAAAATGTTAGCAAAATGTTCGTGCAAAATTTGTTTGAAGAAAGTTGGACATTTATTAAAAATTCAAAATATATATCACTGAACTTAACTGAAAACAAAAAACTAAAAATTAAATTTTCATGTTTTAAAACAATAGCTATTTTTAATAAAGTGCTTTCCGACGGAAAAACGATTTGATACAAAAATTTCATTTTTACCGCATACGTAATTTATGAACGGTCAGATTATTTTGTAACTTTTATGGGGTTGTCAAAAAAAATGCAAAAAGAGTACTACGGGGCTTAGGGTAAGGAGCTGGTAAAAAAGTAAGTCTTATCAAATTTAAACTTTTAAAAATTGTGGGAAAAAGCGGGTGCCGGCGGCAAAACGATTTGGAAAAATGGTTTTTTTTTCTCAGAAGTAGCTCAATAACTGCTGGGCCGCTTTAAATAAGGTTAGACACCAAATATTAAAGTTTCTTTTTTACTTTTTGGGGATTATCACAACCGATATAAAATGGTCCCCTAAAAATATTCACCTGCATTTTAATAAGTATTTACTTCGAGGGATATATTTTGTTTTCTTTTTTAATGAAACAAAGCAAAAGAATCATAGATTAGAATATAACTTTATTATTTCCATAAAAACTTATTTATTATCTGCGACAGGCAATAATAATGCTTAGCTTTTTTATAAAAATAAAAAAGATTGCAAAAATTTGCCTAAACATTTGCTCGCACATTTATCTGAACAAAATGTCCAAAGAAAAGCTCGCGAAAATGTTCAGATTTTTTGCCCGCGCTTTTGTACGACACTGGTCGTTCTGTATGCATTCTCCCCTTAATACATTAACCGACTTTTGATATCCTCTTGACAGTTACAGCCTACAGTTAAAAATTAAATATGCCTTGACTGCCAACCCAACCCAACCCTGCCCTTCAATTTTCCGAAAAAAAGACGTACCGATAATAAACCTTCTGATTAAGTTGGCCTGGAAAAATGCAAAGCCAAAAACTCTTCTGGACATGTATTCTTGAAAGTCATACGATCGGGTCTTTCTCTCGTGATCTATCACCTCCCATGAATAAAAAGTTGTTTGGGAAGCAAAATATTTAAGAAAAATCTTTTTATTGCGCAGGCGTCACTAGAATCGAGGCTGTTCCCCGGTTTTGGACCATGCGTTCGGGAACGTATGATTTTCATGAGATCTGTAAGATCGGATCATCACTCAAGAATATAACCCAGTAAACACCGTTGTGTACGAATTACGTAAAATTTACATAACAGATTTACCTTGTAACGTAAATTTAAGGCATCTCAGAGGTCACAATAAGGTAAAATTTAAGTCACATTAAGGTGCGAAAAATCTGCATAATTACATGCGAAAAGCCCACCTAACTGTTACAAAAATGTGATACAAATAAAATGAGATACCTATTACATAAATATTACTTCCATGTTAGGTAAGAGTTAAGTAAAAACTACGTAAATTTTACATAACAGAGTTAGCTTGTTATGTAAATTTGAGATCAAATAGAGGTCACAATGATTTATTATTAAGGTAAAACACTGCATAAAGCCATGCGCAGAGCCCAACTAATTCTTACATAAATGTGATGTAAATAAAATGACATACCTTTTACATAAATATTAAAATAATTAATTAAATATTAATATGTAATCTTAGGGTCACAATAAGTTATTGGTAAGGTAAAATTTAAGTTATTTAAGTCACATTAATCTGCAGTGGTTGCTTGACACGGTCCGACGTTGGCAAACTACAAAGGTTAAACAGATGGGCTGGTTTAAGTGGCGGAAGAGATGATTCTTGTAGAGAAGTACCACCATCTGTGACCATCTTGTCAATACCTCAAAGTCCGCATTCTAATTTTGAAATATCTTTGCTCTTTATATATTATATAATATTATTATCCACTGTACAGGGAACATAGTGACATTACGCCATCTCTACCTACTAGGAAGAAACCATTAAGCAGTGGTAATTTCTTTCATTTTCATAATATTTTTGTAAATTTCAAAATTTCAATGTGACTTAAATCGCTTTGTAGAGCGTTTGTCTAATTTAGACGATTTAAATATTACATAAAATGTTTTACATAATAGTTATGTAACATTTGAAATATAAACTTAAAGTTCAATTGACTATATTATAATTATGTAAAATTTAGGATTTTATTTTGACCTAAATCATTCATTGAACGACATAATCAATACATGAAAACCAATATGTAAAATTGTAAATGCAAAGTTAAGGTTCAAGCTATTTCATAATATTTATGTAAATTTAAAAATTTTAATGTGACGTAAATCATGTTGTAGAGCGTTTACGTAATTTAGATGTTATAAATCCTACGTAAAATATTTTATATATTGGTTATGTAACATTTCAATTGTAAACCTACGGTTCAATTGATTATATAATAATTATGTAAAATTTAGAGCTTTAATTTAACGTAAATAATTTTTGTTTTAAATGTTTAATTAAGGTTTTTACCTTATTAATATTTATGTTAATTTCAAAATTTTAATGTGACGTAAATTATGTTATAGAGAGTTTACTTAATTTAGATGATACAAATATTTAAAAAAATGTTTTGTATAATAGTAACATTTTAAATGTAAACGTAATGTTTAAATTTTTACATAATAGTTATGTAAATTTTATTATTTTCATCCAAAGTAAATAATTTTATGTAACGTTTACGTAAATTATATTACGCAAATAATCATATAATTTTGAATATAATAAATTTTTGTAATATTTACGTAAATTTCAATAATTTATTTATAAAGTCATATTATTTACGTAAAATTAACATTGCTTATGATGACTTAAATATACAGTCAAAGTTTTGACATAATATTTACATAACATTTTTTATAAAAATATTTGTGTGTGAGATTTACGTAAAAATGACATAATATATTTTACATAGATATATGAACCTTAGATTTATATACATATTAGGTTAAAGTCACAAGTGTGTTTACTGGGAACGTTTTCGTCCCATGTGATCATTCACCATAGATCTATGCCGCGCCCTGTTCAAGAATACACGTCCTGGAGGCCAGTAGATTGTTCTCTTTTGACTTTGCGCAGAGCCAACCTTGATTTTTGCATTATTTACTTTGTTTTTCAAAGTTTTGCGTCATTTGGGAAATTATTATATGTCGTTATTAATGTAACAAATATTAGTTTAGTTTAGTTTAGTATTGTTTTTATTGTCGCAAAATAATGAAATACAAAAACAAATACAATTAAGTTTCTAGACACTACCTGACATAAATAAATGATGCGACAAAAGGCAGAGTTCACACTCTCCTATTAAGAAATAGGGAGCAGTGCTCTTCCACTCAACCTTTTGTAAAATACCTAAAATATTAAGAAAAACCTTTAAAGTACTTAAATTAGAAAGAATATTAAACCTAACTAAAAATAGAGAACCTAGTATAGTAGTATAGTATTTAATATTATAATAGTGCAATTTACTTTTACAAAAATAAGGATAGTTGAACCTCAAAAATGAATTTAAGTATGTTTTTTAAAAAAAAAACTAGGCTCCAATTAATGAGACAACCGTCTATGCAGTGGATTTACCGTTTGGATTTAATTTAATTTTTATTTAAAACAAAATTTAGAAAAACAACTTAACCCTTAAAAAATATCAGCTGGGCAATGCTAGTTGTTACTACTACCCTCAGAAAACCCTTAATTCCGATTTAACCGTTTATGCCGTGTATTTAAAGTCGAAAGATAAGTCAATCCTAAAAACTTGTGGGATTGGACAGAGAGCATATAAATCTTAACAGAGAGGACACGTAATGGTAATATCCGACCAGCAAGCCAATGCGATTCACAGCGAGTTTTTGATTATTAACTGAATGCGCCAGGATGAACCGGGGTAATATTTATTTAAAATTAAAGCGGCAATAATCCCGCACGTTGACTGAATATCGATTTATCACTGGCATACATACTTATATTTAATGCAATTTTAAAAGAACTTGTTGCTAAGGGGCTGGCAGAAAGTTCTTATTGAAAATATTTTTCAAGCCTTTGTAACTTGTAATAATTAAGAAAAAGCAGAGAGCAATTTAGGTTTTCTCCGGTAAAAAATAAATGTTTTTTATTTTTGCAGCAAACCACCCAAACTATGATTCTGTGAATTTTAATAATCCCGTCATTTCTGAATTTTTCAAAAATATGTGATTAGGAGATGAGAATGGGTCAGAAGGTATATGAAAACTGATGGTCTCATATGATAAATTTCCTTGGATATTCCTTCAATGGTTCTGTTCTCCTAATCCAAAAGAGACGGTTGGGAAGTCTTCCCAAAAGGAAGAGGCAAAGAAAATTTTTTCAGAAACTTAACACCTGATTATATATTTTTTTTTAAATTTGACCGCCGAAGACGAAACCTTGCAAAAGAGTAATGTTTGATTTAAAATAAAACAAAAAAACTGGCGCCGCAGGGCAACATTCTTTTATTATATTAAATATTTTTCAAGCCTTTATTCCTTGTAATAATTTAGCAAAAAGCCGAGAGCAATTTAGGTTTTCTCCAGTAAAAAATAAGTGTTTTTTTATTTATTTTTTAAATGTTTTTCTATCCAAGGTTACTTCAATTTGGCTATAAAAAAACAAAAATTTGCAGCAAACCACCCAAACTATGCTTCTGTACCGAATTTTAATAACCCCGTCATTTCCGAATTTTTTAAAAATATATGATTAGGAGATGAGAATGGGTGAGATGGTATGTGAAAACTGGTCTGGTCTCATATGATAAATTTCCTTGGATATTCCTTCAATGGTTCTATTCTCCTAATCCAAAAGGGACGGTTGGGAAAAAGAAATTTTTTTCAGAAACTTAACGCCTGATTATCATTTTTTTTAAAAATTTGACCGACGAAGACGAAACCTTGCAAAAGAGTAATGTTTAATTTAAAATAAAAGAAAAAAACTGGCGCCGCAGGGCAACATTTTTGGGGAAGTTGGTACGTAATTTCATCGAAGAGGGGGATTTTTTAATGTATATATTTTTCAAGCCTTTATTACTTGAAATAATTTAGCAAAAAGCAGAAAGCAATTTAGGTTTTCTCCGGTAAAAAATAAGTGTTTTTTTATTTATTTTTTAAATGTTTTACTGTCCAAGGTTACTTCAATTTGGATATAAAAAAAAAAAACAAAAATTTGCAGCAAACCATGCACCCAAACTATGCTTCTGTACCGAATTTTAATAACCCCGTCATTTCCGAATTTTTAAAAAATATATTGATTAGGAGATGAGAATGGGTGAGCAGGTATATGAAAACTGATGGTCTCATATAATAAATTTTCTTGGATATTCCTTCAATGTTTCTGTTCTCCTAATCCAAAAGAGACGGTTGGGAAGTCTCCCCAAAAGGAACAGACAAATAAATTATTTTTAGAAACTTAACACCTGATTATCATTTTTTTTTTAAATTTGACCGCCGAAGACGAAACCTTGAAAAGGAGTAATGTTTAATTTTAAATAAAAGAAAAAAACTGGCGCCGGAGGGCAACATTTTTGGGGAAGTTGGTACGTAATTCCATCGGAGAGGGGGTCCATCGCCTCCCTCTGTATTTGCCACCTGTGACTGTACCGGCACGGGTTTGTTATCTGCAGCGCAACACGAGCGATCGATATTATGGATAGATCCCAACGCGGAACTCGTCCAAAAGAATACGATTTTCCTGTGCGCCGCCACTGCTTTGGATCGATAAAAATAAGCAAAATCGAAAGCGAAAGTGGCGCACTTGGTTTTTAAGTCTGTTGAGCAGAGTGGCAAAATCACCATTAGGTGTCCGCTCTATTTAGATTTATATGCTCTCAGGATTGGATTATCTTAAATCGCAAGCATTTATATCGCAGATTAAGGCAAAATTATTATTAATACGGGCAGTTAATTTCCGTTGTACACGTAGTAGTATTTTTCTAAAATTCAGTAAACTAGAAACATTTAAAAATCAACAATTAAAAATTGGTTTTGAAACCTGATTGAAGAGATTTTGTATTTGAAAAAAAAAAATCCAAATTTTAGCCATTTCTGAGTTTTTTCTGGATAACCTGGCAATTATTCCAAAAATGAAGAAAAAAAATTGCTAGTTTTTTTAACCGAATTCCAAAAAAGAGGAGGTTCTAAGACGCGTATTTTTTTTAATATTTTGTGTGTCAATTAAAATTTCTATTCTATGACAGTAAAGCTTTGTTGAACTTGAAACACTGCTTTGTTGTTTTTGGGCCAATCTTTACCGGCAGAATATCAGAAACAAAAAACGGAATCTATTGAAATTTGGCGGGAATGTTTATTTTTGAATTCCTCACAACCGTATCTAGACAGTTTTTTGCTGGACTCTCTCATTTTCGAAATAAAATAAACACGGCTAACAATAGTCAAAAATCTTACATGGCCTTTTCGATAATACAGAAATCTCTAACAGCAATTTTTGGATTTTTTTATTTTTTGAAAAAATACACCAAATTTTGAAAAATCCGTTGGATACGGTTGTAGATTTTTATAAATCCTACTATCTGATAACAAAAAGTTATGGTTTTTTTCTTTCTTAGCAATATTCTGCGGGAATCCTGATATTCCCAGGTCACGTAATTTAGTAGGCTCAAGGAAACTGAAGTGAGTTCAATTGGAGAATTGAGATCAGTCATGTTGTTAAGTCGTAAAATATTTAAAAAAATGAGATAATACTATAATTACTCACTACTAGGATAACTAGTTGGAAATTTGTTCTGAAGACAGGTAGAGAGTCCTGTATGATTGCTGGTAATTGCACGATGAAATTTTTGATGTGAAAGAAAATAGTACTTGATGTTTTTTCTACAGCTTTACTTTCGACGAAAATATATACCATTATTTACGTAGTAGTACAAACTTTTGGTACTTTTTGTAGGCCAAATTTTCAGACCTTTTTTACTTTCCAAAGTTAAAAAATTATTAAAAATTCATTTGAATTTTTTATACATAGTTACGGTTGCCATCGCATTTCCTTAGTAATTGAAGTGAATTTATCGCTTAATAACCTGTTATGATGTAGCTAACGTCACGTTATTTTTAAGACAGCATTTTTAGTTTTCGCACGCCGCCTTTGATTTGTTTATGGACGACTTTGTACGGTATTTATTATTATAAAGATTTACAAAAAGAATTTGCCCAATAAAATTTTTCATTTAGAATATCTTATTCTTGTGTTTTTTACGGTGAATTTTAATTCCGCAACAAATTGATACATGTCAAGTGATAAAAATAATACGAAAATTTGTAATTTTTTTGATGTTGAATAATGATTTTTCTTTTAATTCTTTTTTATCATCAAACCTTTAAAAGAAGCATAAATAAATGGTTACGTTCCTAATAAGTTATACTTGCACGATCTCACTCAAAATGGTATTAGTGATGCCACTTATTGTTGATTTTTCAAAAAAGTAGTAAAGCAGTGTTGTCAAATCTATGCCGTTTTCGTGGCCTTAAACGATCCTCATAACTCTTTTTTTATTCGATTCGGGAGATCTTCTATTCATTCAAACACCACTGCGATCCATATTTCAACCTTTGAATTACGTATTTCCCTGAAATTTAGTGAACTAGAAATATCTAAATATCAACAATTATCGATCCAAAAATTATTTTCTTCCTTCGCTAACCTAAAAAAATGTAAAGAGGAAAACTAATCCAAGGAAAATTGATATAATAATTCATCAAATTTTTTTAAATCGGGTTTGGTCCGCACTTGGTTTGAAACCTGATTGAAAGAGATTTTGTATTTGAAAAAAAATCCAAATTTTAGCCACTTCTGAGTGCTTGGCCTTCTTATTAATATTAGTGCCATCTGTATCCACGCAACCTCTAGTTCAGTTAGCTTGTACTAATATTAAAATACAAATGTATTGATATTGATTGACGATATATTGATCCCAAGATTACTAATTTTTAGTGTGTAGTACTAATTCCGTGTACAACCTCAAACAAAACCAAACGCACAAGCTCATCATAAATCATAAACTATTCGAAAAACTTTTAGAACCTTGGTTGACGTAAAATAACTCCTGCTTCACTAAATTATTATTAAACTCTCTTAACTTTAATTTAGCTCTGACGTGTTAAACCATGGGCGTTAAAAGCGTGTCGACAATTCCCAAGATAACAAAGTTTTGTTAGCTTTAGAAAAGTGTATATTTTGGTTTGAGTAAAGTTCGCAACTTTACAGACACGTGCATGGCTGAAATATCAAATCAAATCAAATCAAAAATATTTATTTTGTCAATATAAAGGTTATTTAGTACACTTATTTTAGTACAGTTATTTACTAAGGTGCACTATTTTTCGCACTAGATATAAGATCATCGTAGATTTAAATTTAGTATGTTCTAAATATTACTATTACACACTAAAAACAAGTAAATCTTGGGATCAGTATAGCATCAATTACATTTGTGTTTAATATTAGTACAATTAAACTGATCTTGAGGTTGTCTGAATTTGAACTATAAATCAGTATTTTAAGGATAAATATTAGTATTAATATTAATATTAAGAAAATCTGTACTAGCAATAACTTTTTGTCAGTACTTGAACTACATATTAATACATTTGTACTGATATTTATTCTGCCTAAATTAAAATTGTAGGTACTTATATATTAAAATGTATACTGAGTGTACTAGTATTTAGTGCCACAAATGTCTGTTAATACTAATATTTAGTTCTATTTTTACTAAGTTTCACTATTTATCGCAATAGATATAAGCTCATCGTGGATTTAAATTTAGTATGTTCTAAATATTAGTATTAAACACTAAAAACTAGCATATCTTGGGATCAATATAGCATTATTTACATTTGTATTTAATATTAGTACAATTTAACTGATCTTAGGATTGTCTGGATTTGATCTATAAATCAGTATTTTAAGGATAAATATTAGTATAAAACCTCACCAATCTTTATTTAAAAAAAGTACAGATTGCATTAATATTAAGAGAATCTGTGCTAGCAATAACCTTCTATCAGTACTTTTAATAAGTGTTTATTATTTGCTTAACTAAATCTCAAACATCTTGGACTAAATATTAATACATTTGTACTGATATTTCTTCTGCCTAAACTAAAATTGTAGGTACTTATATATTAAAATGTATACTGAGTGTACTAGCATTTAGTGTCACAAATTCTGTTAATACTAGTATTTAGTTCTATTTTTACTAAGTTGCACTATTTTTCGCACTAGATATAAGCTCATCTTAGATTTAAATTTAGTACAAGCGTACTAAATTAAGTACATAAGTAAATATTGCTTTTTAAAATTAAAAACATTTAAATTTTATGGGTCACACACAAAAAAATATATAAATATAGAAGAAAAACAAAATCTATTAAATAATATGAGTCACGAATTTGTTTTTGTTTAAAGTCGTAAAATATTTAACGTTGGAACGTTGTTCCTCTATGATTGCTGGTCATTGCAGGACTAAATTTTTGATGAGAAATAAAATAAGCAGTACTTGATATTTTTTCTACAGCTTTACTTTCGAAGAAAATATATATAATTATTTACGTAGTAGTACAAACTTTTGGTACTTTTTGTAGGCCAAACTTTCGGACCTTTTTTACTTTCCAAAGTTGAAAAATTATTAAAAATTCAGTTTAATTTTGTATACATAGTTACGGTTGCCATCGCATTTCCTTAGTAATAGAGGTGAATTTATCGCTTAATAACGTGTTCTGATGTAGCTAACAGCACGTTATTTTTAAGACAGTATTTTGAAGACAGCATTTTTGATTTTCGCACGCCGCCTTTGATTTGTTTATGGCCGTCTTTCTATTCTATCAATAATATTTTTCATTTAAAATATCTTATTCTTGTGCTTTTTACGGCGAATTTTAATTATTATTATTCTTTTAAAACTCAAAAACACAACAGAGAAAAGGGAGGTTATGATAAACAGATTGGAATCACTTGTCATAGTTGCCAGTGCAAATCAATGTTTTACGTTCCTTACGAAATTCTAGTCAAAGAAACTGATTAAACAAAAACTAACACTTATCTTTACAATTACAAAAACACAGAACATATTTGCATTCAAAAATCCATTTAAATTTTTTGTTTTTCTACTTAACGTTTTACTGTCGGCAACCATGCCAATTATAAGGGATACGGTATTCTCCCGCAGGTAACGTCAAACTTTATCGATTAGTAAAGGACTCTGTTATTACCTGGTGACTGCGCATGTCCGAAATAAGCGATAAAGTAAAAAGGCATCAAAATTATAGGTGCCAAAGGTCTCTAACATGTATAACAATTAAATTGGCCAAAAGTATTGGATTTGGTTTCCAACAGTGGGTTTTGATCATGTAAAATGAAGAAAAATGTGATCGCAAAAGTCATTTTGACAGGAGTATTCTGAGATATATCAAGCGCGGATACAGGCCAGGTACAAAAATAATGCGGCACGCAACAATTTTTTTAACTAAAGTAACACTCGTGGCATATCGGACAAAGCGTTTTTGTTTCTCACTTCATTACGACCAGGCCTCCAATGTCTAATAGAGAATCCAGACACCTACAGACCTGGTTCATCCTTATTAGGAACCATCAGAGAGTCATAGGATTGTACCTGTCAGTTGAAGCTACAATCGTAATGGTCGTAATGAAGTGAGAAACAAAAACGCATTGTCCGATATGCCACGAGTGTTACCTCTTTTTAAGAGTTACAGTGCTGCTGAAAGGTACAGGATTCTGTATTTACGGTGTTCTGCACTTTTCAATTTTGATGTTTTTGTTTCTCGGTTTATTCGACAGGTGACGCACACAGTTAATACGTCCCCACGGATTACAAACTTTGTTTTAAATTCGAGAGGTATGCATGGTCACTGTGTAGCTTCAACTGCCAGGTACAATCCTATGACTCCCTGATGATTCCTAATAAGGATGAAACAGGTCTGTAGGTGGTCGTAATGAAGTGAGAAACAAAAACGCTTTGTCCGATATGCCACGAGTGTTACTTTAATTCTTATTTGCGGACACGAGATTCATTTTGTTGTTTTTTAATTTTTTTAACGTTGAATGAATGAATGTTGCCGCGCAGGCAAAATTTTTTGGGAAAATATTAACAAGAAAACCATTTTTAGGTGCATGAGCTTCCAGGAGAGTAGTTTATAGGCCTCTAAAAAGGTTAGTTCACACTATAAACTAAGTCTATATTCACGTGTAATAGCTGTGAATTTTACCACTAACCAAAGTGTGATATTTTTTACTTTCGGAGGTGAAACTCACTATCATAGCCAAAACTAATCCATAAAAAGCTTCTATTTTCCAAACTTTTATTTTCTGACAAAACTTCTTCGACTTATCGATAAACCAATCAAAACGAAGAAAACAATAAAAAACATAAAAATCATAGAATCCAAAAAAATGTCTGAAATAAACAAAAGAAAATTATTAATCCACGTGCTAACATTCGATTTAATAGAGACAGCAAATAGAAACAATATGTAAGGGGACATAAAAGGATAAAAAATGCCTTACCTCTGGGCGAGTTTGTAAATTCATCAGATTTTTTTCACCGATATTATCGGTTATTTGATAAATAAAATACGACATTTCGTTGAATTTTTTACAATTGAGAAATGTTTTTTGAAGAAATCCGATATGCTACAATGAAGACGAATAAAAATATAGTCATGGGGCTTAAATTTATATCCATCTTATAAAATTAGCCTATATTGAAGATTTGTTAATCTTCTGGTCCTCGAAAAGCTACTTTGTCTATAAAGGATGCTTACAGCGCTTTTTATAGAAATAGTTTGAAAACTTTGTCGTATAAACACCACTAAAACCGCTTTAAGCACTAAATTGATTTTATTTTAATGCGATTTAGGAAAGTGGTTTATTGCTTTAAAATCCATTTTAGGGTCAGTATAAATACTTTTAAAAGGCTTTATCGCATTACTTCTAACTTAAAGAAATGTTCTACCCTGGTTTTACCGAGAAATACGTTGTTAATTTAGTCGTTTTATTTATTATTAATGATATTTAAAGGAAGACGTATGCATAAACCCTCGGAGAAAGCGATTTTATTTAAAACTGCTTTTAGGTGCGTATAAACATAGTATCTGTCTTCCAACTAGTCTTAACACAATTTTTTATCAAGCCAGCAGTCGTTATATACAAAAACATCAAATACATTAAAAAAATCAGTAAACATCTGACTAAATGACGTTAGTGACATTCATCGGGAAGACTTACCGTCCCCCAGAGTCGGTGAGCATGGATGCCATCGATTGGTGAATTGGTGGAATCAATCGAATAATTTAGGAACCCGATGGATCACAGCAAGAATCATAGATGAATTTACAAACTCGGCCTCTGTAACCAGTATCCCACACTAAGAAAACGGGGCCAACCCACGACCGTGGGTTGAAAATTTGGGGCTACCAAAACTCACGCTGTGCGTTTCTATAGCACACGTTATGATTGTCCCAAACCATTTCAATTTAGCTAGGAGAACTCAGCAAGTCGTGGGCTACAAAATTCAGGCATGGGATTGCCCCAGCCCAGTTTCATGTATTAATTTTTTGGTTTTGTGGTAATTTGCGGTCTGGGCTACGATAACTCAGGGACTGAACTGTTCTAACTTATGATCATGTTTTATTTTTTCCGCCGTCCAGTAGAACCCAGGGATTTACACATGTGAATCCGAATATAGGCGGTACTTGCCGAATGTCGAGTTTTGCACATATTCGGGCTTGCGGGTTGCTTTGTCTGGCGGTTGCCAGTTGCGATGAAATTAGTGTAGGTCATATGTGCAGGTATCCTGGCCGGTGCAGCGGCAGGTTCACGAGTGAAAAATATTGACGTGTTTTATTGTATTTTCTAAATAATATGAAAGTGGGGAGTGCAAAATGTATAGGGTCTGTTTTGTATTTTAAACAGTTTGGCTGAGATTTACTAACGCCGCTAACTTTTTCCTAAGCCTAATTTACAACTGTATATATTTGTTTTTTGCCTAATTTACAACTATATATATATATATATATATGTGTCATTTTCTTCCTAATATCTGATTTTGTTTATATTTTTCACAGTAAAACATTTTCAAACGCGATATTTTAGATTTTTTTAAAGTTGCTTTTATGTAAGGGGTTATCCATTATAAACCTTATCGTCTTATCTGAAATTTGACATTTATAATATACAAAGTGCATAGATATGTTTTATTATTATCAACGTAACACCTTGTTTATTGCGTGCTATATATAATAATATAAGCTATAAAAATTACACAAAATAGAGGGTGTTTCATTTAAAGTAGCAAAATACATGTACAAAGCCTAAGTATTCTAATATCAAATTTTTCAGAAAAAGTGATGATTTCTTTGAATGCCCTTTTAATCTTAGATCAAGAGACAAAAATTCTATACTTGTTTATAATGGATACCACTGTATAGTTAGCTATTTATTTATTATATTTTGTATACAGTCACCCGGTGCGACTTGAGAGTCAAGGTTTCGTTGTATTTTGTTTTATTTTTAAATAACAAAACCTTTTTTTTATAAAAATAAGTTTTATTTTTTTTTCAAAGTAAGTAGAGTCATTTGGGGCAACTTTGAACCACTGTGGGTAACTTTGAGCAACTTAAAAAATTATATGTTGGAACCTTTCATGTGTCTAAATTGAATTTTCCTAGTGGCTCAAAGTTACCCATAATGGTTCAAAGTTACCCCGAATGACTATACTACAACTCAGATACTGAGCTCTGGTAGTCCAAACGTAGGGTTTTCCCAGCCGAGACCATGAGATACCACCACCCAGATGCTGAGTTCTGGTGGCCCAAAGGCAGGGTTCTCCCAGCTCAGACCATGAGTTACCACAACCCAGCTACTGAGTTCTGGTAGCTCAAAGACAGGGTTCTCCCAGCCCAGATCATGAGTCACCACAACCTAGATGTTGCGTTCTGGCCGCCCAAATGACCAAAAAAATAAATTCAGTGTTTATGCATATTTTGGGCTACCACAACACACGAACCGTATTTCACTGCAATCCCTTGGACATGGTTCTCACAGCTTAGAGGTCTGGGCTGTCCTCTGTTGGCAACACGGAGGAGAACACATATTTGAGTTCTCAGTGCACAAAACTATTGTGATTAACAGCACACAAAAACTTTTATGCTAGCAACTCAGCAAGATATGGAAAACCAATGTAGATCAAAAACTATAATATCTATGCCAAAATAAAAAACCCGTGTGAATCCAAATTAATAGGTGATTCTTACGAGTGACTCACACGCTGCGAAATTGTACTGACCTCTAAAACTTAGAAGATATGTTTAGACTACAACATGTTTCTATTTTTGTCAAAAAACATGTACATTTACTTATCGTTTAATATTGTGGTTTTTGGCAGGACAAGGTTAAACTTGGAACACTTTTTAGACATAAAATTAAACGATAAAAATATAGTCAATTTAATATTTTGGTGTAAAAGCAGAATGTTTTCGCTTTTAACAAAAAATAATTTAAAGTTTCGCAGTTATTTCACTTTTGAAATATGTAATTTTTAAATATCGAACTCTTGCGTTTTTACGTAATTTTAATCCCACTTTTTTCATCTGGGCCTAAATTAAAGTGCATAAAACTAATTCAATATTTTTAACTTTTCAAGCTCCACTGTTGACAAAAACAATACACATTTGTTGTTTTTTTTTACGTTACGTTTTTTTTTATAGATTTGGTCCATACCAAAAAATGTATATATTTTTTATTCGAAATATGTTATATGTAACACTTGGAACGACCGTGCTTGAATAGCCTTGAGAATGCAAATATATTTTACGAAACGTTGCCATTTCGAAAAAAGGACATTTCATTTTAGTTGATTCACTTACCCGTTTAAACCTACAAAAAAAATGTAATGACAAAATTTTTTATGTCACATTTTTATCTACTTTTTTGCATATTCTGCTGGTGCAATTATAATAATAGTCGCGATATAAGTGCTTAATAACAGAAGTTTTTTGACTTTTTGGTGTCTATTGCCTTGGGTTGGAGATTGCCAGATACAAGCATTAACCCGGCCCAAGGGACCTAGAGCTCCCTTCTCTGAATCCCATTTGGGTAATTCTCAACAGGTGCTTCTAAAACGCGGGGGTGGACTCGACTGAATAAAAATCCTGTTGGGGAACGATATACCGCACTCCTCTGGAATGAAGCTCTTTGGAATCGGTGTGCCGGAGATAGTGAGCGCTTATGTGAACCCAACTCTGGCTCGCTCTCGACTTCTCCGAGTGGTGAATCGCGGACGGGTGTGGGGGTCTTGGCTTGAACGCCCGGGCCGCGTGGATGAGGCATCACAATAAAAACCTTCCTCAGGGAACCAGGCGCACCCTGTTGAATAAAGCCCCCTCCCTGAAGTGCTGGGGACGTGATTTTAGCTGGTTAACTCGTATGTGATGGACTTCAGAAGGACCATCCGACGACCAGAAGTTAACACAGGGAACCGAACAGGTACCCAGTGGAACCCCTAAAGATAAGGATCAACAAGAAAGAACCCAGTAGATCTTCGTCAACACAAGAGGCTCAACAGGAAACTGGAAACTGCATAAGAATTCATTGAACACTCTACAAACGCATCAGGTGCGCCTACGGACGCCGTTGATGTAAAAAAATTTGCCAAAGAGTTCAGGAAGCTCCAGGTCAAAATCGTGGTCAGCATGGACGTTCCAACCGAAACGGATCTGACTGAATCGTGTGTGAGGGAACTCCAGAAGACCCCTTCGACGACCAGGAGATAACACAGGGAACAGAACAGGTACCCAGTGGAGCCTCTAAAGATAAGGATCAACAAGGAACTGTTCAAGGACCCAGTAGATCTTTTTTAATAAGAGGACCGACAGGGAACTGCACAAGTAACCATTAGGCACTACAAATACAACAGGGGCGCTGGGAATCTCCGGAGACTCAGAGAGTCGATGGTGCATGGAGGACGAATAATCGTCCTTGTGTATCCTGGTCAGGTCAATAGAGTCGCACCATGGGAACGATCTGTTTGGCTCCTGGCGATGTAAGAAGGTTGCAGCCCAGAAAAACCTGTTCTTTTGTTAAAGAGGCAGACTTCTTGGGCTAAACCATGGAAAGTGGGCATGCAACGAGTCCAGCAAGGTGGCCTACGTACATGGGAATTACCTCGCCGCACTTCTACATTCATTTATTCATTCCTGGGTGTCTATTTTACGAATCCGATTGATGCAGCGATCAGTACCATGAAATCAATAGAGAAATGAAATAAAAAACAAGATAAGGTCAGCGAAACTAAATAAGACTAAATAACACAACAATGTCAAGAAATAGAAGATCTAGATGCTAAACATGACACTTTCAATTTACACAAACGCATAAAGGAAGCATCCGGATTATTGGTGTAGCTACATAGAACATCTCTTTACCGATAACCTATCCGAACACCCAGAAGAATTCTCAAACCAAGGCATAAATATAACACCAGAGGAAGTACAACACGCAATATCTTCAGCTAAAAAACAGAAAAACGGTAGGGCAAGACGAAGTATACACTGAGCTTTTAAAGCTAATAAAAAATGAAAATTCGGTAAATACGCTGGTCAAACTTTTTAATTTGATTTATCGCAGCGCTAAAATCCCTGATGACTGGCTAAAATCAACCTTTGTTACACTGCTTAAAAAACATTCAGCAAAGAAATGTAGTTATTACCGCCTAATGAGCCATATGTTAAAAATATTTCTAAAGATTATCCATAAAAGAATGTATGTCTGTTTCATAGATTACGAGAAAGCATTTGATCGAGTCCAACACGAAAAGCTCATAGAATCGCTATAAGAAGTTGGTCTAGATGACCGAGATCTAAAGATAATCGCTAATCTATACTGGAATCACACTGCTCAAATAAAGGTTGATGAACAACTGTCCGAAGAGGTCCAAATAAGAAGAGGTGTGCGCCAAGGTTGTATATTATCTCCGCTGTTATTTATTATCTATAGTAACAAAATAATAGAGAATGCACTTCATAACTGCGAAAAGGGCTGTCCATAAACGGCATAAAAATCAACAACCTACGATATGCCGATGGCACTGTCATAATAGCAGACACGCTGGAAGGCCCGCAAGAGTTGTTGAATGAAATTGCTAGAAAAAGTTCGCAATTCGGGCCTAATTTAAATGTTGGAAAAACAAAATGGATGGTCATATCCAAGGAAAAGAACCTCAGGGGTATGTTAGAGGTAAATGGGAAGCAAGTCGAACGCGTGGATTCATACAAATACTTGGGTTGCTTCCTCAATGAGAGCTGGGATAACCAGCAAAAAGTTCGTGCAAGAATTGTTTTATATTTATTATATCATATATTATCTACTATCACAATGAAATCAGCGTTGTGCTTCGGTGTTATATTTTTAGCATCTTATATTATGGCATGGAAGCATGGACACTGACTGAGGCCATGTGCACAAAGTTAAAGGCATACTAAGGATATCTTGGATGGACAGAGTAACTAATGTGGATGTTTTGCTTGGAACAAGTTAAGATCTGGAAGTTTTATTTACCATCAAAAAACGAAAACTTGAATAGTTTGCCCATATTTTGGGAAATGACAAATATAAACTTTTAAAATTAATAATAGAAGGTAAAATTGAAGGAAGAAGAGGTCCGGGTCGTAGACGGATATCATGGCTTAAACATCTTAGACAATGGTATGGTGTTAGAACTACGACACTTTTCCGAAAAGCAGTGGACAGGGTACAGATCGCGCTGATGATAGCCAATGTTCGAAGAGAGCATGGCACTTAAAGAAGAAGACGATTGATGCCACTCTGGCACCCTTGAGGAACCCCAGATATTCAATATGGCGGCAATTTGTTTTAAATAAAAAATTATGAAAAAAAATAAACAAAATATTGGCACGTAATACATCCAAAGATTTTTGGGTCCCCTGAATCCACTTATGTGACTGAAAAAATTTTTAGTGGTACCATAAGGATAAAGGCAGTTTTAAAAGTAAACATTGAAGAAAATATGCAAATGAAAAATGGACTATAAAAATAATATTTTTCGCTAATTTTTTAATTAAAAAAAAATGGCCGCCATTTTGAAAATCTAGAGTTCTTTAAGGGTGCCAGAGTAGCATCAATCGGATTCGTAGAAAAGAGCTGCTGAACTACCAGAATCAGCCAAAAAACCTCTGTTAGTGCAGATTTTTATATAACGTAGGAGAGAACTTTGAAAGTAACTCCCTAAAAAATCCTCTGGGCGCGAGCAGTTGATTTTCAGTAGATTTTTTGCTTTTGACTTTGCCCATGGCCAACTCTGACTTTTATATTATTTTCTTTGTTTTTAAAGTTATTATTGTTTCACATTTTGCGACACTGAGGCCAATATAGAGGGTGGGCCAAAAAATCTAGCACACTTTTAAATTTGCTATAACTTTTGATCGTATAGCTCGATTTTACATTTTTTTTAACTATTTTGAAAGACTTTTCCGATCCGGTTCAAAATTTGACATTTCGCAAAAATCCAAGATGGCGGACAGTTTTGAATATCGGGTAATTTCCCCCCCCCCCTGCAAAAAAAATACGTGCGGTTCTGGAGAAAATCTAAGTCATTGCGACAAAAGCCTTAAGTATGCTTTCTATACCAAGACATTACTTAAAACTAAAAACCTCTGAAATAAATGATTTTTGACTCGACATTCATTTGCAAAAAAAAAATCGCAGTTTTTGCATTTGCTTTAACTTTTGATCCAATTACTTGAACAAAGCTTGCGGCTTTGATATTTTTCAAACATCCAAGATGGCGGACAGCTTTAACCCGCTTTAACCATTGGGTAATTTCACTCCCCTAAAGAAGTAACAAAACAAAATCAAGGCCATTCTACCTCCCATCTCTGCTAGGTTAATGAAGGTATCACTTGCTTAAATCAGTTAAGAAGAAGTAAACAAGTTAGTGTTGTAATTTCCAGCGTTTACAATAAAAATTGTGACTTGTAATAAAATTTAAAAAATTGCTGTGATTTTAAACAACTGATTTTCTGGCCGAGCTTAAGCTGAGTTCACTTTGTTATTAATCATCAAACACTTATATTCTTTATAAATTTTTTTGCACACTTATACTGTTAAATAAAAATAACCATAGTTAACGTATAGTAATCTAGATCGGGCTACTCAGATTTTCTAAGCCGATTCCCATGTGTTCTTACGACAGTACGCAAATCGTTACGCCATTTATTAAAATAATTGGTAATGTTTCTTTAAGGAAAAATTTGATGGGCCCCTATGATGCCTTGACACAGTTCGTTAATGTCGCTTTTCTTCTTTTTATAAATCTCCCCAATAATGGATGTTGACCAGATTCAAATCGGGGCTGTTAGAAGGTCACTCAATGGGCCTAATAAAATCTGCGGCATTTTCCTACAGGCAAATTTTAAGCAAAGGGGCATTTAGTTTTTTACAATTTCTTAACCGATTTAATTTAGTGATACCTTCATATATGCATCAGGGATAGAACTTTTGTCGCATTAATTTAGATTTTGTTTAGTATAGGTCCCCAACTTTTTTTTTAGAGAAGGGGGGGTGGGCTAAAATTACCCATTATTTAAAAATGTCCGCCATCATGGATTTTTTAGAATTGTTAAATTTTGAACCACAACATAAAAGTTTTAATTTAAGTCTTGTACTTCTATCTAAAGTTACAGCAAAAAACATAAAACATTGACTACAGAATACATGAGGCTTTTTTACAATGACTTAGATTTTCTCCATATTTTTTTGCAAGGGGTGTGAAAATTTATTGTTATTTAAAACTGTCCGCCGTCTTGTATTTTTAGGAAATTTGACCGGATCGGAAAAGTCTCATGTCTTGCCCTTCCAAAAAGTCAAAACATTTTAAAATCGCCGAATTCGATCAAAAGTTATAGCAAATTCAAAAGTGTGCAAGATTTTTTGGCCCACCCTTTAGTATCTTATATATGGTAGGAATAAAAATAGAAAATCTATAGCTGATCCGATGTCTTTCTACTACAAAGAGGTGCCTGAATTTCTTAGAGAAACACAAAGCCGAAAAGATAAAAATAAAACTTTGAGTTTTAGTGCCGTGTAAAATCTCTTCAACTTAACGGCATGCAGTAGTGAGAGTTAAAGGCGTTTGCTTAAATTTATATACTAAACACACCTACTTAATAAAAATCTTAACACTGAAAATTTAGCACAGGAGTTCCTTATATAACGTAGGTTAAAAAAAAAGTGTTAAATAGAGGATTAAAGTTCAATATTTTAAGGTTTGGCTAGTATGTTTTGCTTCTACAAATTCACTCATTTAACGATTAGAGTCGTTTTATGGCGTAGAACGGTTCTTGCTATCGCCAAAATGCACTACCCAGTTTTATAAAATCTAACATAACTTATTGTTTTTATTTTGGATGTTTTTATTTCCTATCGCCGGTTTATAAGTCCGGGGTTACCATTAAATAACTGACGAAAGGTGCCTGGCACTGTCCAAATCTACCTCTAAGAGGAATTTTCCTAATTGAATTTACACATTACCAAATTAGACTCCATCATTTTATTATTGAAGAAACAAAAAAAAATATCTAGTGCTCCATAACCTGACACTATCCGCTTATTCTGACAAGTGACACTCCCGCCATATTAGAATCGTGATTTAGGCACTTTTGAAACACTCCGAGGAACGGTTTTGAAATCCTGTGGAATCGCGATGTCACCAGTTCAACGCGAAAATGAAATTTCTTGCATGATTTCTAAATCGTTTTGAAATCTTTTCACCCCAAAAAACGACTTAGGTCGACACCTCCTCTACAGAAAGCCCATTATCGAAAACAAGATGGCCGCCCATGCAGCCGATACGTTTGACGGGCGCATGGCGGGATGTTTGTTGTTTTAAGAGATAGAAATTATTTTTTAACAGTTTCTAGATTTCAAGTTAAAGTAAAAGCATACTTACCAATATTTTTTAAGATTTCACAAAAATGATATAAGTCAATTTTAAATTAAATGTTAAATGTAGTCCTGCTATAAAACTAACTAATTTAAGTTAAAAAATATTTATTATTTTTTATATTCCCGTTGATTAGGTATTCTTTAGAGTATTCACTGTTTTCATACAGAAAATGCGGCATATCCTGCGATATAATGAGGGGGGGGGGCGGGTTAGCAAAAAAGTTTTGGGAGAGGGTGAATTTTATTTCAACAAGGGGGGACAAAAAATTTTGGCAAAAAATTTGTTGGGGGGGGTGTCAATTTTTTTTGTAAGTGTTAAAAAAAAATTCTAGGAAAGGGAGCGGGCAAAAAATAGGGGGGACATTATCGCGGACCAAAATAGGTAATACTAAACGTGTGAGCTTGGGTGCCCATGAATTGGCAGAGTATTTTAATGCTATAAGCGAGGCTATTAGTAGCTACTAAAAATTGTATGAATAATAATTTCATAGCGCAAAATTTTATAACTTTCCTAAATGTACCCTATTAGCGTTAAATGTGAATTTTTTATTTTGGTTCAAAGTTGTTGTTATTTTTATTTTTATTCGGCCTTATAATCCAAAACTATTTCTTATTTTTTTTAAATTTTTATTTGTTATTTTAGTTTTTATTTGCCTATATATAACCAGCCTTAATTGTTTTATTTGTTTTTTTAAAAACTGACGTTTATAATGACATTTAATAAAGGACGTATAAACCCTCGGAGAAAGCAATTTTATTTAAAACCGTCCATATACACAGAGTTTTATAATTTAATGATTCTTTTCACTTAAATTTGTTTAAAAGTTTTCTCAAACAAAAACAAAAATGTGCTTAAACATTTCCTTCGCCTTCGACTGTACATTGAAGCTTATAAACAAAGTACCTAACAAAAATTAATCATCAAGCAAGCAAGTAAACAAACTATGCAATGCTATTTTTAGTGATTTTGTTTTGTGTTTGGTTGTAAAAAATGACATACGTATAACTATTCATTATTTGGGAAATTAAACAGCGAATCAGTAGATATTGTTTTTTTTAATTTTTAACGAAGCACAACAACCCGCCGCACAGTGGATCGAGACAATATAAATGTACGGACATTGACGATTTTTCAAAAGTATGATTTTATGTAGCCAGTATTATATTTTTGCATTGCAAACATATTGTTCTTTTTAGAAAACATCATATAACGCTTTTAGTTGTCTATACTGTACACGAAAATAATATATTTATGAGTTAAAATAAAGATTAGTACGACAAAATATTCACCGATATTCAGTTTATCAAAAAAATTATTTGCCCCAAGCTTATGGTTCCCGCTTTTTAGTATATCAAAATCATATGTCCTGGGTATGTTCCGATTTATTCATTTTTTTTAAGTCTCTTTTAATACTGTGGTACTAAATTTTTTTAATCAATGATTTGTTATTTTTAAGTTTTTTTGACTTAAAAAAAAAGGACCTCAAGAGACCTGGCAAAATATGTATTTTAATGAGAACACACCTAGTCTAAATAAAATCCAGAAAGATTGGCTGCGACCACCTGCGACCCCTCGAAATAATCGTGTAAGGGTTCAAGTCTGCTTAGATGTGCAAATTGGTTTAAAAGATAATTATTTAGAAAAAAATAAACTTTTTAACTAAAATTTAATTAAAAATTAAAAAAGATATATATTCTACTTTGGGAGTTTATACACCCCCCATTTTTTTAACAAAAATTTTATTTTGTCTACTTTTACTGGATCTCCCCCCCCCTCAACCTTTCAGATACTCTGCACCAATTTTATTAAGAGAAAAAGTTTTTATGCCACTAAGGTCTATTAAAACCCAATCACTTTTAAACAGTCACTTTGTACACAAATAGGTTTTAGGAATCGACCCCCTCTCCTTGAATAATCAGGTGTTTTAGGCCTTGGGTTACACAGTTTTTTCACTTAGGTGGCTATGATTTACAATCTAAGGCATTTTAATTAGACATGCAATGCAAAAATGTTTAGTCTAATATGATAAAGTTGTAAGTCAAAGTGAAAAAACTCCATATGGTTCAAAATTAATTATACAGGAGCATATAATTAGTTATACATTTGTAAAATCAGGAAAACCCTAATATTTTAAAATGTATTAAAATACATAGGGCTCTACATATAGAGAAGTTGCTGTCTGCTATTGTTAAGGCTTCTTAGAAGTTGTTAAAGTTTTTTATTCATAACTTTTTTCTACCCCACATATAAATAGATACAATAGTTGTGATCATTTAAATGGATCACCCTATACCAAAACGCTTTTAAATTGTAATATTTATTAGAGCAAAGCAAACAAACCTTAAAGTTGTTAGCTGATAAATGCAAAAATTAGTTGTTTTTATTTAAATATAATAAAAAAAATCAATTTCTGATCTGGCGGAAAACACTCACCCTGTATATCCGTAAAAAACCCTTTGAACATTTTCTTATTCTTATATAAAACGAGCTTTGTCCACAATAGTTACTATCAAAGACAGATGAATATTTAATTTACTATTATATATTTGTAAAATTATACCTCTAATTTTATTGAATTTTGGACCTATGCGGAATTTCTGTACAAAATGTAAAAAATAACATTTTACCTTTTTACCAAACCAAAATAAAGAATTAGGATTGAAGAAGTAGTTCATTGGTGGAGGGATTTCAAATAAATGAAAAATCACCTAACATGTTTCAACAGTATAGACTGTCATCTTCAGGGGTGTATCCAGGGTGGTGCTACAAGTATGGCGACATCTAGTGTCTATGGGAATTTAAGCAGCTGCATGGAGAACAAAAAAAATTTTTAGAAACTAATGTAAAATGAAGTAAAAAAATAAAAAATTCGGGTTGGTGACCTGAACCTCGTCATTAACGAGGTCAGTTATACCCTGAAAATTGAGAAAAAAGGCGACGAATTTTAATTATAATTAGATAACTTAATTTAATTAGACTTTAAAATTCCACGTGTTGTGTCCAGAACAAATAACGGGGGTCAGGGAAGGTCCCTGCGTACACCCCTAAAGATGACAGTCTATACTGTTGAAACATGTTGGGTGATTTTTCAATAAAACAGTGGAGAATGACCAAAGAATTAAGAGTCAACGGACAACAAAGTAATTGATTTCAAAACGAATGTCTAAGTTTTCCTTTACTTCGATCCACTATGCGCTGCACAATGGGCTATTTGATACCAATTGTCGATCAAATTGTTTAGGGCTACGTAAATTAAAAATAAATTAAAATGTTGCAAATGAAATTGTCAAAATGGTTTTTTTTTACAGTTTTAATTATATGAGCGTTCGAGTTTTTAGAATAAAGTATTTATAATAACTTTAAAAACAAACAAAGAAACAAAACAAAAATTTAATATTAATATTATAATTCATTGTATGTGCTTTACAGAATTAAAAGGTACTTTTCAGAGGTTACAGTGGTACTTTAATTCCCTAAGGATTTAAAATAATTTGGGGATTTAAAATTATAATAGTTATATTAGGTATGTAAAATACTACTTTAATCCTTGAAAAAAGGGATTTAAAGTACATTTTAATTTATAAACGTTTTGTAAATAGAGTACCGTTAAGTTCATAATATCATACATAAACCACGTGACTAAAGTGTATTTTAATTCACTCGACAAGTTAAATTCGAGATAAAAAGTGCCACTCTAATCCCTATAGGTTTATGCCTAATGTACTATTAGCATGATCTGGCAACAAAATCAGTAATAATTAATTTATTTTTAATTTATATTTAAATAAAAAAATCCTACCCATTTATTTTTCTCTTTACTATTCTAAATCTACTCAATCATGACTTTTAATCGGTAATTTTGGTGGTTTTTATAAATTTTGTACATCTTTATGGAAATCTTTAAAATTTTTATCTTATTAATAAGTTGTTTAGAGCATCCTGATTGGATTTTCTTCTTGAACTTTTTAGGGAATAATCCTGATAATATCTTTTAATATCCTTGTTGCGACCCTCTTGAGCATCTTCGGTTAGCTGTTCAATAGGAAGCAGAGCTTGTTGAATAAGTTTTGGAGCATGAATTAAAATTTTGTGCACTGAGGTTTTCAGAAACGTTGTTATAACCTAAGGAAAGCTTTATAAGTTTGACGGACTTTCGTGTCCTGTTAAATTTATAAAAACTAAACGGTAAAAGTCTTATCAAACTTAAATAAAACCATATTTTGTTTGCCATCTAAAAGTTTTTAAATTTTTTTTTTTATTTTCCTAGATTGCTTTCACCATCTTGAATCTTGAAAGATGGCCGCAAAATATAGTTTAGTCGAAAACTGTTATCAATTATCTTTAAAACGCATTTTGTTTTACCAAAATCGGTTAATGATTGGCGCAAATATGCGCATTCAATTTTTGCATCATTTGAAAGCTTAATGTTCACAGAATATTCTGTATATTAAAACTCTGTGGAATTGTGTGGAATTCGAGAGTTTAAATATTTATATTAAAATTAATATTTATAGTTTAAATTTCGAAATTACTTTTTTGCAGGTTTTTAGTTAATCAATTATATCTATATTCCAAAACAACATATTAAAAAAAAATAACATATTTTTTATCTACGTACCTTCAGATATTTGCTCCATCCCCAAAAATAATTCACTTTTAATAATTAAACAGAGTACACTAATAGCATTATTAAAAATCCAGACCTACTTGGATGGAAAGAAGTACCACATAAGTGACTAAAAATGCAATAATAAAAATTTAAATGCATAATTGATTTGATCTACTTTTGAGAAGCTTACCGCATTTATTTCTGTGTCCCCTTTAATGTCAAAATTTGAACTTTTTATTTAGTTATGAGAAAAGGGACTAATCGGTACATAAAGTCGGCATAGCCTGACTCGGCACTATTCCTGACAGTTCCGCACGGAGGTTGAAAGGTTTCTGACATTTTTGTCATGTAAACATGTCATCCAAACATGCTCATATTGTGCCATTCTTGAAGTTGACAAATTAAAGTTAATGCCATCCTTTATCAAAGGCAGGCACAAACATTATGAAAGTCGACATTATTTTGATAGCAAAGATGACATATTTAGACAACAACAATGTCAGAATCCCTTTAAACTTCGTGCGGAATTGTCAAAAATAGTGTCGTCTTTATTAAAGATAGACCGATAAGTCCCTAATATTCAGGGGTTTTTGTCACTCTATATGTGTCATACTTCAACGAATTATTTGCATACTTTTAGTGGTAAGGCAATGTTTGTTTTTTCTATATATTTTTGTATTACTTGCAGGCCACTTAGTACGCTCCAGAAGTTTCTGACATAAGTTGTGAAAGACCCTGTATAAAACCGGTTTTAGATGCGTATAAACGCACATGCGATAAAGTCGCAAAGATAAAACTTAACTTCGAGCTTTACTGTTAGTTCTCTGTAAAATCTCAATCAACTCACGGCACGCAGTAGTGAGAGTAAAAGGAGTTAAATTAAATTTATATACCAAACACCACCTTTCCCCAACCCCCAAAATGGCGCAGTCTGGGGAATAAAGGAGGCGATATTGTGTAGCGTTTGTCGCTAGATTACGGGGCTTTATTGGAGGTTAAAGTTCGCGAAGTTGCTGACGAAGTTCGAGGAAAGAAAATATACCTAACTTTGAACAAAGTTGTAAAGCACGTTGCGTAACTGTTATTTTTTTTATTCATTATTTTTAATATACTGCCTTCCTTAACTTACAGTAAAGATATATTATTTCTCTATGGAGTTACTACTTTTTAGTTAAGGATGGCAATACATAAGCTGTGTATACGCGCCTTAAACCGGTTAAATAATAGGGACTAAAAGCCAAACCACCGCGTAAACGTAACATAGTTTTGAAATCCAACGCTCTCATTGGTGAAAACCGGCAGTGGCGGGTGTTTCCATCTGGACTCACGCGGTTTCAGGTACCGGGTCAGGATGGCGATTCAAGTGGCGGCTATTTTTTATAACGACCCGATTTTCCGGTATCTAGGGGTGAACGCTGGCAACATCGCATCTTGTGTGGTTTGTAAGGTCACCTCATCTCTCGATAAATTTTGACTTCCACAGTTGACTTCTGTCATTTTTGTTTACTTTTTCCGTTCGTAAAGTTGTTTCTTTTTATAAAAGTGCCGTTTTTCAGTTTAATGCATTAAAAAAAGACTGGGAATTTAAATTTTATTATCCAAGATTCAGAGCTTTTGCGCTTCCCGAATATGTATTTTGAGACCCACCTTCTCCACAGAGTACGAAATTCAATGCCGGCAATCATTTGCAAACCAAAAAGAAGAGAAACTTGACCAAATTTTACAACAACAGCCTTAAAAAGAAGGTAAGCATATAGTTCAAAAGACGGATTTTGGCATTTTCAAAAATCTCATCTTTTTTTCAAGTGTTTTACACCCATAGTCGCAAAAAACTGTTTTTACGAGAAGGGTAACAAAATTGATATGAGGTTTATTTTGGTAATTATGCAGTATACGGTTTTTTGCCAGTTTTGATTTTTTATGACAAATTATTTATGGGGGCACCTACTAGGGTCCCTAGGACCCCAAATCCGTCTGCGCCGCTTGATTTTTTTTTTCAATTTTTTTTGTGTTTTTTTGTATTTTTTCTCTCTAAAACATTCCAATCCAACATAGCCCAACCCAACCTATTCCAAGCCAAACCCAAAACAATCAAAAAAATACATTACAACGGCGCAGGCGGATTTGGGGTCCTAGGGACCCTAGTAGGTACCTCTATAAAGAATTTTTTATAAAAAATCAAAAATGGCAGAAAACCGTATACTGCATAATTACCGAAAACCCTATACGTTACCGGTTTAATAAATAATAATTATAATTTGCAGCATGCATGTTCATCCTTACCTCTTTATGGGTTATTTCTCTGAAATCCAGCAGGCGTTTTCTGGCTTGTTTTTATAGATTCTTTCTTTTTTAACTTATCACTAGTTATTAGATGTTAACTCTAGGTAAGTTTGTTTTTTTTAAGCACTCCACACGTTGAGTATAAATTAGACTTAAGTTTTTATCTTTTTTCTTTCAATTTTCACTATTTACATGAAAGATGAGGCATTTTTATTTACCTCTTGATACAGCAAAAGTTAACATCGAACTTCTGATGAGAATATTTTTAAAAAGCCGCGCAGAGAAAAATGAAAACTAACAAAATAAATAACAACTTTTGAGGTTATATTTCAAATTGAAGTCAGCCACAGTTAGTTTACTGTGAAGTCAGCAAAGCGAGCCGAGACGACGGTGTTCTTACCAGCGATATATATTGTGGTATATATAATTGGTTGCCTATCCTTGGCAATGATTTTTAGTAAATATTATAATTTAAATCAAAATATTACAAAAAATCATAAGTCCTAAAATATCCCTCAATTTTTTTTTCTCATAAGGCGTAAAATGCCTGCAAAAAGATAACGATTTTCAAACCGACCTCTCTTTGGGTCGGAGCACTGGCAACAGTGCATCAGCAAATTTGTTCTTAAAAATTCGATGGCACGTTTGTATAGTTGCTTTAAGAAAACTTTAGAAATGTTTATTGGTGCTAAAACAAAGACAAAGGTTGTTTTATCACATTCCGATAGCATACTTGCATTGAAAGATCACAAAACTCATAAAAAAATCAATTTATATTTATTTCAAGTCCTAAGTAGGTAACTAAAGTAAACTTCAGTTTCCTTATACAACCGTACGTGTAAACTCGGTTTGAAAGTCGGGTCGCTATTTAAAATAGCCGGCCCTTGAATCGGGGTCCAGGCGACGCTACATCACCCTAGCACGCGCTAGCGTCCGTATCTCATGAAAATCAGCCTGGCTCGACGTGCGATTGACAATTTCTGTCAGATCTGACCAATGAGACCGTTGGATTTAAGAGCTTTTAACCCTAATATCGCTTTCTCCGAGAGTTTCATACGTCCTTCATTAAATGAAGACACAGGGAAAAAAGGATGAGGTCACAAATCCAAAGTTTTGTGTAAAGCTGATTTTTAAAATCAACCGTCATCCTTTTTCCCATGTATAACATACATTAAAACCATTTTCACTTAGTACTCTCACCTGTTTTGCTCCTAATAATATGATAGGCAGAAAGTAATGGTCTTTGACCATGATTTAACGTGTTAATCAAAAATTTTAATTTTTTGGACCCTCATTCTTTTTTCCCTGTGGTCTTCAAATGTTATTAAATTTCAGTTAAAAAAAAAAACAAATAAAACATCTAAGGTACCAAGGTATTTCTTTAGGTTGAGATCAAGCGATAAAGTGCTTTCAAATTGCTTTAAAATAAAATCGATTTAGCGCTTTTGACGGTTTTAGTGGTGTTTATACCATACTACAGTTTTATTTAGACAAAAACTAACCCCATTTTCCACAGAACAAGAACCAGATTTTTAAGTTGCCAAAATCAAACACCCTAGATTCTGATAATCGGCATTATAAATGCACTGCTAACCTTAAATCACTTCGAATAATCGCTTGATATGAATTAAAAGCACTGCAGACCCAATATGCCTGAGACGTTTAAAAATGCAGGACCGGCTTTTAATTTGGCGTATTTTTTACTTCACTTCTATGTACCTATGTATATATCTTCGCGTCAAATCTTGCAACTCAATTTTGACTAACTTCTAGATAAAATAATATGGTATTTTAGGCACCTCCCGGAGAGGGGAAAACGACTTAGTTTGTCCGATTTCAACCAAAATTGGTATGCGGGGGGGGTTTTTGAGGATAACGAATACGAATTTTTGATCAGATTTTTAAAATTCAATATGGCGGATTCAAGATGAAGGATTTTTGGTCATGTTTTGCTAACCAATTTTAACTGACTTATAGTAGTGACAAAAAGTAGAAAATAATTTTTAGCATTCTACTATGAGACGGGCGCAAATTAAAACTAACAATGTCCATCCATGTGTCAGAGAAATATTAGGATAGCTTGGGTGGAGTTGGCTTGGATTTACTTACCCTTGCATTTCGCTGCTTTATAGTGAATTCAGATTCTTGCGAGCAATTATAATATAATCAAAAAAATAAATTTAGTCAACATGGCCAAACTTCCTAAAATGCGCCAATAACTTTTTTTATTATGATATCAAAATGCTAACATTTTTTAAAATAATAAAATAATCAATACTCATGATAAAATTTAAACTAAACGAAATCGTAAATTTTCTAAATGAAGCTTTGTTCATATGGTCAAGAATCTAGGGAGAAATAAAAAATACAGTTCAATATTTAACCTTTTTTTTCAAATAACTCGAAAGCACCCACGAATTTTGGCTTTATTACAAAGTTTATAGTCCATATTCATGGAAATTTATACTTAAAATATATATACTTAAATAATAAAATATAATTTGTAAAGTAAATTGTAAGTGAGAGAGTGGGAGAGTATACAGGGGGTAAATCCGGATTGATCCCACTTAAATATGAAAAATATTTTGTAACGTTGTTTACGTTTTAAAACGGTAGGCATCGGTTTCTGTTGGATTAACTACTCCTCTGAGAGATAATCCAACAAGTATCTCGGGCGCCACCCTCTGGATTTATGTGGTAGAGGGCCCACAGCGTCGGGTAGCTTTTAAACAGTGGAGACGGTTAAACCAGGGGTCTAGCTGTCTCGATTCTTACCCTAAGTAACACGAGTAAAACAACCAATTTTCCAACATGGGGATTTCTTATAACTTATTAATTTATTATCAACAGGTCTCTTTATTTAGCATTCAACGGTATACAATAGAAAAGGACGGAAAATATTAGAAATAATCGGTAACTTGCATCTCTCATAACGTTTACGGTAAACCCCGGTATTTGATATTTAATATTAATGGTAGAAAGCTCCTTAATACGGCACTCCCAACATAGCGGAATTTACATATATAGAATTCATAGCAGGTTTAGAGAAATAAGAAATTAGTGTATCAGACAAAGATACCTTTATAGCACCACTACTCCATAAATCACTCCATATGCTGTTCCACCGTGTGTTAGAGAGAGATGCAAAGAGGAAAAGACAGTCCTAAAGGTAATCCGATCCAGCGATAGCACTGTCTCACTTTCATTCACTAACCGGTCAAACAACACAGGATCGACCTACTTAGGTAGTTTAGCCATGTGTTAGAGAGAGAGATGTATTACCCGTATTCCGAACCAGCGATAATACACCTAACCACCAATTACAGTGCCTTTGTTGTCACATGCTTAAATAAACGATCCGGTGGCGCTACTTCTCAATGAATTACTCCATACGCTGTCAAACCGTGTGTTAGAGAGAGATGCAGAGAGGAAAAGACAGTCCTAAAGGTAATCCGATCCAGCGATAGCACTGTCTCCCTCTCACTCACTAACCGGTCAGACAGCGCAAGACAAACCCATTAATAGCTTTGCCTGGTGCTAGAGAGAGAGATGTGTTACCCGTATTCCGAGCCAGCGGTAACCCATCTCACCTCTAATTACCATACGGAAAACTACATTTTACGGTATGTATAGAAAACCCCGCTATACATAAAATATCAATTTCTGATCTGGCTTAAAGCACTCACCCTGTATATCCGTAAAAAAACCCTTTTGAACATTTTCCTATTCTTATATCTTATTCTTATATATATAAAACGAGCTTTGTCCTCAATAGTTACTATCAAAGACAGATGAATATTTTAATTATTATTATATATTTGTAACATTATACCTCTAATTTTATTGAATTTTTGACCTATGTGGAATTTCTGTACTAAATGTAAAAAAAATAAAATTTTACCTTTTTATCAAACCAAAATAAAGAATTAAGATTGAAGAAGTAGTTCATTGGTGGAGGGATTTCAAATAAATTAAAAATCACCCAACATGTTTCAATAGTATAGACTGTCATCTTCAGGGGTGTATCCAGGGTGGTGCTACAAGTATGGCGACATCTAGTGTCTATGGGAATTTATGCAGCTACATGGAGAACAAAAAAAATTTTAGAAACTAATGTAAAATGTAATAAAAAAAAATGGGTTGGGGACCTGAACCTCGTCATTAACGAGGGTTAGGTATCCCCTGAAAATTTAGAAAAAAGGCGACGCATTTTAATTATAATTAGATAACTTAATTTAATTAGACTTTAAAATTCCACGTGTTGCGTCCAGAACAAATGACAGGGGTCAGGGAAGGTCCCTGGGTACACCCCTGAACTATACTGCTGAAACATGTTGGGTGATTTTTCAATAAAACAGTTTTCCTTTATTTCGATCCACTATGCGCTGCGCAGTGGGCTATTTGATACCAATTTTTGATCAAATTGTTTAGGGCTACGTAAATTAGAAATAAATTAAAATGTTGCAAATGAAATTGTCAAAATGGTTTTTTTTACAGTTTTAATTATATGAGCGTTCGAGTTTTTACAATAAAATATCTATAATAACTTTAAAAACAAACAAACAAAAATTTAATATTAATATTATAATTCATTGTATGTGCTTTACAGAATTAAAAGGTACTTTTCAGAGGTTACAGTGGTACTTTAATTCTCTAAGGATTTAAAATAATTTGGGGATTTAAAATTATAATAGTTATATTAGGTATGTAAAATACTACTTTAATCCTTGAAAAAAGGGATTTAAGGTCCAGTTAAGTTCATAATATCAGTTAAGTTCATAATATCATACATAAACCACGTGACTAAAGTGTATTTTAATTCACTCGAGATAAAAAGTGCCACTTTAATCCCTATAGGTTTATGCCTAATATACTATTAGCATGATCTGGCAACAAAATCAGTAATAATTAATTTATTTTTAATTTATTATTTAAATAAAAAAATCCTACCCATTTATTTTTTTCTTTACTATTCTAAATCTACTCAATCATGACTTTAAATCGGTAATTTTGATGGTTTTTATAAATTTTGTACATCTTTATCGAAATCTTTAAAATTTTTATCTTATTAATAAGTTGTTTAGAACATCCTGATTGGATTTTCTTCTTGAACTTTTTAGGGAATAATCCCGATAATATCTTTTAATATCCTTGTTGCGAGCCTCTTGAGCATCTTCGGTTAGCTGTTCAATAGGAAGCAGAGCTTGTTGAATAAGTTTTGGAGCATGAATTAAAATTTTGTGCACTGAGGTTTTCAGAAACGTTGTTATAACCTAAGGAAAGCTTTATAAGTTTGACGGACTTTCGTGTCCTGTTAAATTTATAAAAACTAAACGGTAAAAGTCTTATCAAACTTAAATAAAACCATATTTTGTTTGCCATCTAAAAGTTTTTAATTTTTTTTTTTTGATTTTCCTAGATTGCTTTCACCATCTTGAATCTTGAAAGATGGCCGCAAAATATAGTTTAGTCGAAAACTGTTATCAATTATCTTTAAAACGCATTTTGTTTTACCAAAATCGGTTAATGATTGGCGCAAATATGCGCAGTCAATTTTTGCATCATTTGAAAGCTTAATGTTCACAGAATATTCTGTATATTAAAACTCTGTGGAATTGTGTGGAATTCGATAGTTTAAATATTTATATTAAAATTAATATTTATAGTTTAAATTTCGAAATTAAATTAAAACTTAAATTTCGAAATTACTTTTTGGCAGGTTTTTAGTTAATCAATTATATCTATATTACAAAACAACATATTAAAAAAATATAACATATTTTTTATCTACGTACCTTCAGTTATTTGCTCCATCCCCAAAAATAATTCACTTTTAATAATTAAACAGAGTACACTAATAGTATTATTAAAAATCCAGACCACTTGGATGGAAAGAAGTACAACATAAGTGACTAAAAGTGCAATAATAAAAATTTAAATGCATGATTGATTTGATCTACTTTTGAGAAGCTTACCGCATTTATTTCTGTGTCCCCTTTAATGTCAAAATTTGAACTTTTTATTTAGTTATGAGAAAAGGGACTAATCGGTACATAAAGTCGGCATAGCCTGACTCGGCACTATTCCTGACAGTTCCACACGGAGGTTGAAAGGTTTCTGACATTTTTGTCATGTAAACATGTCATCCAAACATGCTCATATTGTGCCATTCTTGAAGTTGACAAATTAAAGTTAATGCCATCCTTTATCAAAGGCAGGCACAAACATTATGAAAGTCGACATTATTTTGATAGCAAAGATGACATATTTAGACAACAACAATGTCAGAATCCCTTTAAACTTCGTGCGGAATTGTCAAAAATAGTTCCGTCTTTATTAAAGATAGACCGATAAGTCCCTAATATTCAGGGGTTTTTGTCACTCTATATGTGTCATACTTCAACGAATTATTTGCATACTTTTAGTGATAAGGCAATGTTTGTTTTTTCTATATATTATTGTATTACTTGCAGGCCACTTAGTACGCTCCAGAAGTTTCTGACATAAGTTGTGAAAGACCCTGTATAAAACCGGTTTTAGGTGCGTATAAACGCACATGCGATAAAGTCGCGAAGATAAAACTTAACTTCGAGCTTTACTGTTAGTTCTTTGTAAAATCTCAATCACCTCACGGCACGCAGTAGTGAGAGTAAAAGGAGTTAAATTAAATTTATATACCAAACACCACCTTTCCCCAACCCCCAAAATGGCGCAGTCTGGGGAATAAAGGAGGCGATATTGTGTAGCGTTTGTCGCTAGATTACGGGGCTTTATTGGAGGTTAAAGTTTGCGAAGTTGCTGACGAAGTTCGAGGAAAGAAAATGTACCTAACTTTGAACAAAGTTGTAAAGAACGTTGCGTAACTGTTATTTTTTTTATTCATTATTTTTAATATACTGCCTTCCTTAACTTACAGTAAAGATATATGTTTTCTCTATGGAGTTACTACCTTTTAGTTAAGGATGGCAATTTCCTAAGAATTGGGAAATTAAAGGTAAGTTCCTAAAACAAAAAATATACTTATGATTGTTTTTAAGCACGTAATTTTTTTTCGGCTGTTTATAGTAAAAATATTAAAATACACATTTTTTTCTGATTTTGGGTACTTACTATGTATAGGCTATGTATACGCGCCTTAAACCGGTGTAAACGTAACATAGTTTTGAAATCCAACGCTTTCATTGGTGAAAACCGGCAGTGGCGGGTGTTTCCATATGGACTCACGCGGTTTCATGTACCGGGTCAGGCGACGCTACACCACCCTAGCCCGCGCTAGCGCGCGTATCTCATGAAAATCAGTCTGGCTCGACGTGCGATTGACAATTTCTGTCAGATCTGACCAATGAGACCGTTGGATTTAAGAGCTTTTAACCCTAATATCGCTTTCTCCGAGAGTTTCATACGTCCTTCATTAAATGAAGACACAGGGAAAAAAGGATGAGGTCACAAATCCAAAGTTTTGTGTAAAGCTGATTTTTAAAATCAACCGTCATCCTTTTTCCCATGTATAACATACATTAAAACCATTTTCACTTAGTACTCTCTCCTGTTTTGCTCCTAATAATATGATAGGCAGAAAGTAATGGTCTTTGAACATGATTTAACGTGTTAATCAAAAATTTTAATTTTTTGGACCCTCATTCTTTTTTCCCTGTGGTCTTCAAATGTTATTAAATTTCAGTTAAAAAAAAAAACAAATAAAACATCTAAGGTACCAAGGTATTTCTTTAGGTTGAGATCAAGCGATAAAGTGCTTTCAAATTGCTTTAAAATAAAATCGATTTAGCGCTTTTGACGGTTTTAGTGGTGTTTATACCATACTACAGTTTTATTTAGACAAAAACTAACCCCATTTTCCACAGAACAAGAACCAGATTTTTAAGTTGCCAAAATCAAACACCCTAGATTCTGATAATCGGCATTATAAATGCACTGCTAACCTTAAATCACTTCGAATAATCGCTTGATATGAATTAAAAGCACTGGAGTGAAACAACATGATGCCAGGGATATTTTATGAATGAAAAATGAATATGCCTTTTAGAGCGCTTATGATAAACGGTTTTATTTGTATACCGAAGATAACAAAGAAAACGCGATGCAGACCCAATATGCCTGAGAGAGACCCAGACTGGTGAGCAAAGCCCCCAAAAAAGAATGGATTGAAATTCAATTTAGACGTTTAAAAATGCAGGACCGGCTTTTAATTTGGCGTATTTTTTACTTCACTTCTATGTACCTATGTATATATCTTCGCGTCAAATCTTGCAACTCAATTTTGACTAACTTCTAGATAAAATAATATGGTATTTTAGGCACCTCCCGGAGAGGGGAAAACGACTTAGTTTGTCCGATTTCAACCAAAATTGGTATGCGGGGGGGGGTTTTTGAGGATAACGAATACGAATTTTTGATCAGATTTTTAAAATTCAATATGGCGGATTCAAGATGAAGGATTTTTGGTCATGTTTTGCTAACCAATTTTAACTGACTTATAGTAGTGACAAAAAGTAGAAAATAATTTTTAGCATTCTACTATGAGACGGGCGCAAATTAAAACTAACAATGTCCATCCATGTGTCAGAGAAATATTAGGATAGCTTGGGTGGAGTTGGCTTGGATTTACTTACCCTTGCATTTCGCTGCTTTATAGTGAATTCAGATTCTTGCGAGCAATTATAATATAATCAAAAAAATAAATTTAGTCAACATGGCCAAACTTCCTAAAATGCGCCAATAACTTTTTTTATTATGATATCAAAATGCTAACATTTTTTAAAATAATAAAATAATCAATACTCATGATAAAATTTAAACTAAACGAAATCGTAAATTTTCTAAATGAAGCTTTGTTCATATGGTCAAGAATCTAGGGAGAAATAAAAAATACAGTTCAATATTTAACCTTTTTTTTCAAATAACTCGAAAGCACCCACGAATTTTGGCTTTATTACAAAGTTTATAGTCCATATTCATGGAAATTTATACTTAAAATATATATACTTAAATAATAAAATATAATTTGTAAAGTAAATTGTAAGTGAGAGAGTGGGAGAGTATACAGGGGGTAAATCCGGATTGATCCCACTTAAATATGAAAAATATTTTGTAACGTTGTTTACGTTTTAAAACGGTAGGCATCGGTTTCTGTTGGATTAACTACTCCTCTGAGAGATAATCCAACAAGTATCTCGGGCGCCACCCTCTGGATTTATGTGGTAGAGGGCCCACAGCGTCGGGTAGCTTTTAAACAGTGGAGACGGTTAAACCAGGGGTCTAGCTGTCTCGATTCTTACCCTAAGTAACACGAGTAAAACAACCAATTTTCCAACATGGGGATTTCTTATAACTTATTAATTTATTATCAACAGGTCTCTTTATTTAGCATTCAACGGTATACAATAGAAAAGGACGGAAAATATTAGAAATAATCGGTAACTTGCATGTCTCATAACGTTTACGGTAAACCCCGGTATTTGATATTTAATATTAATGGTAGAAAGCTCCTTAATACGGCACTCCCAACATAGCGGAATTTACATATATAGAATTCATAGCAGGTTTAGAGAAATAAGAAATTAGTGTATCAGACAAAGATACCTTTATAGCACCACTACTCCATAAATCACTCCATATGCTGTTCCACCGTGTGTTAGAGAGAGATGCAAAGAGGAAAAGACAGTCCTAAAGGTAATCCGATCCAGCGATAGCACTGTCTCACTTTCATTCACTAACCGGTCAAACAACACAGGATCGACCTACTTAGGTAGTTTAGCCATGTGTTAGAGAGAGAGATGTATTACCCGTATTCCGAACCAGCGATAATACACCTAACCTCCAATTACAGTGCCTTTGTTGTCACATGCTTAAATAAACGATCCGGTGGCGCTACTTCTCAATGAATTACTCCATACGCTGTCAAACCGTGTGTTAGAGAGAGATGCAGAGAGGAAAAGACAGTCCTAAAGGTAATCCGATCCAGCGATAGCACTGTCTCCCTCTCACTCACTAACCGGTCAGACAGCGCAAGACAAACCCATTAATAGCTTTGCCTGGTGCTAGAGAGAGAGATGTGTTACCCGTATTCCGAGCCAGCGGTAACCCATCTCACCTCTAATTACCATACGGAAAACTACATTTTACGGTATGTATAGAAAACCCCGCTATACTGGTCAGGTGCTTACCTATCGGGTTCTGGCAGGTGATGTTTCTTCGGTGCGGTCGGTCGGAGGAGTTGTTTGTAGCGAGCGGTCGGTAGAATGAATTCCCAGGTGGAATAGTTTACGGCGGGCGGTCGGCAGAATGAATTCCATGAAACGCGCTCGACATCGCTTTAAATAGCCTCGCGTATCCCCACCTACCATACTCCCGTCGAGCAGGCTGTGCGCGCAAAGCGGTGGGGTATAGCTCGCTGACCGTGCAGCATAGCAGGAAAGGAAAACGTGGCGAGTCAAAGCGATGTCTAGAGTCTAAGAATAGAAAATAATAAAACGTCATAGAAATTACAGAAATTTTGAGACATGAAGTACCTAAAAAGAAAAGAAAAGCTAAAATAAATAAATAAAATTAGTAACTTGGTTACAATTTAAAAAAATCCTCTTGCTAAATTAGGCCTTGGCTTGACTCGAAAGTAAGCGCCAAAATCTAAAAATATATAAAACACCGGCTAGTGAGAGGATCCAACAAAACTGCCTTGCTGTCAGCATAAAATAGAAAAGCAACCCCTATTCCGACTCAAATAACCACTGTGGGTCAAATTTAAGGCTCTTATTTGTCGCGTCAGGTCACTTTATGTCTTTAAGGCGCCGCAGTCCTGCGACTTTGGAAATAAATTGGCGTTATTTTTCCGTATTTCATTCAATAGACATTTTTAAAGAAGCTATACTTAAAAATATAAATAACTAGCTGATACCCCGACTGTTGGGGACTTGGGGAGTAGGAGATGAATTATAACCGGTATATCGTATTAACGTTTATAAATTGTCCCGCACAAATTTCTAAAAGGTGAGCCAAAAAATCTTGCACACTTTTGGACTTGCTTTAACTTTTGATCGAATGGGTCGATTTTAATATGTTTTGACTTTTTAGAAAGACAACACATCAGACTTTTTCGATCCGATCCAAAATTTGACATTTCGTAAAAATCCAAGATGGCGGACCGTTTTAAATAACGGGAACTTTTCACCTCCCTTTCAACAAAAATATGTATGCTACTGGAGAAAACCTAAGTCATTGTGACCAAAGCCTTATGTATTCTCTCTGTACCAAGGCATTACTTAATTAAATCGGTTAAGAAATAAGAAAATACGGGCTTGCTGTTAAGAAATTAAAAATTGATCATCAAGTATGGTGACATAAACTAAATGCCCCTTTGCTGAAAATTTGCCCGTTTCTGCATACAGGAAAATGTCGCATATTTTATTAGGCCTATTGAGTGGCCTGCTAACAGGCCCGATCATAGATAGACAGTCATTATTGGGGAGATTTAAAAAAAGAAGTATACAGAAATGGCCGCAGCTACGGCAATATTAACGAACTGTGTTAAGGCATCACAGAGGCCCATCGAAGTTTGCCCCAAAGAAACATTACCAATGCTTTTAATAAATGGCGTAACGATTTCCGTAGTGTCTTAAGAACACATGGGGATCAGCTTAGAAAATCTGAGTAGCCCGATCTAGATTCTTATACGCTAACTAATGGTTATTTTTATTTAAAAAGTATAAGCGTTTGATGGTCAATAACAAAGTAAACTTAATAACAAAGTAAACTTAGCTTAAACTCGGCAACCAATGCATGACACTAACAAATCAGTAGTTTAAAACGACAGCAATTTTCTAGTTTTATTACAAGTCACAATTTTTATTGAAAACGCTGGAAATGATGACATTAACTTGTTTACTTCTTAACTGATTTAAGAAAGTGATACCTCCATATACCTAGCAGATATAAGAGGTAGAATGGCCGTGAGTTTGTTTTGTTACTTTTTAGGGGAGAGAAATTACCATGTGTTAAATCTGTCTGCCATCTTGCATGTTCGAAAAATGTCAAAGCCACAAGGTTTGTTCACCCAAAGCTGTAAAAAATGTTTAAAAACAATTACTGCGATTTTTTTTGCAAATGACAATGTCAAGTCAAAAACCACTTATTTCAAAGGTTTATAGCTTTCTTATCTCTTAACCGATTTAATTAAGTAATGCCTTGGTATAGAAAGCATACATAAGGCTTTTGTCACAAAATGCAAAACGGTCCGCCATTTTGTATTTTTGCGAAATATCATATTTTGAACCGGAAAAAATTAAATCGAGCTATTCAATCAAAAGTTATAGCAAATTTAAAAGTATGCAAGATTTTTTGGCCCACCCTATATAAGAAAACCAGGCGCAGATCTGCGCAGGTTTTTGGGAAAGGATACAACTCCCTCAAATGAAGTAGACCTTATACATAAAAACTAACGTATTTTAAATAAAAAAACAAAGAATTTCTTGCATTTCCGTAATCTGCATTGTACCAATAACCTTTTTTAAATATTTTATAAATAAAATTTACGACAAATAATAAGAAAAAACATTATTTTGATCGCGGTTATCAACGCCGTATGTCTGACACATGCAGTATAAGATATCCGTCTTTGATCAGTCTTTGATTGCGCGCGCGAAAACTACACAGTTACTTCCGCCTGTTCCCCGCACCTGCCTCTACCTAATTTTTGCACCTTTTTTAATACCGGTTTCCCACGAGTTTTTAAACTATAGTTAAAAGATCTCGAATGTTCGGTCTCTTTCGTGTGGCTTTTTCTATATAGCTTGCTATCTCTTTTTTTAAAATGACAATTCACTAAAGCCTTATCCAAAATTTTAGAAGGATGCGGTTTAACCTTTTGGGGCTAGTTACACCTAAGCTCCTTACAATTTTTAATGTTGGTATAGAGGCGAAAACTTTGCCAAAAAATCAACAAATTCTTTAAAAATTTTAATTGCTAACGTTACGTTTTTTTAAGAGTCATGTTAAAGTGAATATACTTTTACAGGTTTCTTCCTTATAACCTGCTAAAGGGTACAGGATTCTATATTTACGGTCTTCTGCACTTTTCAGTTTTGATGTTTTTGTTTCTCAGTTTATTCGACAGGTGGCGTACACAGATACCACGTCTCTGCGGGTTACAAACTTTTTGTTTTAAATTTGAGAGGTGTGCCTAGCTTCAACTGCCAGGTACAATCCTATGACTCCCTCATGATTCCTAATGAGGATGAAATATGTCTGTAGGTGTCTGATAGTATTTTCCATTAGACATTGGAGGCCTGGTCGTAATGAAGTGAGAAACAAAAACGCTTTGTCCGATATGCCACGAGTGTTACTTTAATAATTGTTTTCTTCCCGATTTCAAGAATAGCTTCTCTGCCCGTGATCCCAAATTGTAGTCCGTATTATTTCCCTCCACAAAATCGTCGTCACTTTTTATGACAGATACATACGAGTTACTTATTAAGTTTATACGCGCCTAAAACCGATTTTATGTGTAAGGACGGTTTTAAATCAATTCGCTTTCTACGAGGGTTTATACGTCCTCCATGAAATGTCATTAAATCCGAGTTTAAAAAGAAAACAAATAAAACAATTAAGTTAACAATACATTTTTCGTCTATGTTGGGAATTTGGAACCTTTGGTTGCACTAAAACAAAGTTATGATTGTTTTCCACAAACCAAAACTACACTTTTCTCCACTCGACGCGCGTTTCGCTAACAACGTTAGCATCATCAGGAGACGATAAGCAATAAACTAAATTAACCTACGCTCTATCTTATATACTATCATTTAGTGGGCGGAGATAAGACTAATAATTTGTAATTGATCACGCTTTATAATGCTATCTCCCCTCAACTAAAGAATAAAGTGTACTAAACGGGATGGGTCCTCTATCTTTATTTAAACTATTTCTGGATTTAATGATTTCCATACTTTCATATGCATCCAAAAGTGCTCTTTAAATCGTGTTTGAATAGAGCGTCTCGTTTGGCCAACATATTTTTTGTCACGATCCATGCAACTAATTTCGCAAATTCCACTTTTTTCTAAAACTGTAGTTTTGTCCTTGGGATTTCCTAGTAAACTTCTTATTGTGTTTTCGGATTGATATACTAATGTAAGACCGGTATTATTGAATACTTTTTGTGATCCTTTCGTATAATTGGGATTATAAGGAATTGATACAAATTTTCAGTCGGAGGTATCTTTTTGTCTGCAAAAAGTGGAATTTTGAAAGGTCTTTTGAAAAGAATGTCTATTTATCAGCTTATTTACTAAGCCTTCGTCGTAACCGTTTTCGCTAGCTATATTCCTAATCCTATTCTTTTCTGCTTCAAGTCTTTCTTTATTTAAGGAGAAATTTACTAATCTATATGTTAAAAAGTGCAAACTTGCAAGCTTATGTTGTAAGCAATAAAAAGAGTCATTTGGAATATACCTGTTGGTGGCCGTTCCTTTTCTGTATAGGTCAAAGTCCAATTTATTTTTATTTCTTATAACTAAATTGTCTAGAAATGGCAGTGTACCGTTGTTCTCTGTTTCATAAGTAAATTTAATTGTGCGAAATTTGTTATTTATTGTTTCCATAAAATTTTCAAAACTAGATACTTTAGTGTTGAATACTGCAAACACATCGTCTACATAGCTGAACCATACTCTGGGGAAATACTCAAATTCTTTACTTATATCTGGTTCAAATTTGCTCATAAAGAGGTTTGCGATAAAAGGTGATAACCTATTACCCATTGTGGTTCCTTCTAATTGTTGGTAGTAGTTATTTTTATATTGAAAGTAATTTTGATTCATGCAGAGTTCTGTTAAAGATAGGTATTCTGAAGTCTGTTTATCTTCTAGATTGTTTTTTCTTAGTAGTTCCTCCAGGTATTGGGGATCGGCACACAACGAACTAACATCAAACGAGATTAACATTTCCCCTTCTTGGACTAAAATATCTTTAACTTTGTTGATAAATTCAAGGGGATTTTTAACAGAAAAACCTTTTTTTTATAGGTAAATTTTCAAACTCGTTTGCTAGCCATTTCGAAATATTGTAAGTAGATGATCCTACAGCAGAAACTATAGGTCTAACCGATTTTCCAGGCTTACGGATTTTCGGAAAACAATACAGTTTCTGCTTACTTGTAGCTTATATTTACTATTGTCACTAATAATATTGTTACATTTTTTAATTGTGTTTTTTACTTCGTTAATCATTTTTGGTAAGGGGTACTTTGGGACTTGTTTGTAGGATCCCGATGATGCCCACGTTGATAACGAAACGCGCGTCTAGTACAAAAAAGTTTAGTTTTGGTTTGTGGAAAACAATCATAACTCTGTTTTAATACATTTTTCGGTTTGAATTTTTCTTTAAGTTGGAAGGAATGCGCTAATGCGTTTTTAAACTGTTTATACATTAAAACATTAAACTACTAGAAGGAGTCTGGTCTGTCCGGTTATACTGTTTATTTGAGTGCAACGTCTACAGTGGGAAAAGGGGAGAAATAAAACTGTGTTGGCAATTTTAATAACAGAATTATGCAACAAAAAACTTCTTCAATTTGTGTTGGGAATTTGGAACCTTTGGTTGCACTAAAACAAAATTATGATTGTTTTCCACAAACCAAAACTACACTTTTTAGCACTCGACGCGCGATTCGCTAACAACGTTAGCATCATCAGGAGACGATAAACAATGAACTAAATTAATCTATGCTCTATCTTATATACTATCCTTTAGTGGGCGGAGATAAAACTAATAATTTGTGATTGATCACGATTTTTAATCCTATCATCCCTCAACCAAAGAATAAAGTGTACTAAACGGGATGGGTCCTCTATCTTTATTTAAACTATTTCTGGATTTAATGATTTCCATACTTTCATATGCATTCAAAAGTCTTTTGTTTGGTACACTTTTTAGAAGTTTTAGGTTATCTAATGTGAATCTATGATTGTTTTCAAAAGCATGCTCGGCCACACTTGACTTTTCTGTTCTTCCGTATTTTAAGTGTGCTAAGTGTTCTTTAAAACGTGTTTGAATAGAGCGTCTCGTTGAGCCAACATATTTTTTGTCACAATCCATGCAACTAATTTCGTAAATTCCACTTTTTTCTAGAACTGTAGTTTTCTCCTTGGGATTTCCTAGTAAGCTTCTTATTGTGTTACCGGATTGATATACTAATTTAAGACCGGTGTTATTAAATACTTTTGCAAAACGCGCGTCGAGTGCTAAAAAGTATAATTTTGGTTTGTGGAAAACAATCATAATTTTGTTTTTTTGTTTCTTCAATTTGGATTAAGTTTTGACGCTTATTTATTAATTAATTAAGGAGGTTTAAGATATATGTTGAAAAAGCTAATATACAGAATATGTAATACTCACAACCTATTTAAAACTTTCGACGTTTTTTGAAAATTTAACATGTGTTTTCCTTAAACATCTTCTTTTGTAGTCAACGTGGCAATATTGATTGTTTGTCGCGGTTTCTTAATTTTTCCTGGAATGTCATTATTGTTTTGAAAGTGAAAGTTTCAGCACTTGTCAATAGTGTTTTTTTGATATTTTTGTGAAGAGTTTGTGGCGAAAAATGGTTCCGAAGTGTATTATTATACGCAAGTTGAAACAGAAGTCGGTGGACCGCAGTATTTCGTTTCACAGGTACGTTAAATTAAAATATTAAGTAAATATTAGGTTAGAATTCGTTATATTTGGCCATTCTTGGTAAACAATGGCAAAAAATCTGTGTTGCTGGCTTGTCATTAATTTCAGTATAAATAGGGATTTCCATAGCACCTTTTTCTTATTTTTATAGTTGTACATCCTACTTAAATACATTTTTAGTTTTTTCTTTAATAGAAACATAGATTTTTATTACTATATCTAGACCATTTAATTAAACGGAACTAAAAATTATTGAAGATATTTTAAATAATATTAAAAACAGGGGAAAACGTATTAGGTTAACATGACAACAATTGGATGAAGGTGTTTAGTCAAACACCCTGCCCTAGGTCTGAAAAAAAGCTCCTTCTAGTAATGTTCTAAAGTTTATACCGAAGGTTTATACCGAAAATCGGTACTAAAGCGATAAACCGCTTTCTTAAATCGCTTTAAAATATAATCGATTTAGTGCTCAAAGCGGTTTTGGTGATGTTTATACGAAAAAATTTTTAAACCGTCCTTATATAAAAGCAATTTTACAGGACCCTATATAAATAAAGTAATTGATTAGAGTTTAATGCAAATATGGAGTCTTTTAATTCTAATATCGTTTTTGTCAAAGTGGTCGAATCATTGATAAAAACGTTTTTATAAAAGGTGTCTACGATTCCTTTTCTGAACCGAATACACAGGAGATTGGGTTAGACGATATCAAAGATCCCTTCCATGTTCATACAGGCCTTATCGTATTACAGTAAAGGTTTCTTGATAAAAAGGGTTTGATTTAAAATAAATCTTGAAAGGTTTAAGTGCCACAAAAGAGCTTTAAAAGAATTTCGGAAAGACATGGAAAACAACGATTTTGTTCACTTATATCAAAAAAGTAATCATAATTGCAAAAAATTGCATAACATTGTGATTTAAATAAATTAAGTTGTTGTGGGATTTACTAAGATCTAAAATAGTATACGGCGAGACAGTATACGTCAAGTAAGAGATGTTCTAGTTGCATATATTTGGTATGGGGCTGAGAGCTTCCCGTCCGCTTTTGGTGCTACCTTTGACCCCACAACATAAAGCTCGCCGCTTGGAGTGGTGCAGAACTCGGCAAAACTGGAATGACGAATGGAATGCCATAAGCTTTAGCGACGAGTTCAGGTTTTGGTTAGGCGGCCATGATGGACGCATGATGGTTAGGCGATTTCAAAGTGAGAGACGAAATGTAGACTCTGCTGTTGAACGTGATACAGCAAGAGAGCAAATTATCATAGTATGGGGTGCTATATGTTTAGGAAGCAGATCACCTCTAGTCCTCATCAACGGCAATCTGACTGCTCGGCGATATATCGATGAAGTGCTGCAGCCAGCTTTGCATCCTTACCTACAAACAATACCAAATGCTATATTTCAACAAGATAATGCCAGACCGCATATTGCTCGTAAAACAGTGGACTTCTTACATGAACTAGGCATAAAAACTTTGGAATGGCCAGCAAGATCGCCTGACTTGTCACCTATCGAACACGTATGGGATATGATAGGGCTCAATCTTAGTCGATTACCACGTCCCCCTGGAAACTTAGATGAACTCTGGCATGCGGTAAGGAGGATTTGGATGAGTGTTCCTCAATATACTATTGACTATCTTATTTTGTCAATGTCCAATAGAACAAACGAGTGCATAACTAACCATGAATTTTTGATTATTATCATGAAAGAATCTTCTTCACTTTGTTGTTTGTTAAATATTTTGGCTTTTTAGTTCTGCGCAACAAGCCTCCTCCGGAGCGAGAGCTTGCTGATGCCTTAAAATTAGGGCCACGTAGTATGAAGCTCCAATTGGGGGTGGTGCTGCTGCGAACGTTACCTCTTTTTAAGAGTCATGTTACAGTGACCTTATACTTCTACAGGTTTCTTCTTTATAACCTGCTGAAAGGTACAGGATTCTGTATTTACGGACTACTGCACTTTTCAATTTTGATGTTTTTGTTTCTCGGTTTATTCGACAGGTGGCGTACACAGCTTCCACGTCCCCGCGGATTACAAACTTTTTGTTTTAAATTCGAGAGGTATGTGTGGTTGCCTGTGTAGCTTCAACTGCCAGGTACAATCCTATGACCCCCTGATGATTCTTAATAAGGACGAAACAGGTGTGTAGGTGTCTGGATTAGATATTGGAGGCCTGGTCGTAATGAAGTGAGGAACAAAAACGCTTTGTCCGATATGCCACGAGTCGTACTTTAAGTGTTAATAATTTCAAAATTTTTGTAAATTTTCTCGTGAGTGCAGGCGTTAAGAAGCGAAGGAAGTAATTTCGTCCTATATGGCGTACCTTGTGCGTGGGAAAATTTTCGAGACCGTGGGAAAATTAAATTCTTGGAACTCATGACGTCATAGTACCACCTCAAGAGCTTTTTGGTCCGGTCAAGAGATGGTACTGGTGCGAAGCGTAAAAACGATAATCCTTGAATTTATGAAAATTGGAAATTTAAATTGAAAAAAATCTGCAAATTGAAGATTTAAAAAAGGGGAAAATTCGTTTTTGGTCATGGTGCAAAAAGTTTTTAAATTAAAAAATTCATGGCTGAGCACTAAATTTTTGAAAATTGGTCATGTGGCAATTGAAATTTTTCGTTAAATTTTTAAATATTACAAATTAAAATTGGAAAAATTTTCAAACTGAAGAAATTCGTGACGCCATAGCGCCTATTGGTACGGACCAGAGATGGCGCTGGTGCGAAGGTAAAAACAATAGTTCTTTTATTTTAATTAAAAATTAAAAAATGTGAAAAATTTTAAGTTAAAAACTTTTTTGGTCATGGTGCAAAGCCTTTGTCTAGTAGAAAATTGATATCTAAACAGTGTATTTTTGAATATTAGACCTGTGAAAATTATAAAATTGTGATGTCATAGCACCACCTGAAGAGTTTGCTGGTATAGACAAAAGATGGCGCTTGAAAATTGCAAGTTTAGATTTGAAAAGCTTGCGAACTCAAGATTAAAAAATTTGTAAATTAAAAAACTGATAGTAGTTTTTGGGTGATGCTGGAAAAAACAGGATTGGAGCTGGGTCTTTTAAAACTTGTATATAAATAATTTTTCTAACTTACTAACAGTCTCTTCTTCTTTTTATTTACACACTAAAAGGATTGTTGTTTCTAAAATTAAGTCTTTTTTTTATAAATTTAAAATTAGTTACAGTTGAAGATCAAATAGATTTTTAACCTAAAGTGTACAAAATATAGGGAAGATAATGATATCATAAACAATTTTGTAGCAAAAGGTAAAAATTCTAAAAACTTCCTAAAATCGATGTGAGAGACCCTTAAATTTTTCACATTTAAAATTTATAATAATCGAATTCTTAAAATTATACAGTTGGATTTAATAAGATCTAAAAAAGTACCCCCTACAGGGCTAAATATTTACACCTGGGGGGGGGGGTACCTCGGGGGTACTAAATTTTAAAATAAATTTTCGTAAAACACTTACCCATACAGAAACTACACAAAGTTATTATTTTTTTTTTATTGTTATTGCAAAATACCACTGAAAAACTGCTTTTTTTCTCAAAATGTACCCTATTTTAAGACTAAATGCCCTAAAACTAATTTTTTTTGACAGGTTTCAAAATGGTAAATGCTAAGTACGCTAAAAATTTGGCACATAATAGCTTCATTTTCTGTGTTTGAGTGTAGAAACTTGGTAATTTTTTAGACCACCTCTGGGAGGTGGTTTAAATTTATAGCCCTCAGAAAGTATTGTTTTGTGGCAATTGGTAATAAGTTCGTTTATAATTTCCCTAAGTAACCGTTTTTACAAAGATTAATTTACCTTATTTAATATCCCAAGTTGTTCATTACCGAATAACACACCTCCAATTTTGTCGAGAAAAACGCCATATTTTGAACTCGTTTTCAGCACAAAAAATATATCTATGAGGGCACTACGAGGCAAAACAAACATAAGTAACAGTCACTGATTATGCACGAAAAATATACCAAACAAGAGAACCCACAACAACTATATTAATTTATTTACAAACTGAAATTAAAACATTGAGTTTATCTAAAAGCGCACTCAAGAAAACTTTCCTTACTGAAAGCCCACCCATTTCAAAGCTGTAGCTTTCATCAGTAGAGGTTGGTGCAAGCCAAAGAACAAGCAGAGGTAAGAAATCCGAACTCGCTGTTTGTGATTTCAATGCAGTTAATATTTTGAAACTAACATTTCGACACCGACAGTAATGTAGACAAAACTTGCATTTAAGTTTTTTAATATATTTCATAAATAAAAACACCTTATAAATACATACAAAATTAGTCTACTCCTTATTTTATCATTGCCCATCTAAATCGTTGTGTGACATCAAGTATTAATTGGAAAAATTAATTAACAAGGGTAAGTTTTAATTAGAGTGACATATAACCCCAATTTCAATTTGTTCTACAGGGTGTTTAATATTTAAAACCCGCGTGGGTTTAAATATTTTAATTTTCTTTTCTTCTAAATTGAAGCTTTCTTCTTAAATCCAACAAAAGATTGTGACAAAATGATTATTCAATAAACAAATTTATTCGTATTCTTCTTATAAATCAAACTATGTCTAAAATTCAAGGAGGGCTGATTTAAAATGCTTAAAACCAAAAATTTCACTTAAAGTTAGAACGGTTCTAAAATAGATAGTTAATTTTTCGGACTTTACTATATACCAGTTGTAAAATATTATCAGCAGAATTTCGATATAAAAAACTGTTGAAGCCAAAAGTTTGACTTTTGCTAAATTTTACATTCATTTTTTTAAGGGCTAATCATAGGGCTACATTCAGGACAATTGACCTTAAAATAATCAAATGATTTACTTTCTATACCTACATTTTGCAACGTTGACCATGCTTTTAATTTTGGATATACCTGGAAAATAGATTTATATCCTTTGCTTTAATTTTATCCTCTCGGAAATTTTAAAAGGATAATTTTCAAAATAACAAAATTATAAATAAATTCAATTTCTTTTTGGTAAATTTTACTTTTGGATATATTAAGAATAACCCTGGCGCCTTAAAACTAAATTTAGCTCCACACGCCTATTATGTTTTGCTAAAACACTCTGATTAGGTACTTACAGTTAACTAAAGCAACAAGTTTATTGCTCAACCACTGAACATGTTTGCCTGTTCACTGGCTTAACGCTAAAATAGTACATTGAAATCAACTTACTGATTTAAATCTTGTTATTGTCTACACATGCCAACGCCACCTCTATTTCGTAAATTAAACTTTGTTATTTTTAATACTTTTTTATTTTGTTAGATTCGGTACTGTTTAAACCCTGTCCAAAGATTACATATAAACACCATACAAATTGATCAAAATCAACCCTCAAATAATACATACTGCTAAATTTTTCACATTCAAAACGTTTAAATACCTAATTAATTTCAAATTTAAAGTTCTCATTTTTGGGAATTTACTAAATACTAGACAGGTGTAAAATATTGTCGGTAGAATTTTGATACAAAATAGAAGGTTTCACAATCAGTGGCTAAAATAGTTCTTTTTTGCAAGCGTTGGTTTAAATAACTAGCGCAGCGAGGTATTTAAAAACGCGAATAAAAAAAACTTTTAAAAATCTCGAACGAAGAGCACTTCTCGCAACACACCATCTTTACACTATAAATCAAGGCGGCTGGTAAATGAAATAACATGGTTTTCTTAGCGATGTGCCTTTTTACTCGGTGACGTATATTGTTGCGACATTTTATTATTTGATAGTTGGATATTTTGACGATGTTTTTAAATGATTTTTTCGTAAATTCTTGGTGAAAATTGGCAAAAATAGCTTAATTTTTAGGCAAGAATAATTATATTTTTCCAATATTTCTATTTTCCGCTATTTCTATTTAATTTTGGGTAAAAAACGGACAGAACCCTTTTTTCGCAACCCTGATATAAAAAAACTTTTTTTTATACCTTCACCAAAAACATGATTTTAGAAACTGTCCGATGCGAAAAAACTTTTTTTTTGATCACGGGTGCAAAAAAAGATTTCGGTCCGTTTTTTTACCAAAATTAAAGAGAAATAGCGGAAAAGGCCAAAAATTAAGCCATTTCCGACAATTTTCATCAAGTATTTACGAAAAAATCTTTTAGAAATATCGTCAAAATATCAAACTGTCAAATTCCTAATCGCGATGGAAACCATCATTGTTATTTCATTTACCAGCCGACTTGATTTATAGTGTAAAAATGGTGTGTGGCGAAAAGTGCTCTTCGTTCGAGATTTTTAAAAGTATTTTCCTGTTTTTCTTGGATTTTTTGATAAAGGTATTAAAAAAATAGTGTTATCAACTCGCGGGTCAACGGTGCTTTTTTACTCGCGTTCTTACTCTTGTAAAAAAGCACTATTTTAGCCACTAGCTGTTAAAACTACTATTTTGCATCGGTAACCAAAAAAGCCATGCTTTAGTTATCTGCAGACAGTTACTAAAATCATGCTTTTGATGAAAGTATAAAAACAATGATTTTTAAACTAGAAGTGTGCTTGAGAATGTATGATCACTTTCAATTGTTTAAACGGTTAATCACAGTACTACTTTCACGACAATTAACTTTGCATCTATACATAATCAGCCATTCCAAAAGTGAAACCAAATGTCGCGTCAGTTACCCTGGTTTTAATTTCGCAACATACTTTTTTTGAAATAAGTACCAGCATTGGTTTTAAGCCCATCCAATGTGTCATAATTATTTGGTTGAATTCTCCGGATTCGCACTCAATATATGTTTGTTTGAGTAATGGATGCAACCCATTACTATGTAATGACTGTAATTTTTTTTATATCTTCGTGAAAATAAAATATTTTTTTTTAAGCTGCCCATACGAATGTGACAATAAGTCAGTTTACACGTTAAAATTTTTACTCCCGGTGATTTTTTTACTGTGTAAACTTCAGATTTCACATTTTTTAATGCCCAAATTTTTAAATTAAAAAATTCAACGCTAAACCATCAATGTTTAATATAAAAACGCGTTTACAATTTAAATATCCAATATTAAAAAATTCAAAGATTAATTTTAATTCCTAAGCTTTTCTGCTTTCATCGCATCCAATAAAAATGTTCGCTATCTTTTAGACGCCATTCTTCCAAATATTATCAACATTTTTCTTGACATATAATAAATAAATATATAAATAAAGATATAAAAAATATAAATACAGAAAATAAAATAATTTCGTTCTTTTTTCAAGCTGCCCATGCGAGTGAATGCATGATACAAATTAATAGGAGTAATTTCATCAACATTTTCCCTGACAGCTCTTTTATCGAAGCAAAACATTTTTGGTCTAATTCAGAATCAGAAACAGAATCAGAATCAGAAATTATTTATTTCCTAAACGATTGTACAGGTTACAATATGGAAATCGTGAAAAAATGTACCTAACTAAAAAAAAATGGTGGCAAGATTTTAATACCCTGAGGGTAGGTTCGTCAATTTATGTTGATAATGAGAAAATAAATGAATAGATAAAATCATATAAATTAACAAATAAAAATAATACATAAAATAACCTATAATCTAGGTATAGCTAAAAATTAATTAAAAAAAGAAAAAAAACAAGTGCATAAAATACAAACCTAAGACAAACTACAAACACTGATAGTTATTTTAATGCTTAAAGTCTTCTACATGGTAGGGGCACTTTTCTAAAAGAATTTTTTCATTGTAAGTTTAAATCATTTAACATTACTGATATCTCTCACTGCTTTAGGTAGTTTATTATGAAGGCTTACAGCCTTGTAAGAGGGATATCTCTCATAAAGTGCAGTATTGTGATGATTAGTTCTTAATAAGCTGCCATTTCTTGTGTTATAATGATTGTTATTAAACATTGCATTTTCCTCAAACAATGGAATATTATTTTTGACAAAAACCAATGATTTAAAAACGAAAATTGCAGGGAAAGTAAGTATTTTTTGCTGTTTAAAAACAGTTTTACACGTGGTGCGGGGAGAGATTTTAAAGATAAGCCTTAGGATTCTTTTTTGTGCCACAAATACTCTTTCAATATATTCGAGTATACGATTCAAGAAGTTCATGAAATTTTCCTCTAAAACCCAAGTTATTCAATTTAGTACAAAAGTCAAGATTCAGGCAATCGAATGCCTTCGACATATCGAAAAATATTGCTCCAACTTTTTTCTTTTTGTCTAACTTATTAAATATATATTGTAGAAAATCATAGGAAGCAGTTTACTTAACAAATTATATTTTGTGAGGTAATTAAACATTTGTTTATACATGACCTTCTCAAAAACTTTAGAAATGATACTTAAAATTGAAATAGGTCTGTAGTTGTTAATTTCATGCACATCCCCACTCTTATGGACTGGTATAATACTGGTAATTTTAAGACTAGTTGGAAATTTTTCCTGTTGATAGGCCTGATTAATCAAAAACCTTAAGGGACCTGCTATATGGCTGGCCATTGCCTTTAGAATTTGACTAGAAATGCAGTCTAATCCGATTTGTATTTTTAAGTTCATTAATAATCTCTAATATATCCGATGATACTACAGGCATAACAACTATTTCCCTGATGACTTTTGAAAACTAAAACATTTAGATGAATGCAGTTTTTTATTGAAAATTTTATACCAGTTGTTTTAAGCCATGCAGATGCCTTGTTTTTGACAGGTTGCTATGGCAACAATCCGAATTTTTCAGAAATTTTTTCGGTCACGTGAACTAGTTGAAAAATTAATAAGTGTTAATTTCCCTGGCTTGACAGCTGTCACGTGTAGATGTCAGAATAACAACAGAGGCGTAGGTACAATTTTCTATTCATTTTATGATATTTTGTTTGCGACAACAAAATTTAATATGACGAATAATAATTAATAAACAAAACAAAAAGATATTGGTGAAACGTCATTCCACCAATGCGCTGCAGCAATTTCCCTTCTATCTAGTAGTATAAGATTATAAGAGTCTGAAGAAATGTGTTCATTTCGGGATTTTGAGAATAGGTTTTTTTTACTAAGGCAAAGGGAAAGTGAAAAAAAAACAAATTCAAACTATTTGAAATACAAAACACCTAGCGTCCAATATACACCTTTTTCCCTATCCTCTAGTATTATAATATTGTGTGATTTAAATAGAATATAATCAACTTGATGCAAAGATGCAAACCTTATTCTACTAAAGTACCAGGCAATTGTAAAAAGAATAGATGAATAAGTGTATAGCCACAATATAGGTAACACAGACGTTCAAAGTGTCAAAAAAGTAATTAAATAGCCACCTTATATTAAAACACCAAACCTCAAAGCAAAATAAACACTTGGCAAATTTTCAAAATTTGTTTTTTTTTTAATAATTTTTGGTATAAAATTTTCGTATCGAATCTCCCGCAAGCTTGAATTAATCTCCGTAAATTTTTTCTCTGTTGCGAATTTTTATAAGAAAATTTTCCTCGGCCGACGCCTCGAAAAAATTTTCGGAAATAATTCAAGCTCTAGGGAGATCATAAATAAAAATTGTTTGTCAGATTCAGTCGATAAAGTCGAAAAAGCACGCCGTCTGGCTTTACAAGAAAAAGAAAGTGGGGCATGGCTTAATGCACTACCGTCAGCATTCTTAGGTACCCATCTAAATAATTCCACAACCTGTGTGCGTAGCCCATACCTGCTCCTGCGGCCGAATCTGTTTTACCTAACGGTCTTCACGGCCTTTCCTGTCGCAAAAGCGCAGGTATAGTCCAATTTTTTGATGAGCGGACTGACTTGCCTCTGAAAACGTATTTCTTTGTTGTCAACAGTTCGCATGTCAAATAATTTGTTCTTGTCAATTTGAAGTAACAGTTGGAACAATCAACGAAATGACTTTTTGTACACATTTATTGTCGCTTTCTAAAACAATGTATCAAAAAGAGATCCCAAAAAATGACGTCAGCCCGCTTATCAAAAAATTGGACTATAGATGGTCACGTCACAGTTGTTTCAATGATGTTATTAAAAGAGCACTCGTCCCCGCCTCAGTTCCTGCAGTCCTAGAATCACCGGGACTTTCCGGAGCTGACGGGAAACGAGCAGATGGACTTCCCTTAATTCCATGGAAGAAATATAGGCCATTGGTTTGGGATGCAACCTGCTCCCATACCTTATCTGCCTCTTATATAAATATGACTTTTAGTAGGGCCGGAGAGGCTGCAAAAATTTGGGAAATTTCAAAAACTAGTAAATATTTAGAGTTTTTACAAAATTAGGTCTTTGTTCCTTTTCGTGTAGAAACTTTTGGTTCTTGGGGTGAAAAAGCAAAATTATTTTTAAAAAAATTAGGAGCCAAAATCCAGTCTGCTTGTCATGAACCCAGAGCCGTATCGTTCTTGATGCACATGATTAGTATAGCCATCCAGAGGAGCAACACAGCTTCTGTGTTAGGTACTTTGCCCGAAATGCAGCAATTGGACAAAGTTCTCCTTCTTTAATTTTTTAGTTGATTTACTTACTTGAATATTTATATCTATTATTTTATAAGAAATAGAATTATTTATTAATTTAAAACTAAGAATAAGATATTACCTAGTTCATAAATACGAGACTGGAATTTAATAGTTTAAAGACAAAACAATACATTAATATAATTTTAGTTTTTACAAAAAGTTTGCCTTGTCACCGCCTACTCCACTTTCAATTTTTCACATTTCTAAATCTTCAATTCGCAAATTTCTCCAATTTTCCAAAATTCAACATAAAATTTAATTTTCAAACATCGATCAGTAAAGGACCCTGCACAAATTACATTGGGAATGGCTTTCGGCTAAATGTCATAATTTTTTTATATGTTGTAGCACTCGATCAACAAAGCAGAAAAATTAAAAAAACGAGATAGGGAACATGATTATATTTTTGGACATGGTTCAAGTTTTTTTTTCCCACAACTTTGTTGATTACCGCCAAAATAAAACAACTAGTTTCTCTATTCGTCCTAAATAAAACACCTTTTCCATCCGTGTAAAAATATTTCTATTAGGGTTCTTTGGTACCACTGGAAAAGTCACTGATTTGTAAGTTTTAAAGAAGAAAAAAAATTACAATTTTTATTTTCTTTAAAACGAACGGCCAGATTTTAATAGTTTTTACATATGTTAATAAAAATAATGCTAGTACGCTAAAAAAAATATATTTGCTTGAGTGGTACCACTAATTCGAAAAATGGTAGGTACCTTTAATGCTTTTTAATATTTTTGAAATAATGAAAATAACTTACAAGAAGGTTATACAAAACTTTTTCTGGACAAATTCAATTTAAAAGCTTGATAAGAATATGTTAGTACCGATAGGTATCTATTGGTACCTGTATTTGACCAATCAAATTGCTCGTGTGGTATATGCTTTTAGGGTAACTTGGGGTTGCCGGTAATGAATTTGATAATATTTTTCCGGTTACGATTACTGTGTTTCCAAGAGATTACGGTAAAGTGTTTTTTCTACTTAAGTGCGCAAAACTGGTTTTTACTCATGCATTTGCGTGCAAAAAGTTAAAACTTTTAAGATACGTTTAATATGGCGGCATGCGGCGGCTTTGTATTTAAAAAAGTCAAGTTAGGCTTGACAAAGTCAAAGTTTTGCTTAAGAAACGGCGTCAGATAATTTTGCGCATTCTGTTGGGAACACAGTCTAAACAACCGAAATTTTTTTATCATATTCGTTACCGGCGACCTCAATTTATCCTAAAAGCATATACCACACGAGCAATTTGATTGGTCAAATACAGGTACCAATGGGTACTAATTGGTACCAAGATATTGGTATTAGGCTTTTGGATTGGATTTGTTCATAAAAAGTTTTTATAATCTACCTATAACATTACTTTTCGTATTTCTTAATATCAAAAATATTAAAGAAACATTAAAGGTGCCTACCATTTTTGAAATTTATGGTACCACTCAAGCCAAAATTTTTTTCTTTAGCCAAGTGGCATTATTTTTAATAACATAATGTGAAAATTTTTCAAAAATGATCGTTTTCTTTCTTTTTTAAAACTTACAAATCAGTGACTTTTCTGGTGATACCAAAGAAACCATATAAAAACATTTTTATTTGGGTAGAAGGGGTGTTTCATTCCAGACAAATAAGGATTCGAATCATTTTATTTCGGCGGAAATTAAAAAAGTTGTGGAAAAAAACTTGGACCATGGCCAAAAATATAGCCTAAAAACACATCAACTTTAAAGCTCCATGGGCCACTTCTCACTTTGGATTAAGTTAAAGCTTAGACTTAAGTGCTTGCAGAGGCTGTCAAAAATTGCAACTTAGGCTTAAGTGTTTGCAGGTGATGTCAAATTGGCATTTAAGTACGTTTATGGCCCTTATACTTAAGAGCTCGAATTTGAGGACTTAAAAGGCAAAAACGTTTACTTTTTTAATAAGTTTTTGATTTTTTACGTAAAAAATCGTCGTACACCCGAAACCAATCTTTCCTCTAAGCAAAAAACCAATGCAAGTTGTTTTGTCCTTGCTTCATATTTATTTTTTGACATTAGTTTTTAAGGTCGATTTATAAAACTTAAAATATAGTTTTTTGTGGAAAAGGCGAAGATCGAGGCAGAAGTAATTGAAGTAGGTAAGTATACAAATGATATTTATACCATGAGCTTCCTTAGCAAAAATTACTGTTTTTGTTCTTATTTTTTGTCAACTTTTAAGCTTGATTTATATCTGCTGGCTGTCTTTGTCGAGGGACTTCTTTAGTTTTTTTTTTGGTCAAAATTAAACTTTTCCAAAAACAACTTTAGTAATTTTATTACTGTGCTTTTTTCCCTAATGGAAATAAAGGTCTATTTATGCTCGTAACTTATATCAATGTACATCCAGATTTTTGACCCTAAGCCAAATAAGTCCAATTCTACCATCTAAGGTTACTAAATATTAAAATGTAGTGTGTAAAAGTTTAAAGACGATTTTTGGCTCATCTGGAAGAGCCAAACAAAAGTTGTAATTAACAAAAGTGCTTCTTTGAAGGAGGAGAACACCATATCAAATCATAAAAGGAGTGTATATATCCAACGTGATGTTCTTTGTCCTAAAAGTGAATTGCGGTCGATTTTTTAGTAACTTTATGTTTTTCTTACAAAAAAAATATATTTTTTTTTGTTGGGGAACCGTTTTACAAGGAGCAATGCATAAATTTCAACTATTTTTTAGTTTGTGGTTGGCTTAGCCAAGTTAGAACTTATTCTAACCTCTGCAAGCCAGCTACGACTTAAGTTCAAGTTATAACTTATCTTTAAACTTAAGTTAAGCCAAAGTGAGAAAGTGGCCCCATATCTCAGAAAGGAATCCTGCTCCCTATCTCGTTTTTTTGTACTTTTATGCTTTATTGATCGAGTACTATAATATATAAAAAAATTATGACATTTAGCCGAAAGCCATTTCCAATGTAATTTGTGCAGTGTTCTTTAACTTATTTTTTTAGCCAGAATTATTAATATGTTTTTCATATTAACACCATCTGTTGAATGCCTTAAAGAATTAAGGCCATTTTAGTTCTATGCACACTGATTTGTTCAAGTTATTCGATATGGTGAATCGCTCAATACTTGGTGATAAACTGCGAGCCTTGGAAATACACTAACATAATTAATTTCCTTATAGACTTCCCCAGAAATAAAAAAAATTAGCTGGAAAACTAAAAACTAGCATCTCTTGACATCTGCAGTCAATTCTAAGAATGGCTTGTGTTTAAGAGGCTGCATAAGAAGATAAATTTAATAAATTTTTTAGTTGCTGTTCTGATAATTCTATATCAACGAAGTCATGGGCAATAGAAAGTACGAAATAAAAATATATATTAAGTTATTTAAAGCACCAAACTAATAACTAATAATCTGAGTTCTTTAGCTCTTAATTTTTTTAATTTTAAAAAGTAGACAGAAAGGAAATGTAATTAAAGTGACTATGACCGATAAAGGCAACGTACTTCAAAGCTCCGGTCTCTCCAATTTCCAAATTTTAAATCGCAGTAAATTTATTAGCTGTACCTGCTCTTTAGAGGCGCTCGTTCTGGGAAAACGAATTGTTTTCTTTCCTATTATAGAAAAGTGCACCTTCAAGTAACGACCCTTTTGCAAAATTATTTGATCAGAATTAAAATTATTTTATAAATCGACCGACCATTTAGGTTTCGTCAATAACGCTGTCCCTAAAAGTGTATTTATGGCGCAGTCAGTGGTGAATAAAGATATTTTAATTCAGTAAATTAATAAGCGAAAATTGCCCATTCAAAAGGGTGATTTTCACAAACTGATAATTAACGTTAAAACTTATAATTTGTCTCCGGTAACAATCGGTATATCATAATCATACTATTTTGTTTAAGTCTGATGTCTGTCTATCTAGAATTATTCCATATATATACCCTAGTAGCAAAATGACTATGACAACGTCGTGAAGACGTCGTTTCGACCACTTGTGATCAATACGACGTTTTCATGACGTTGTGATAGTCATTTTTCTACTTGGGTATATAATATATAAATAACACAGGCCTGCATAAAATTTGTGATGACGTGATTTTCATTTGTTAAGCTTAGTTATTATATAGAAATAACTAAGTAAAATACAATTGGTTTACTTCATCCACAGAATTTTTTTTGCAAAAAAAATATAAAATTTTTTTATAATAGACATTTTAATAAATTTTAAAATAAATGTAGCACTTCAAATTCTAGATATTAACCCAAAAATGATTTTAGTCTCTCATTACCTGAGGCTAATTTTTTTTCTATGTATTAATTGCTAAATTTATGATAGTTTTAACAAGATTTTCGGTAATTTTGACATTCTAGCTCTGAGTTTTGATCAGTAAAATTTATTTTTTGTTTAGTTTTATGAGTAGTGTTTGATATACATTGCTTAAAAATATGTCCAACAGGTGTTGCAATATTTCCATCAATCTTAGATCAAAACCAACCTCAACTATTTTCACAAGGCAAACTAAATGATTTAGTAAGAGATTTGAGACTTTCAAAAGATCTTTCTGAAGTACTGTGGTCTAGGTTAAAACAAAAAAATTTGCTTTCCCCAGAAAGTACCTTCTCTTGATATACAGATCGTGAGGATGAATTTGCAACATATTTGGCATAAGACGGACTGCTACTGCCAAGCAATTGCTAATCTAGTTACTTGCCTCAGAGCTCCTGAGTACACACCATTTTTCTTCTCTCTCTTCGAACGTTGGTTATCATCAGAGCGATCTGTACCCTGTCCACTGCTTTTTTGAAAACTGTCAAACTTTTGGCAGCAATTTGATTCAACAACTTTTGCAGGCCTTCCAACGTGTCTGCTATTATGATAGTGTCGTCGACATATCGTAGGTTGTTGATTTTTATGCCGTTTATGGCCAGATCCTCTTTGCAATTATGAAGTGCATTCTCTATTATTTTGTTACTATAGATATTAAACAACAGCGGAGACAATATACATCCTTAGCACACACCTCTTCTTGGACAGTTGATCATCAACCTTTATTTGAGCAGTCTGGTTCCAGTATATATTAGCGATTATCTTTAGATCTCGATCATCTAGACCAACTTCTTTTAGCGATTCTATGAGCTTTTCGTGTCCGACTCGATCAAACGCTTTCTAATCTGAAACAGGCACATACTGGCACCGACACATCCCTAGATCTCTCAACTAAGACTTGAATGCCAAACAGGGCTTTTCTCGTCCCGAACCCAATACGAAATCCAAACTTTGTGTCGCCCATAAAGGATTCGCTTTTTCCATAAATTCTTTCATGGATAATCTTTAGACATATTTTTAACATATGGCTCATTAGGCTAATAAGACGATAATCACTACACTTCTTTGCTGAATGTTTTTTAGGCAGTGTAACAAAGGTTGATTTCAGCCAATCACTGGGGATATTACCGCTGCGATAAATCATGTTAATAAGTTTGATCAGCGCATTTACCGAAACTTCGTTTTTATTGGCTTTAAAACCTTAGTGTATACTTCGTCTTGCCCTACCGCTTTACTCTTTTTAGCTGAAGATAATGCGTATTGTACTTCCTTTCGTGTTTTATCTATGCCTTGGTTTGAGAATTCTTCTGGATGTTCGGATCGGTTATCGGTAAAGAGATGTTCTATGTAGCTACACCATTCTTTTAGTTTTTCTTTGGCATCCGGTATGATTTTGCCCTGATTTTTTACAAGGATTCCAGCTTGTCTTCTATTAAATAATCATGCTGTTATCATCTAGATCTTCTATTTCTTGATATTGCTGTGCTATCCAATCTTGTTTTGCTGACCTTATTTTGTTTTTTAATTCTCTGTTGATTTCATGGTACTGATCGCTGTCTTTTTTACTACGTCTATTATCCATCAACTCAAGGATTTCATCGTTCATCCAAACTTTCTTTATATTTCTTGTTTCATCCTTGCCGAAGTGTGTTGTGCTCTCGACTATGGCACTTTTAAACTTTGTATAAACCATTTCTGTATCTTGCTCGGTACACTCATTAATGTCTTTAAACTTTTTATTAAGTTCGACTTTAAGTTCAGTTGCTACCATGTTATCTTGAAGTCCGTTCAACCTGGGTCTGGATTTGTTGTTTAGGGAGCAATTTTTCTTGAGGGTAAATTTAATTTTGGGCACAACTCGATTATGATCTGAACCTACGTTTGCGCCAGGGTAAGTTTATGCAGATATAATACAGTTTCTAAATCGTTTATCAATTAATATAAAGTCTATTTGGTTTCTAATGATACTTTCAGGATTGTCGCATTTAGAAGTCCAAGTATAAAGGCGTCTAGCTGGAAGTATAAAGAAAGTATTTGACATGACAAAATCTCTTTTCTGACAGAACCGGAGAAGGCGATCTCCACTTTCATTTGATGTACCAAGACTGTACTTTCCTTCCTGTCCTGTCCTGTACTTCTGTTGGGGCGTTTCCAAGTTTTGCATTGAAGTTCCCCGTAACAATGGTGATTTCTGTCTTTTTTGTAAAACCAAGGGCAGCTTGAACTTGGTCGTAGAATGCCTCTACGTCATCATCTGAATATTTACTGGTTGGAGCGTATACTTGAATAATATTGACATTAAAAGGCTTAGAGTTTAGCTGAAGAAATATGACTCTATCCGACACAGGACCAAAAGAGATAACGGATTTTTAAATTTCTTTTTTAAAAATGACTGATACGCCGTTATAGTGGTTTTGGCCGTCATTGCTGCGTAGTAGACATGGTAGTTTTTGTATATCTGGCATTTACCTGAGTTAGGCCATCTCACCTCTAAGATCTCTATGTCTAATATTAAAACCTGCCGGGGACTGAGGGCCTGGGCTTTTGACTTTCCAGTCATGATGATACCTACCACTTCACATAAAACTTGGACTTATGAAAATATTTCTTAAGACGTTAGACAAAGAAGTAAATTGTTTTAAATATTTGTGTAAAACATTTCCGACTCTGTGAGAGGCAAATTAAAAGAAGGAATCTTTATAGGCCCGCAGATTATGAGTTTAATAAAAGATACAGAATATAAAAATGTAGTGAAAGATAAGGAAACACATGCATGGGATGCTTTCAAGGAAGTTCTAAGGAACTATAAAAGAAACTAAAACCCAAACTATGTTGAGATAGTTGAAAATATGCTGGAAAATTCAGGATTCATGATGGTTGCAATATGAGCAGAAAAATTCACTTTTTACATTCCCATTTCGAATATTTCCGGCAAAATCTTTTGAACGTGAGTGAGTAAGGTGAAAAATTTAAAGAGATGGAAAAAGATACCAGGGGCGGTCGGACATAAAAATGATAGCCCATTGCTCTTGGACATAAACTGCAGTCAGTTACTAAAATCTGTTTTTGTTGAAGGTAAAAAAAAATTTTCCCCGCTAACGTCGAGAAAACGAAAATGCACTCAGCGGTTTTTAAAGCAACAAACCTTTGAGAAAGATTTTCGATAATTTTTCCATCTAAATTATAATCAATACTTAAAAGGGTTCTCCATCAAGTGGAGTTTCTTTTGTAGAATAGATGTCATGTCTAGTAGTAGTAGTAATGGTGGTATTAGAAATATTCAATTATGAAAGTTATATTCTAGAAAAAGACAATTTTCTTCTTTGGGACGTTTCCCCTCTATATTGAAGCTTTTTCAACCCTAAAGACAGAACACAAGGAACTAATTAACCTAACAACAATAAGCAAAAACTGTTTTGTTCTTTGTTTCATTAACAAGATTGTAACAAGAAGTATGAAATATGGTACAAGAAAAAACTTTTTTAAAAACTTACTTCAGAAAAGCTCGTCAAAAAGCCTGTTGGTAGTGAGTATGGGATCCATCACTTTGCCCTTGGTTAAACACCATTTTATTATTCTAGTTTAAACGCAATTGGCAAAATTAATAATTTTTTAATATAATTTAATTTTTGTTCAGTTGCATTTTAGTTCAAGCGTTTGTATTTTTCGTTGGCCAATAGGTGCATTTAATTTGAACGTAAATTAGGTAGTTTGACACTTTAGTCTGTTTTTTCGAGCTTACCATAGTAAATATTCAAGCAACCCTACTTTTGGATAATACACGCCTTGAAAAAATATACATGCTTCGATACTGACATAAATAAAAAAGACAATTATTTTATTTACGCTCCATTCCAAATTACTGCGGACCGGTTTTTTAACACTAAAAACGACAGTTTCATTTAGATTCTGTCTTTAATTGTCAGCCGCCATATTAAAATTGGAGGAGAAATTAGAATGAGGTGTATATTTCACTCAACTATGGACATTGGGAATTTAGTTCTCATTCTGTTATACTAACCATAAGTTAACAAATACAATAGGTAGGTCATTTTCATGTCTATACAATAAGCTTCAGGCTACTATGAACATAGGGGGCATCAAGTCTAATTTACTCTCCATGCCGTATGACCGATATGGATTCGAAGCACGCTGCAGTTTTATCTTTTGGAAATTTGTTTTGGTTTTATTATTTTGTTTTGTTTCTGTCTTGCTCGAGAAACAGATTGGTAAGTTCTTAAGTAAAATGATACATTTTCAAAACTAAAAATGGATGTCTACGAAGTTGCCGAAAAAATGCAGATGGTCAAATGGTATTATCAAGGCAGATCATTGAGACTTACTCAAGAACTTTTTTTGTAGAATTTTGAAAAGTTTGGTTGTGTAGTGGCAAGAAACCATAAAAAATCCACTGTTTTGAATGACGAGCAGGAAGTACGAGATAATTTGCGCTGCAGTGGAGGAAAATCAAAAGTTAACTAGCCACCAAATTGTCGAAGCAGTTGATACGTCTTCAGCCACTATCTTCCGGAGAACAACGTCCATGGATCCATCGTCGTATGGAATTTTGCGAAACAATGATGGAAAGGGCTAAACGTGATGAAAACTTTCTGAGATCTATTCTTTTCACAGATAAAAGCATTTTTCCATTATTGAATCACCATAACCCAACACACGTTCTCACAAACTAAATGTTTGGGGGGAGGTATTATAGGGGAACACGTAATTGGGCCATTTTTTATTGACGGCAATTTGAATGGTCCTAGATAGCAGCATATTATTCCAACTGCTAGGCAGTTGTTAGGTGTGAGATTTGGTGAAACTTGGTTTCAATAAGATAGTTGTCCCGCTCACAATGTTGGCCTTGTTAGGGAATATTTTGATAATGTATTTCCTAATCGGGTTATAGGTACACGAGGAACTATTTTATGGCCAGCTCGATAACCCGATCTTGCTCCTAATGACTTCTGTCTGTGGAGTTATATCAAAAATAAAGTTTACGGGCACGAAAGGGCTAATAATTTGAAAGAACTTCGGATTAAAACTGAAGAAGCTTTTCAAACTGTCACCCCTAACATGCTTGGAAACGTTAGAAGGGATTTTTATAATAGGCTCGGATATTGTCTAATCGAGCAAGGAGGACCTTTCGAACATTTGCTCTATTTTTTTTTGACTGGGAGAATCTTTTTTGTTTTTAGAATTTATTATTTTATTTTAAGAACTTGCTTTTATTTTGTTTCTCCTTATTATTTTCATTGTAACACGTTGTTAGTGATAAATCTGAGCAGTTGCAAATAAAACGCTCTAATTTATCAGTGACAAAAAACGAGAAAATTACATTATACAAATTTGCGTATTTATTGACCAAATTCCGGTTTCATTGACTACGCTTCACATGGCACCGTGTTGAGAGGCGTAATAAACGCAAGATGCGAACGGTGATCGTAAGCCTGTGAGTTGGTTGCTCCACTGATAGGTGTGCGGTGTCCCTGCGTGTACGTACAATGGCAAATTGGACTTCTTCTGGCCTATGTTAGCAGTAGCCTGAAGCGCTCTGTATGTGATACTTACGCCCGGTTGTTCAATGCTCGTTCAAAGCCAGTTCAGTATTTGAACTTGTTTTATGGAAAATGATGAGTTGTTCAATGGTCGTTTAGAACTTAAACGAAATTTTTCCGGGCTCTTGAACCTGGTTCACTTGAACGCCCATTTTTGAAGGGGTTCAAGCGGAAGTTCAGTTAAAAAAAAAAACATTTTTTTTTGTTTAAAAAGGAGAAATATAAATAAAAAAATATATTTATAGTTTAAAAGAGGTCCTTTTGCAAATAAAAAAGTATAATTTAGCCAAAATTTTAGAGTTTAAAAAAATTTGTTATTTCATGTATTGTTTGACATTTGTCCCAGTCCAAACTGCTGGTTGAGACGAATTTTTAACTTTTATAAAATGGACCAACTAACAGATGATGAAAACTTTGTGAAGATTATTATGATAATTCAGGAAGATATATGAAGCCGAGGCCAGATTATTTTTTTATGGAAGATAGTGATAGTGACGTTGGCCAAATTGGAGAAAGAATCAAACAGCAAACTCAGCAATTTCAAGTGACAGTAAATAAAGTTACGCCGTTTTTTGAAATAGAATAATTTGAAAAGTTTCATATCCAATGAGCTCTTGTGCGTAAGCCCCTATGTCAGTTTTGTGTAACCTTTTCTGAAACTTTTGTATGAATAAATTTGTGTTTAGTTTTTTGTTTAATCACCATTGGAGGTTATTTAGACAAAAGCCTGTGCCTTACTTAATATTTTTTTTTCTTTCTGAAATCGTGCTTTTAACAACGACAGAGATGGTGCCCTTAAAACTCAGGTATTGCGCTACAGGAAATTTTTTAATTACAATTGGTAATTTTATAAGCGTATCCCAAAGTACAGCCAGCAAAGTAGTGTGGAGAATCTTTCCAGCAATCTGGTTACTATATCCAAGTTTCGTCCATCCAGCTAGAACCGAAGAGAACAAAAATCAACCGCTCTTTTAAACAATACAAAATAAAACAAAATATTAACAGCCTTTTCCTTTTTTTGGACCAGTGCGCACTCAGTGTATCTTTATCCTTTATTTTGATGCGAAACAGAAAAGGATAGAGATACATTTAGTGCGCACCGGTGCTTCAAAAGGAAAACGCTATAAGGATTGTGTGTTATTCTACACAAAATATTACAGTTGACCAGTTTATTATTACCTACTTTCAATAAAGTAGGTCGACAGTTAAACTTCAGTCAACTGAACTGAGGTCAAATTGTGATTAAACAACGAAAGACTAATAAAGCTGAACCAGGTTCATCCTTGAATCAAGTTCACTTGAACCCGCAGTTGAACCTTGATTGACTAGCCGGGCCTTAACCTTCAAAGACAATGATAAGCGGACTTACGTCATTGTTGCCTCTGAAAACGTATTTCTTTGTTGCCAATAGTTCATAGTAGAATGAGCTTTTCTTTAGACCTAGGGCAGGGTGTTTGAGTTCAACATCTTCATCCCATTGTTGTCATGTTAACCTAATACGTTTTCCCCTGTTTATAATATTATTTAAAATACCTTCAATAATTTTTAGTTCCGTTTAATTAAATGGTCTAGATATAGCAATAAAAATCTATGTTTCTAAAAAAAACCTAATAATGTACAAATATAAAAATAGGGAAAAGGTGCTATGTAAATCCATATTCACACTGAAATTAATGACAAGCCGGCAACACAGATTTCCTGCCTTTGTTTACCAAGAATCGCCAAATATGATGAATTCTAACCTAATATTTAGTTAATATTTTAATTTGACGTACCTGTGAAACGAAATACTGCGGTCCCCTGGCTTCTGTTTCAATTTGCTTATTATAATACACATAAACACTACTGACAAGTGCTGAAACTTTCACTTTCAAAAAAATAATGACATTCCAGGAAAAATCGAAAAACCGCAACAAACAATCAATGTTTCCACGTTGACTACAAAAGAAGATGTTTAAGGAAAACACATGTTAATTTTCAAAAAACGTCAAAAGTTTTAAATGGGTTGTGAGTATTATATATTGTGTATGTTGTCTTAAACCTCATTAATTAATTAATAAATAAACGTACAAACTTAATCCAAATTTAATAAGTTTTTTGTTGCATAATTTTGTTATTAAAATTGACAACACAGATTTCTTTCTCCCCTTTCCCCACTGCAGATGTTGCAGTCAAACAACCAGTGTAACCAGACAGACCAGACTCCTTCAAGTAGTAGTGCATCGAAACGCCACGCCCCGAGCCGCCGCACAATCTGCGTGTACGCCTCCGGTTCATGTATTATTGGCGAATGCGCAATCAACTGAGCAAAAATTTTAACTACATTTTTATGTTAATGTTACGTGTTCTCAAAAGATTTGTATGTTTTGATCTTGATTGTGATTTTAAGTATTTAAGTACTGTTATTTTAAATTTTAAATTCTTAAATTGTGTATGTGTGTGCATGTGAGATATTTTAAATTAAGAGTTACAGAAATAAGATCTTGCCTAACCGAGACCGATTTTACGACGATGCTAAAACTAATTTTGTAAAGTTGTTAAGCAAATAAAGATATTGATTGATTTATTGATTGATTGATAAATTCCTGGTTTGATAAACCATAGACGTTCATGGCATTCTACTACAAAATAAACCTCACTAGTATTTTTGATGGAATCCCTTCAACTCAACTTTCTCATACTTAGATGGATTACAAAAAAACATGTTTTTGAATGCTGGTTGTGCTGCCTGGCATTAGGGTGGCGTTCCCAGCCAACACGGTTCCCTCGGACCTTCGTCCGTCCGATGTGGATTGCCGAATTTGCCGTCATCAGCACGACATCGATTTACGACATCGCTTTGCGATGTAGGCCCAATATATGTTGGCCGACGCAGCGTTAGACTGTAGCCCGCCATCGAACCAATGGTAAATTTTACTTTTTGCTGACATCGGCATACCGCCGCCGTACGATTAAGGTCCAATATGGTTTAACCATATGGTACCGACCATCCGCCAATAACTGCTTAATTGGGTCGGTGTAACGTAGGCCTGCTAGTCTCGGCCCGACATCGGTAAACTATTCAAGTCCGATATTGATTCCTTAAGCGGTCCAACATCGGCGATTGACGAAGGTCCGTCGGTGGTAGCTTAAAGCGGCCCGACAATGGCAAACCACAAAGGTTCGATAATGGGTGCATAATAAGGCTGCCTCTCAAAGCGGCTCAACGTCGGTGATTGACGAAGGTCCGTCGATGGTTGCTTGATACGATCCGACATTGGCAAACTACAAAGTTTCGATAATGCGGGTGCCTAACCAGTCGGGCTAGTTTAAGTGGTAGAAGAGGTGATTCTTGTAGAGAAGTATCACCATCTGGTCAAGTCCGCATTCTAGTTTTGAAATATCTTTGCAGTTGCCGATTCTCGTCCGATTAAACAAAGTTCCAATCAGACCGTCGTCGGCCCTACAGCAAATAAAGTGGGCGTCGGCATAAAGTCGACTATAGTAAATCGGGCCATCGTCAGTTGCCGATTTTCGACCGATTAAACAAAGTTCCAATCGGATCATCGTCAGTCCGAAAGTGGTATCGGCGTAAAGTCGACTGTGGTAATGTGGATTTCCGTCAGTTGCCGATTATTGACCGAAAACTGAAAATCGCAATCTGTCCAATATCGGACCAGAATGTAGTCGCCGATACCGACACATTGCCGACGTTGTCGACATTGGCCCGATTCAATACCGACGATTTGTGTTTGCTGGGTTGTTACTTTTTTTTAAATAGGACACTCTGCATAGTGTGAAAAACTAAGGGTTTTTCTTTCTGATTTCGAAACTCACCAACATGTTACCTTTCCGTTCAACCGTTTTTGAATTAAATGGCAAAATCATCAAACAAAAAAAAATGATATGCGCGGTATTATTTCGGTTTTATTTTGTGTCTTTGCTACGTTTAGAAGTTAGTATCAGATAATTTGTTGCTCAAAGTAACTATATATATTTTGTGAAATTGCACGTAAAACAAGAACCTAAACTTTTCAGAGAGGTTTAGCATGTGCGTGGGCTTGCCTCGATCAATATTGTATTTTACGTAACATTTTTTATTCGATTTTAATAATTCAATGTAAACTTTACCGCAAAAAAGTTTTTTAAATATATTAAAATGTAAAAAATATAATACTTTATGAAAAACACAATTTTAGTTACAGTCTGTAAGTGTTTTTTAATGATAAGCTTTTATAAAACGCAATAAAAACTTTAAAATATTTGTTTTTAGCTTTCCGAACCCTTAACAAAGGCGATGGCGCTTATTAAAATATAGGTGCCTTTTGAGTTTAATCACGGACCCGAGATCAAAAATAGTAGTTTTTACAACTAGTGGCTAAAATGGTGCTTTTTAACAAGCGCGGTTTTAATCAATGAGTGCAACGAGTGACTTAAAAACGCAAGCAAAAAAGCACAGTTTAGCCGCCAGTTGTAAACCTTATTTTTTAATATAATAAAATAAAATAGAAAAAATGGTTATTTAAATAAAAAGATACAAAAAGTTGATGATTATTTAATTTTTTGAAAGTATTTTTGTGCAAAAATAATAAAAAACATTTTTTCTTATACCTTTATCAAAAACGTAATTTTAGTAACTGTCTGCAGATAACTAAAGCATGGCTTTTTTGGTTACCGATGCAAAAAAAAACTTTTTTTAACACGGGTGCAAAAAAAAATTTCTGTCCGTTTTTTACCCAAAATGAAAGAGAAATAGCCAAAATGAAAGAGAAATAGCAGAAAATAGTAATATTGTAAAACTAAACCATTTCCGCCAGTTTTCACCCAGTAGTTACGAAAAAATTATGGTGTGTTGCGAGAAGTGCTATTCGTTCGAGATTTTTAAAAGTATTTTTCTGTTTTTCTTGGATTTCTTGATAAAAGTATTTAAAAAAATAGTGTTTACAACCCGCGGCTAAAGTGTGCTTTTTTTTACTCGCGTTTTTAAATACCTTGCTGCGCTCGTTATTTAAACCAACGCTTGCAAAAAAAAGCACTATTTTAGCCATTATTTTTGCACCCCTTAACAATACAAATATGGTTTGTATCGGCAACCAAACAAGTCATGGTTTTATAATTTGTCGGCAGTGAGTAAAATCGTATACTTGATAAAGGTATAAAAATAATAGTTTTCACAACTAATGTCTAAAATAGTGCTTTTTTTACAAGCGTTGGTTTAAATAATTTTTTTCCAAGAAAACCAAGAAAAATAGGAAAATACTTTTTTTTTATACCTTCATCAAAAACATGATTTTAGTAACTGTCTGCAGATAACTAAAGCATGGCTTTTTTGGTTACCGATGAAAAAAAAACTTTTTTTTTGGTCACGGGTGCAAAAGAAGATTTCTGTCCGTTTTTTACCCAAAATTAAAGTGAAATAGCGGAACATAGTAATATTGAAAAAATCTAATTATTCTTGCCTAAAAAGTAACCCATTTCCGCCAGTTTTCAGCAAGTATTTACGAAAAATTCATTTAAAAACATCGTCAAAATATCAAACTGTCAAAGATTAAAATGTCGCAACAATGAACGTCACCGCGTAAAATAGGACATATCTATGAAAACGATTGTTGTAAAGATGGTGTGTTGCGAGAAGTGCTCTTCGTTCGAGATTTTTAAAAGTACTTTTCTGTTTTTCTTGGATTTTTTGATAAAGGTATTAAAAAAAAAATAGTGTTAACAACTCGCGGCTAAACTGTGCTTTTTTTACTCGCGTTTTTAAATACCTCGCTGAAAAAAAAACACTATTTTAGCCACTAGTTGTGAAAACTACTATTAAAAATCTTGAACGAAGAGCACTTCTTGCAACACACCATCTTTACACTATAAATCAAGGCGGCCGGTAAATGAAATAACTATGTTTTTTGTTTGATATGTTGACGATGTTATTAAATGATTTTTTCGTAAATACCTTTGACTTCGGGGGGGGGGGGGAGATTTAGGGATAAATAATAAGAAAAACAAGGAAAAAGGTGCTTACAAGCGCGGACTTGGGCTTAAATGTAGAGGAACCCCTCATGTGTTTACAAAACTTTTTGGGAAAATAACACTTAAAGTACAATTTTTGACTTAAAATATAAACTGGTATATCGATGGGGTTTTGGGAATTTCAGATGTTTATTTACCCTTAATTTGTTTGTGAAAATGTCAAAATGCGCCGCAGGCGAAAATTTTTGCGAAAATGACACTTAAAATGCCATTTTTGGCACCAAATCGCAAGCAAAATGTTTTGATTAAAATTACATTAAAAAACCATTTTGACACGAAATCGTAAAAATGAAAGACGTAATAGCGCCGCTGGCGAAAATTTTTGCAATTTATGATTGTTTACAGATTTTTGTTAAAAATTAAATTCCAGGACTCTTGTATTTTATTCCCTCTATATTTTATTTCTGCTGTTATTTGAATGTGAAAATTTTCTCCCCGCCCCCTTCGGTCATCATGTTTTTGGTGAAGGTATAACAATTTTTTTAAACAATATTCTTAAATATTTGCATAAGAAGTGTTCAAGGTCCATGGTCCATGGCCGTTTATTGATTTTATATCAATTATTATCCAGTTTGTTTATTGAAGCCTTCCCCGCCATATTCCCTTACTATCCAGTGTTCCGTTACATTTATGCTGTGACTCGCGATCAGTTTCCTTGAGAGCGATTGCCTATTCTTTATTTTTCGACTGAGGCATTTGTCACTTAAGCCGACCTGCTTGAACTTTTGCCTTTTCAGTTACATTTGTTATTCTGGAGCTATTGACTGCTGACACCAGTTAGTTTAGGCAAAATTTTTTGCAGTATATTTGAATATATTATTCTTTATTGATTTTACCATTAAATATGAGGATTAGTTAGAGGCTGTCAATATATACTGGTATGTAGTTTAAGGACTAAAATATTTTATCGTAATTTAAGCGGTAAAGTTTTTGTTAATCGTTTATTTTTGTAGATTTTTAGAATAAAAAACTCACTTTTTTCAAGTTCACTGTTTGTTTAGCGTTTAGAAAACGTACTGCTAAAAATAAATTTTATATTTGTAAAAATTAGAAATGTTTAAGGATGTTGTAAAGAGCAATCAGTATTAAAAAAAGTATTTTAGGGAAAGATAAAGATAATTTAACGCCATTTATTGTTAAAAATTTTGAATTTTCTGTTTTGTCATCTGTCTGTTGTCATCTTGAGTGGTGTCGTGCATATGATTTTTATTTTAACATTTTTATCCATAAAAAATCGAATAAAGGTTTACTCTAAAAATTCCCTCGCTCAGAAGAACATATATAAAAATCCACTACTCATATACACATACACTCATAACCACACTGTTCAGGTGTGTATTCAGACTTTTCCAAGATGTACTCGGCCATTTTCACAAACGTTTCCAAAGTGCATCCAGACTTTTCCAGAGTGTATCCAGACTTTTCCAAGGTCTTTCCAGTCTTTTCCACAGTGTAGTTAGACTTTTCCAGGGTATTTCCAGAGTGTATCCAGACTTTTCCCGGGTCTTTCCAGACTTTTACAGTTTGTATCCAGACTTTTCCAGAGTGTATCCAGACTTTTCCAGAGTGTATCCAGACTTTTCCAGGGTCTTTCCAGACTTTTCCAGAGTGTATCCACACTTTTCCAGAGTGTATCCAGACTTTTCCAGAGTGTATCCAGACTTTTCCAGGGTCTTTCCAAACTTTTTTAGAGTGTATCCAGACTTTTCTAGAGTGTATCTAGACTTTTCCAGGGTCTTTCCAGACTTTTCCAGGGTGTATCCAGTCTTTTCCAGAGTCTATCCAGAGTGTATCTAGAGTTTTCCAGGGTCTTTCCAGACTTTTTAAGGGTGTATCCAGACTTTTCTAGGGTTTATCCAGACTTTTCTAGGGTTTATCCAGACTTTTCGTGGATGTATCCAGACTTTTCAGGGTGTATCCAGTCTTTTCCAGAGTCGTTCTAGACTTTCTCAGGGTGTATCCTGACTTTTCCTCGGTATTTTCAGACTTTTCCAGGGCGTATCCAGACTTTTCCTGGGTGTATCCAGAGATTCCAGAGTGTATTCAGACCTTTACGGGGTTTAGCCAGACTTTTCCAGGATGTATCCAGAATTTCTTTCGAGTATACGGACTTTTCCAATACATTTTATATGTGCTAGGTATACAGACCGCTTCAAGCTACTGCGAACATAGGGCGAAAGAAGTCTAATTTGCCAGTGTACGTACATGCAGAGACACCGCACGCCTATCAGTGAAGCAACCAACACTCAGGCTTCCGATCGCCATTCGCTGCCGTTCGCCGCCTTTCGCCTTGTATTTAGTACGCCTCTAACCACGGTGCTGTGTGGAGCGTAGTCAATGAAACCCGAATTTGGTCAATAAATACGCAAATTTTTATAACGTAATTTTCTTATTTTTTTTGTCTGCTCAGATTTATCAGTGACGACGTGTTACAATGAAAATAATAAGGAGAATCAAAATAAAAGCAAGTTCTCAAAATAAACTAATACATTCTAAAAACCAAAAAGATTCTCCCAGTCAAAAAAAAATTAAAGCAAATGTTCGAAAAGTCCTCCTTGCTCGGCTAGACAATATCCGAGCCTACTATAAAAACCCCTTCTAACGTTTCCAAGCATGTTAGGGGTGATAATTTGAAAAGCTTCTTCAAAAACAGATAGAAGTCATTAGGAGCAAGATCGGGAGATCGAGCTGGCCATAAAATAGTTCCCCGTGTACTTATAACCCGATTAGGAAATACATTATCAAGATATTCCCTAACAAGGTCAACATTGTGAGCGGAACAACCATCTTGTTGAAACCATGTTTCACCAAATCTTACACCTAACAACTGCCTAGCAGTTGGAATAATGTGCTGCTGCAGTAGATCCAAGTATCTAGGATCATTCAAATTGCAATTGCCGTTAATAAAAAACCCCCCCCCCCCCAAACATTTAGTTTTTGGGGATACTGTGTTCTTACGTCAAAATACAAATGCAAATTTTCCCTCGACCAATATCGAACGTGTGTTGGGTTATGACGATTTGACCATTTGACCATCTGCACTTTTTCGGCAACTTCGTAGACATCCATTTTTAGTTTTAAAAATGTATTATTTCAATTAAGAACTTACCCATCTGTTTCTCGAGCAAGGCAGAAATAAAACAAAATAATAAAAACAAAATGAATTTCCAAAAGATAACACTGCAGCGTGCTTCGAATCCACCTCGGTCGTACGGCACGGAGAGTAAATTGGACTTGATTCCCTTTATGTTCGCAGTAGCTTGAAGCGGTCTGTATATAGAGTCAGACTTTATTGTTTCTAAAACCGTTTCGTTTTACATGTGCTATACATATTTATAAGATTTTTGTCCATAAATCACGCAAAAACGGTGTGACCTGAATCTTAACTTAGTCTACTTTTTATTTAACATTTCGTTTAATAACTCGAGATATATGGCGCATGAATTTTTCAAGAGTTTTTTGCATTTTTTATGTGATATATATGTAGTCAAAAATTTTGGTGCCATTCAACTACGATTTTTAAAAGCTTTCGAAAGAGGTATCACACTGTAAGAAAAAATATATTTTTTTTAGGGATGACCTACCGACAGACCGACCGACAGACCGACCGACAGACCGACAGAGAGAGCGATGGCGCGTGGTTATTACTATTTGGAACCCCAAAATTCGTGAAGGATCATGAAAATCTCGAAATGCGATTTTTAGATGATTACATTACTTCCCTTGGCGAGAGAAGTTAAAAGGGCAAAAATTGTAATTTCTTAAAGTGTGAAGTGTGTAAGACAAAAGGTAGTATTAATTAATTTTAATCAAATTTCTTTACAGTTTTTAAAATTACCAAAAAACGTGTCTTACTTTGAAGTATAAAAATATAAGTGGTGTTTAACTAACCTATTTCACCTACGACCAGCGAATAATACTAATTTTATGACCATGTCCACCCGATTTTAATGGCTCATTTACGGTCCTACGATAATAATAAAGCTTAGACGTAAACCAAAAGATGGCGTGACAAGCGATGAAACTTTAGTTTATAAGAGCACTAATAATTGACGCAGAAATGTGAATTAAGTATTTTTCTATATTTTTAAAAAACGTAAATAAATGCAATATAATTCTAGTAGCTAACCAAAAATAATTCCCGTTAAATTGAAATATTACGCATTTTGAAGAAAAAATCCTTGCTATTAAAAAGATATATGAAAAGTAAACTTATTTGATTTAACATTTTAGATAGAACGTCATTGAAACTTCAGATTATGAAGGTTGTTGACTTAAGAGTGTTCTCGTTTGATATTTTGAATAATTTCGAATATTTATGATGACATTTTGAATGGTCCTACGATAATACTAAAGCTTAGACGTAAACATAAATGTGAATTTAGTACCTAACCAAAAATAAGTTCCGTTAAATTGACATACTACGCATTTTTAAGAAAAAAACCTTGCTTTTAAAAAGATATATGAAAAGTACCTTAGTAAACTTATTTGATTTACCATTTTAGATAGAATGTCATTGAAACTTCAGATTATGAAGATTGTTGATATTTATTTTATTACACTAACTCGCATGTTACGGTTATTACACGCTCAGATAAATTAAGACACTCGCCTGCGATTCGCGTCTCAAACTTTATCTTCGCGTTCTAATGACCATCATGACATGCTTGTTATGTAAACCACTATTCAGGTTCCATTATGGCCGTAAAATAACGTTAAAAAACGGGAATTTTGATTTCGCACATGTAATCGCGTAAATGCCTCAAACCTTTAGTGTAACGACTCCAACTCTTTAGCTTACCTCCCACTTTTTAATAATTTCTTAAACACTTAACAAAAATAAAAGTATAAAATACCATTCCCCACACTCTCTTAAATATTTCTTTGGTTTATCTCCCACCAGCCCCACCCATATTCCTTTTGATAATAAATGTATGTTTATTCGTAAAAAAATTTAGTTTTTAGCCCCACCCCACTCAATTCTGCGCTTGCACATGCAGGTGGGTTATTAGGGAGTTGATGCTATTCTCTGGATTCTCAGGTTCTTTTTCTTTTTTCTTTCATCGATTATTTTGGAAACATTTATTTCATGATTTTTAGTGTGAGCATCGGTTTCAATTGAAACATAGTTTTTTAAGCTCACATTATTATTTCTTAAGTTTGGAAATAATTAAGCTAGTGGAATATCAATATCATCTTTTTAAAGTGATATTATGTCTTTGGCAAAAATTTTCCAGCCTTAAATCTTTTCAGTTTAAATGCTTCTGCTACTTCCAAATCTTTTTTTTTTAATCACAGGCCCATATATTGGTATATTTTTATTCCTGGCCTTGCAAAACCAATTAGAAACTACCTTATGAAATACCACTACATTTATTTTTAGGAAAACGTTTAAAGACCAAAACCAAAACGCTTTTGTTATTCAATCTAATTAGGTATTTTTCAGAAAAAGTCTGTAGTCATGAAATAATTTTACCGCCTCGGTATAAAGTTAATTTAAATTTCGTCTAACTCCTCAAATTTCTTGTGCTTAACAATCACTGATCGAAAAACCAAAAGGTCTTTCTCGGAACGATTTGGAATTACATTCTTGTTTTATTGACAGCTTCGTCTTTTGTAATAAACTGTGTAATAGCTATTTTCTTAACTAGTGTTAGGAACTATATTTTTTCTACGACCGTATTTCATGTGACAAATTTATTTGAAATATTTTAAAAAACACATACAAATACCGCAGAAAAAATTAGAAAATAACTTGAGTGATCAATTTTGTACCTAGATTAGCATTTTGTGAATATATTTTAAAAAAAATAAAATGCAAGTTTAACAATGTATTATATTGAATAATTTTATAAAAACCACGACTTTAACTCTTCCACACCAGTGCTAGAAATAGTGTGGATAAAGCAGTGACTTTCGTTGCTGAATACTACATACTAAGAAAAAGTATGTTGCTTATTTATGAAGTTATTTGGCAAAAATATTTAGTTTTTAATATTCTCAGCATTCGTTAATATACCGGGTGGGCCAATAAATATTTATAAATTAAAAATATAAAAATCTATGAACTCTGAAGTATATAATTCTGAAGTATACACCTAAATCAAAATTTTTTATTTTGTATATTCTGGGAACTTTGTACCAGGTAGGTCTAAGGTCTAACTTCTCACATCTTTATAAATTTTTTAAAATTTTGTCATGTTTGATAGACTACGTCTTTCTCTTAGCGCAGCGTATATATTTTTTAAGGCTAACTACTTCTTAGGAAAATGTGTGATATATCCTAAAATTAAGTGAATTATGAGAAATTTGAAATTTTTAAGTTGCTATATTTAAAAAACATATCTTTTTAAAAAACCAAAATTTTACGGAAATATAGCTATGTGTCTAAGGAAACTAACTGCAAAACTTTAGGAAGGTTATTTTTTTGTTTACAAGTTACGATTTTCTATTTACACCTATCACATAAATCCTTTACGTCTGAAAAATAACACAGGCCAACACACATTTTGGTACCGGCGATTTTTGAACTGTTCCTGGGTAATTTTTGGGTTAAGAATCCGAAATAGCCTTCAGATTTTGTCTATCGGATCTAGTTTTTAAAATAGGAATTATTTACTTTTTTTTAACCTCTATATATATTTTATGTTTTAGCTATGACTATTGCCAGTAATAAAAAAAAACACATATAATTAAATATTTATTAGAAATAGTAGCTTAATATACATTCATACTCATATTAGTCACTATCACCTACAAATTTTCTTTTATATGACTTTCTAGCATGGAGTTTACTAGTGTAGTCTCGCGAAAGGCTCCAACAGTAGTCGGCCATCATGGGGCTATCCCATCGCCCTTGATATCGATCTTTCATAGTTTTAATAACCTGATGGAATCTTTCTCCCTGTTCTTCACTACAGTCACCTAAATTTTCTGGAAAGCAATCTAGATGGCTGTGACGGTAGTGAACTTTTATACCCATGTTACAACCGAGAATATGAAAATTTGAAAGCATAGTTTCCACTAATTCTATGTAATTGTCTGCTTTGTGATTTCCAAGAAAATTTTTAATTACTTGAACAAGTGAACCCGCACTGTGAACTGTGGATCTTTAATAAGTTGCCTTATTTGAGGACCATCAAATATACCAGCTTTTAGTTTTTCCGTGCTAATCCCAGGAAATTTACGTGACAAGTACCCAAAATAACTTCCATCTCGATCTAACGCTTTCACAAAACTGCTTCATAAGCTCCAACTCGTTATGCAAGGGTGGTAGTAAGATTTTTTCTCTTGTAACCAAAGGTTCATTCACTACGTTTTGTTTTTCTCGAACCATAGTATTTCTTAAAGGCCAATTTCTCTTAACCCAGTGCTGCCCCCAGCTCTGCTGTTCCGAAGACATAAAAAACAGGGGTATTTTGTATATCCACTTAGTTGTCCAAGGAGAAAGTTTACCATTTTCAAATAAACACTGATGTTCTTCGTATTTAATTTGTTTCAAAACTTGTGCTATTTTTTTATACTCCTCTTTCATGGTAGCAGAATGTCACACAGGCACTGAAGAATATTTATTACCGTTATGTAAAAGGACAAATTTTAAACTACGTTTTGAACTGTCAATAAAAAGGCGCCAATCGTCTGAAGTGTATTCTGGCAACCCCATCTTTTCTAAGAGTCCTTTTATATCGTTACAGAATACCAGCTTATTTTCCTGAGCGGAAAAAGGCAGCAGATCCTTTTCTCTCTTAGGATAAAATGTAACGTTAGTGCCTGGATAAGGAAAGTTCTTTTCTTTTTATCTGAATGCAAGTAATTCAGCACACTCCTTTGAGAGGTATAGGTCTCTTACGAGATCGTTCTGTTCTTGTTGATTAAAACACTGAGGAGTTGTTAAATCTGCTTTAAATTCACTGTCGTTTTCTGATTGCATGTTTTTGTATCATCTTACGGGATTTCAGAAAGACTGCTGAAGGTTGGAATGGGCATTTCCTTAGAGTGCGGTACAGGTCTTCTTGCAGAATCTAGATAAGGATATGTCCATTTATTTTGATTGTTCCTATTTATGCGTTTAATATTAATGGGACAAAAATAGCAGTCATCATAATGGTTACGTGGTTCCCTCCAAACCATTGGTACACCAAATTTCAGGAACTTTCTGTTTCCAATTGTCCACTGTCGCAAAAGTTTAACACATAATTTACACACCACATGTGAAGCCCAATATTTATCTTGATCTCCCAAATGAACGCCAAAATAGGCAGGATAAGACCTTTTCACAAATTCAGAAATAGTTTTTCTACTTTCTTTCAAAGTGTATTCGCCACATACATAAAAAAAAACATCTGGAAGGTTTAGACAGCTACACCTGCTTGTGGATGCCATTGTTTTAGTTTTAACATTATAAAACGACGAAAATGTACAAAAAATTATGACACAACTTTATTTGCAAAAACTAAACAATATACTAAGTCGAGAAGGATAAAGGTAGACAAAAGGTACTATGTTTCCAAAACCAATTAGTCGGGATTGAGCAGGTATGGGGAGATCGGATCATAGGGAATTCCAAATATAAAATAGCTAATAAAATTAATAGGATTAAGTAATGCAGGTTAACCAGGTGTAGGAATATTGGTTTGCGGACAATTATATCCTAGTGTTAAATACCAAATTTCTATTTTGAATTTTAAAGAGATTGTTGATTTATTTATTTTTGCCTTTTATTAGAACTAAATTCAAATAGTCTCTATCTCAAAGACTAGAGCTGATAGAAAAAATCTGCTGTCAGTTTTAGAATCAGCATATGAAGTATATCTAAAATCAGTTCTTATATCTCAGGCACCAAAAATGTTTTTTTAATTTGTTGGCCTATGTAATAGGGTGATCTACGACGAAAAATGGTTATGGTAGGTAATATTTGTTAAGACCTTTCCATAACTGCTTTTAAAAAAAAATTGATGTTTTTTTACGAATATAAAGGAAAATTAATCAAAAACCTACAAAAATCAAAAATTAATATTTGTTTAACTACAAAATCGATAATAATAAAAAATTTGAGCATCTTAATACTTCTGCACAGCGCTGATATTTTATTAGGTGTCACCAAAAATTGCAAGATGTGATTTGCAGGGTATTGAATTTAATACAAATAAAAAACTCGAAAGAATGTAATCCCGGCCTGAAACATGGCATTTTTAAACGCGCTGTACTGCCCTGTAGATGTCTTAAGAATAAATTTCAATAAAGTCGGTTTTGTACTTAAAAAGGTAATTAATTTTTTTTTTTTTTTAGATAAGTTGATAAATCACTCTGTATATTCATAAAAAAAGCCTAAAGTTATTTTTAAAAACCGGTTACGGAAAGGTCTTAACCCCTCTATAAGTGTTTCGTCGTAGATCACCCTCTATATGTTTCAGATATAAAGGGTTCATGTGATATATATACATAAAAAAAAATCTCAAACACAAAAAACATAACGCTCTCATATTTTTTAGGTTAATTTCCTGAGACATGTAGCAAAGTTTCTGTAAAATTTTAAATTAAACAAAAATCATATGTTCTATAGATAAGTCAAAAAAGTCAAATATCTTATTATTTACTTAAGTTGAGGATGTATCATACATTTTCCCAAGGAATAGTTAGCATTTAAAAAATTATACTCTGCTCTAAGAGAAATATGTAGTCTATCAAATACAAGAAAACTTTTAAAAATTTATAAAGATGTGAGAAGTTAGAGCCTGCGCGTTAGTTAGTGGTGGAGGTGTCGGTTTCGTTCCTTTTGAGTACCAAACAATATTTTAAATTTTTATTATGTTTTACAGTGACGTAGGGGGAATACTTAGGGAAATTCAAGTTTTTTTTCCGTCAATAGTTTTTTTTAGTTTGGCAATACAATTTAATGCTTCTAAGAGGTGTCTAAATGTACCCATTAAGAAGGCCATAATATTAGTTTTTAAAAGTTGTAATTTTTGCCAGTAAACTCTGGGCTAAAATTTTTTTAAATTTTCAAAAAATTTTGGTGAATGATTTTTTAAACCAAATCTTGAGAATCGCGGTAAATTACAAAACATAAAATTTAACTTATTATCCGTTTTTTTGTTCCGTACAAATACCTAGGTTACTAGAGTTCAAATATTTGTGGAATCAGCAAATTAGCGTAAAAGTGCCGAAAGTGCCTCCATAAAGTGAAAAACGTAAGTAGACGTATTTTACTATTGTTTTTATGTAATCTTAAGTTAGGCGGTTGCAAGTGTAGGATTAAATCAGCGAAAGTCTGATTTGGCTAGTTAGTTTTTTTTTTTGAGGTTGTGCCTTGTTGTATCTTTTGGTTAAACAAATAAATATTATTAGTAAAACTAATTCTTAAACTGGGTAGGCAACTAATTTTCTCTATAGCTGCACTAATCATAATTTTTTAATTCATTAATTCTTTAAGAATTCTTAGTACCCATAATGGAGCTATATCCCTGCGTCACAAGTTAATTGCTAACCCGTTTTGACCTATACCTCTAGTAGAAAATTGTGGTAAGGTTGGTACTCTCCTTTTGTGCGAAAGCCAAGGGGCAGTAGTTTCAGTTTTTTTAAAAGAATAAAATAAGTCACGTCGCGTAATTTAACGTAATTACTCTAAGTATTTCACTTTTTATACAGACCGCTTCAAGCTACTGTGAACATAGGGGGAATCAAGTCCAATTTACTCTCTGTGCCGTACGACCGAGGTGGATTCGAAGCACGCTGCAGTGTTATCTTTTGGAAATTCATTTTGTTTTTATTATTTTGTTTTATTTCTGCCTTGCTCGAGAAACAGATTGGTAAGTTCTTAATTGAAATAATACATTTTTAAAACTAAAAATGGATGTCTACGAAGTTGCCGAAAAAGTGCAGATGGTCAAATGGTACTATCAAGGCAGACCATTGAGACTTATTCAAGAATTTTTTTTGGAGAATTTTGTAAATCGCCCAGAACCTAGTTTATCCACGATTTATAGGTTTGTGCAGAATTTTGAAAAGTTTGGTTGTGTAGCGCCAAGAAACCATAAAAAACCCACTGTTTTGAATGACGAGCAGGAAGTACGAGATGTGATGATTTGCGCTGCAGTGGAGGAAAATCGAAAGTTAACTAGCCACCAAATTGCCGAACCAGTTGATACGTCTTCAGCCACTGTCTTACGTGTTCTCAAAAAGGATGGTTATCATTCTTACAAAGCGTCAAAAACGCATCAAATTTTTCCTGAGGGCAACTATCGTCGTATGGAATTTTGCGAAACAATGATGGAAAGGGCTAATCGTGATGAAAACTTTCTGAGATCTATTATTTTCACAAATGAAAGTACTTTTCCATTATTGAATCGTCATAACCCAAAACACACGTTCGATATTGGTCGAGGGAAAATTTGCATTTGTATTTTGACGTAAGAACACAGTATCCCCAAAAACTAAATGTTTGGGGGGGTATTGTAGGGGAACACGTAATTGGGCCATTTTTTATTAACGGCAATTTGAATGGTCCTAGATACTTGGATCTACTGCAGCAGCATATTATTCCAATTGCTAGGCAGTTGTTAGGTGTGAGATTTGGTGAAACATGGTTTCAACAAGATGGTTGTCCCGCTCACAATGTTGGCCTTGTTAGGGAATATCTTGATAATGTATTTCCTAATCGGGTTATAAGTACACGGGGAACTATTTTATGGCCAGCTCGATCACCCGATCTTGCTCCTAATGACTTCTATCTGTGGAGTTATATCAAAAATAAAGTTTACGGGCATGAAAAGGCTAATAATTTGGAAGAACTTCGGATTAAAATTGAAGAAGCTTTTCAAACTATCACCCCTAACATGCTTGGAAACGTTAAAAGGGGTTTTTATAGTAGGCTCGGATATTGTCTAGCCGAGCAAGGAGGACTTTTCGAACATTTGCTCTAATTTTTTTTTTGACTGGGAGAATCTTTTTGGTTTTTAGAATGTATTATTTTATTTTGAGAACTTGCTTTTATTTTGTTTCTCCTTATTATTTTCATTGTAACACGTCGTCACTGATAAATCTGAGCAGTTGACAATAAAACGCTCTTATTTATCAGTGACAAAAAATAAGAAAATTACGTTATAAAAATTTGCGTATTTATTGACCAAATTCCGGTTTCATTGACTACGCTCCACACAGCACCGTGGTTAGAGGCGTACTAAATACCAAAGGAAAGTCATGCAAGTGGTGATCGCAAGCCTGAGTATTGGTTGCTTCACTGATAGGCGTGCGGTGTCTCTGCATGTACGTACACTGGCAAATTAGACTTCTTCCGCCCTATGTTCGCAGTATCTTGAAGCGGTCTGTATACCTGGTACAAAGTTACACAAAAATAAAAAATGTTCATTTAGGTCTATATGTGAGGACATGTTAACCATTTTTCTGAGGAGTAGTTGACCTGTAAAAAAAAATTAAGTGATGCGCTAAGAGAAAGATTTATGCTGTCAGAAAACAAGAAAATTTTAAAAAATTTGGAAAGACGAGAGAAGTTAGGCTCTTCGTAAAATAAGTCAAAGTGGTACATAGTTTTAAATGGTAAAAAACATATGTTTTTTAAAATTAAATAACATCTTCAAGCTGGTAACCTTTATGGTTTATGTTATTAGTCTATAGTTCATAGATTGATTTTCAGGATTTAAAAATTCTTTTTTAGTTACATATATATATTTTTTAATTCATTAAAGATAAATAAGTCTTCAGATTTTTGGCCCTACCGGCATAATAAAGATAGATGAAGAAATTAAAAACCATTTATTTTTGACAACTACTTATAACCATAAATATCACATATTTTTTTCGTTGGTAAAAATTTTATACCAATCATAATATACGTGTCCACTCTTACTATATAGAGATTTCTTCTATGGGGAGGTAACGCTGCACCTGCAAAACCATCAATTAATAAAGGTGTCCAGAGGTGTACTCTAAGAGAGTGTTATTGTAATTAGATTTTCAAAAAAAAAAAACATTTTTTTTATGGCGGGAAAAACAAAAAATAAAATAATGTTAAAGGCTGTCTGCAGATCCGTAGTTTTTGAACAACACAATGAACATTTTCCATGTACAGAGACAATGCGATAGTAACAACGAATTAGCCTTCTACATCGCCTACTGGAAAACTTGACATTGAAGGAGGAAGCTATCCACGAAGAAAGTTTCCTAAAAACACACAGGTGAAAAAGGGAAACGTATAATTCTAGGTAAAGTCAACAATAAGCAAACTAGCTACAGTATCAAAGAAACCCTGGATACCTTACCGTGTCTTGGAAAAGAATTTAGTCGATTAATCACTTACTCCTCATATAGCAAAATTTGGATGGATATTGTATGGATATGATTTTATGATTCAAACCATATCCAGAGAGCCACGAGATGGATATATATGATATATTTTAACATATGCAGTGGATATCCACATAGAGATATGCACTGCATATCCACCTGATATAAATTAGTCATCCATAGATCCATGGATATGCAGTGCATATCTTCACATGAATATCCACTGCATATCCTAAAATATACCATGTATATCCATCTCGTGGCCATCTGGACATTCTTTGAATCACAAAATCATATTCATACAATATTCATCCAAATTTTGTTACGTGGATTTAGCTATTCCAAATAGTCGTTAATCCAGATGTTTCCAAATTATTACCCGTCCAGCTTTACTAGACACAGCCCCACATCTACACAAAACTAACAGTTGGCAATTCCATGCGATGCCATGCTCCGCTAGGTAAATAATTTAAATTCTGTGACATTCGAAATGCTCATTAGGACCGTAATATACCAGCGGCGTATCCAGCCAAGGCGTCCGGAAGTGGAGGCGTATTTTATTTTACACAGAAAAAAGGTGGAAAGATAATAGCCTATAAAAAAAATGCCCGCTACATGTTCCTGACATTTGTGAGCCTAAATCAATTCCCCTAACTCGGAGGCTCATAATATAACGGGTTTTCGCCATACCAGATGCACCACTTATGAAAGGTAGAAAACTAGTCATTCCGTTACATTAAACAAATCAAACACTTATGCCGATATCCACCAATGTGAAAAATCATCAGTTATCTTTTAACAAGTAGTTAAGCAGATGAATTTTTATCCACCAATATGACTTGACCCCTAAACCAGTACACAATTGGCATTTGGACGTTGTTTCGACGTTGGCGTGGACAACCTGACGTCAGGAAGCTACGTCAGATCGACCGCGCACCGACTCAAATTTATACCAAAATGGGGAATACAAATCCGGGTTGTACCGACGTTATACTACAAACTAAGTCGTGCTTAGTGTAAATAGCCAAACGCCTGGATAACAAACTTAGTTAATATTTTTGTCCAAAATTAGGTAACCCCTTCGCTTTGATTCGAAATAACAACTAAAGGTCAAACAAATATTCCCACATTTTGATACTTGCAACGTTGGCAGACATATAAGATGCTGTCAGTATTTCATGTCAAAATTATTACATACCACATGAGAACATTGAGACTTGCAACTTGTGCGAGCTTAAAAACCAAACAAACCGATTTCTACTGAGAGTCCAGTTTTATTTTCCCATTCTGACTAGTCCTGACCACTAGTCAATTTTTGTTTACTTAATCGGTCGTCCGTTCTGGCGAAACGTTGGTTTCATCTACAGTGATTCCACTGCAAGATCCTAGAGGTCGCCAGCCGTGTAAGTTTGACTCGATCTAGTGGGTCTGACCTCTGGTGGTGTTTGGTTAACTTAATCTGTTTAGGGAACTTTGCTTCCAAAAAAGATTCCTTCACTACGTCTGTCCGACATCGGAACAAGAACTAGAAAGGTGGCAGCAGTGAGTTTTAACGAAACGCCAAAAATTCTAACCTGCAAAATTTTGTGACAATTTTTGCACCTTTTCCAACTGCCTTTCATATTTTCTTCCGTTTTGTGTTTTACAACCACGTTTATATATAAGACGCTAAGTGATCAACATAAGAGATACACAACACAAAAAGGTTTGTGGTAAACTGCTTTAAAGCCTAGTTAAGGTAAGGTTAAAGTTGAGCTTCTAGATTCCTGTAGAATGTGCTAAAATATTTGAATTGTTTTTTTCTGTGGCAATATTAGTTATAACACAAAAATATACCGCAAGCACAAAAATATAAAAAGGAAGTCTAATTTTCACTAGTTTGAGTTGGATTTCAAACCCTAACGTAGAAAAACCATCAGGTGTACGTCAACTATCATCACTACATACATTGGATACATTTTTCGCATCCCGGTCGTGGGACGGGCGTCGTAATTTTTACTGATTGCAACGTCGGGCTAACATCTTACTCTGTACTACATGCCAACGTTCTCCTTAACAACGTCGAAGCGTTGTCGGGAATCTGCACTACATCCGTCTATACAAGCTAAGACGTCGTAACAATGAAAGATAGAGTATAATCCTTTTATAATCCCTCTGACGTTAGATGCCGTACAAAACTAGTCGGAAGACGGAAAAAAATGCAATTTGGGTAGTTAAGGTAACTGGCGAATTTTGGCCGGTTAGGAAGATAATTATAATCAATTGATTATAGTAAGGTTATGTTGTGGCGGTGCATTTTATTTTTAGTTGTGATTTCAAATGGAGGATGAGCGTACAACGATGACCTGGAAATTTTTTAAAAATATTTTATCCCCCTTTTCCCCCCTTCAACACCCCTCCACTCTACCCAAAAGTTAATCAGTTCATGGCCAGCCGATAGAGGATTTTTTTACCAAATTTTGTTAAAATCGATTAAGGCGTTCTTGAGTTATCGTGTATATAGACAGACAACAGACAACAGACCGACAGACCAACAGACTGACAGACAACCTTTTTTTTTCGTCGATTAAAGTATTTTGGAACCGTAGTAACTCATTTTTGATTAAATTAAGAAAAGTCAAAATTTCACGATTTTAATAGTGGATATACCATACAGACCGCTTCAAGCTACTGCGAATATAGGGGGAATCAAGTCCAATTTACTCTTCGTGCCGTACGACCGAGGTGGATTCGAAGCACGCTGCAGTGTTATCTTTTGGAAATTCATTTTGTTTTTATTATTTTGTTTTATTTCTGCCTTGCTCGAGAAACAGATGGGTAAGTTCTTAATTTAAATAATACATTTTTAAAACCAAAAATGGATGTCTACGAAGTTGCCGAAAAAGTGCAGATGGTCAAATGGTCAAATCGTCATAACCCAACACACGTTCGATATTGGTCGAAGGAAAATTTGCATTTGTATTTTGACGTAAGAACACAGCATCCCCAAAAACTAAATGTTTGGGGGGGGTATTATAGGGGAACACGTAATTGGGCCATTTTTTATTAACGGCAATTGCAATTTGAATGGTCCTAGATACTTGGATCTACTGCAGCAGCACATTATTCCAACTGCTAGGCAGTTGTTAGGTGTAAGATTTGGTGAAACATGGTTTCAACAAGATGGTTGTTCCGCTCACAATATTGGCCTTGTTAGGGAATATCTTGATAATGTATTTTCTAATCGGGTTATAAGTGCACGAGGAACTATTTTATGACCAGCTCGATCTCCCGATCTTGCTCTTAATGACTTCTATCTGTTTTTGAAGAAGCTTTTCAAATTATCACCCCTAACATGCTTGGAAACGTTAGAAGGGGTTTTTATAGTAGGCTCGGATATTGTCTAGCCGAGCAAGGAGGACTTTTCGAACATTTGCTTTAATTTTTTTTTTTACTGGGAGAATCTTTTTGGTTTTTAGAATGTATTATTTTATTTTGAGAACTTGCTTTTATTTTGTTTCTCCTTATTATTTTCATTGTAACACGTCGTCACTAATAAATCTGAGCAGTTGACAATAAAACACTCTTATTTATCAGTGACAAAAAATAAGAAAATTACGTTATAAAAATTTGCGTATTTATTGACCAAATTCTGGTTCCATTGACTACGCTCCACACAGCACCGTGGTTAGAGGCGTACTAAATACCAAAGGAAAGTCATGCAAGTGGTGATCGCAAGCCTGAGTATTGGTTGCTTCACTGATAGGCGTGCGGTGTCTCTGCATGTACGTACACTGGCAAATTAGACTTCTTCCGCCCTATGTTCGCAGTAGCTTGAAGCGGTCTGTATATGGTGGACTAAATATAAGGTCAAGTCAATTCGATTGATGCGACTACGTTATTTTAGGCTCAAACAGTCACCTATATAAAACTGTCAGTTTTCTGAAATCTCTTAGAGGCCTAATTCTTGAATCTCAAGAGAAGGAACGATCCCAGGGAATGATCCAAAATCCCGAAAAAAACTTGCTTGCTAGATAAAAAAATTGGTGCTAGAAAGCACCATACAATCAATTATTTTATGTTGAAAGAAAATGAAAATATCTCGAAAACTGTAGCTTTGAAAGATTTGAACCTTATAACAACATTTTTGAGTAATATTTACGAAAACCAAAATTTGAAAATCCCATTCAATAGCTGCTTTACTTATAAAGGTATGATCTTTTCTATCTTTTCTTTTTTCAAAAACCTCGGATATTAAGGCTCTTACGAATTTGGACTTTAAAACTAAATTTGTAGTCCATATTCATGGAAACTTAAATCTGAAAACCGTATATCGCTACTTGTTTTTGTTTTAAAGTTACAATTTTTTTAAAGATTTTATTTCGTTTTTCCCTTCTTCAACCAATACCATCCTACCCAAAAGTTAATCAGTTCATGGTCAGTCGATAGAGGATTTTTGTACCAAATTTCTTCTCGCGTTCTTATGTTATCGTGTATACAGACAGACAACAGACAACTTTTTTTCATCGATTAAGGTGTTTTGGAACCTTAGTAACTTCATCTTTGATAAAATTAAGAAAACTCAATATTTCACGATTTTAATAGTCCCCCATACCATATTGGTATGTTGGACTTAAAAGATATAATTTACGAGCATGCTTGTCTGAGAAATGGGACCAAGCCACGGCTTTGGACTCGGGGAGCGCAAACACTTAATTTTTGATAGAATTCGGCGTGGGATCATTCCTTACAAATCTATGTCATCCTCTGCTCAAGAATTAGAGCCCACGGAGTATTAAAGAAAGGCGGCTCATGGGCCTGGCAATTACTGCCATACCCCGTTGTGTACCCCTATCCTCCCACTCCTGCTACGCGAGGTGCGACTCTCTCTCCGAGCCTTCCTGTCTTCTTTACGAAGTCCAGTATGTCAGCTGATCGAAGCAAGTGCAGCTCTTCCTCCTCTGTTGTGGCAACCCCACGTCAGCTGCCTTAATCTGGCCTGTGCGTCACACTCTTCCAACCCGCAGGCTAGACAGACGGGATCCTCTGCTACTCAGGTGTTCGTTCAGCCGATTGTGTCCAGTCGACATTCCTACCAGGAGGCTGATTCTTGAATATCGTAGGAAAGACCGCACGGGAACGGTCCTCTCCCTGATATCGACCAATAATAGACTTTGAAGCGATTACGAATTATCTGAAACCTATCCGACCACGACCAAACCTCACCCAATTGCCGTGTATCGAAGGAACTTTCCTACATTTCGTACACCTGCCCCCGGACCAGGTAAACGAGCGCTCTTGAAAAACGACAATCCGGCCAGCTTCGCGCGTGCACCATTCAAGCTGGGCAGCTTCTAAGCCTTATTATTGGTCGATACGAAGGATGTGAACGTTCCCGTACGACGTTCCCGTAGGACGTGTATTCTTCAACAGGGAGCGGCATAGATCTATGACGAATGATCACGTAGGACGAAAACGTTATATTTTTGAGCGATGATGCGATCTTACGGATGTCATGAAAATCATACGTTCCCGATCGCATGGTCCGAAACCGGGGAACAGCGTCGAATCCTGTGACGGTTGCGCAAGAAAGAGTTTTTTTTAAATGTTTTGCTTCCTAAACTAGTTAAATGTTGTTTCTTCGCCTGGTATTAATTGAATGACTATCCTTGTAAAAATTAAAATTTGAAATATTTTCCTTTATGTATAGCAGGCACAATAATATACAGGGTGGATTCTTTAAACGGAACGGTGCTTGTAACGGGGTAGAATTTTGTTGAATAAAAAAATCCAAAAACACGTCAACTGACATTTTTAATTTCCCTTAATCGCGCTATCTTGGACTTTGTCTATGTTATTTAGTTTACATATCCATACAAAAAATGCTTACGTTTTGGCTACTTTTAACTTTACGAAAGCCAGTCATCTAAATTTACGGGAATTCATAATAAAGTAGTTAAGTTATTTGAAATTTTATAAAGTATTTTTTTAAAAATATCCATTTTTCTGTACCAAATGGCTGTCAAAGATGTGTCAAATGTCATTTTAGGTAGTTTTTAATGGACTATTCGAATTCCTCGTAATCGAAAACCTATAAATTATTATCAAACACCATCAATTTGACAGTAGACAAAAATCGAATTTACTCCATCCCGCCATCTTAGATATTTTTCTAAATATCTCAAAACGCTCAACATTTGCGAGATGTCATTCAGAAGATTCATAATCTGAGGAGTCTCAGCTTTCATATGACGCCATAAAATCTACTATGGTAAGAAAATCCGGGTTCGATTAAAAATCGCCACTTATCCCCTTGACTATAAGCAGAGTCTTCTGACGACCAATGTTTGAGAGGCACCTCAACAAATAAGTGTTTTTTGAAACCCTATCTCCTTATGTGTGCCTTCCAGGTCAATTTTTAATCCAAATTTACTACCATTACCCCCTCCTTATATACGCCTGTGTAATACACGAAGCGCTGTACAAAGCACTGAATAACCAGTGCTTGGCAGTTAAGACCACTTATTATTTTGAACTATATGTATCCCCAGCTACAAACGTTTGTTTCATTTTGAATGCGTTTGAGGATAAACACGATGAATTATGAACAGGTATACGAAATTGGACTCAGCAGGACCAGAATAATGGATAGTTAAATATTGTATAAATAATAGAGCACAGTCGGTTTCAAATTGGTATCTTGTTTAACCAGTGCCATAGCCAGAAAACGGCTCTGAAAGGAGGGGAGAGGGCGGTTTAGTAAGCGTGGGATTAGTTTGTACACGGTAAAAATTTTTGGCTTAGGTCAAAACAAATTGCTTTGAAATAAAACAATTTGTGCTTTCCTATTCACCAAGAGAATATTTTCTTGATTTAGAACAATATATGTCTTGCTTCTCTGTTTTCATACAAAATAGAAATTGTTTTTTATAAAATGGAGCGCAGTGGGCAGCGTATCTGTCTACCGCACCGAAGGTCCCGGATTCGAATCCCGGCTAGGTGCATGGATATTTTGTGTTTGTCTTTAACTTTGCAAAAACTTCGCTAGCACTGGGCCTTGATCCTGTAATGGATGGAAGGTCCCAGTATAAAAAAATAAATAAAATGGAACTGTTCTCTGTGCTCTATAACATATTAAAATTTGAAAAAAATTACGAGAAATTGGCTGGGTTCTTTTTACAAATTGAGCTTATTTTCTAGAAAGAGAGGACGCTAATTTCATTGGTATATTCGTTTCTCAACACCTAAGCTTATTTTATAAAAGAAATATTGTTCACTATTATGTCTTTTTCACATTTTAAAGATAAAATTTTCACTTTTTATCCCTAGGGATCGGAATGAAAAGTGACCTATCAGGGATAAAAAGTGACAAATCATCGTAAAATGCAAAACTAGTTAATCATTTTAGTAGAGAATCACAATGTCGCATAACTGAGAAAAAACTCCGAAAAAAATTTCATATATGCGAAAAATAGCATATATAAACTATTATTAGTTAATTATCACACATAAATAATTTACTTTTTCGATTAGGAGCTTAATGCGTACTGACCAATATCCTTAGCTCTTATATTAAATGAATAACGAATTTTTTCTATCAAATCAACATCTTTTTTTCTGGGGAACAAAATCAATTTACAAAATAGGTGTAGATAATACCTACTCTTTAATTAATTGTTGTTGTCAAATAGATGATGATATTAAAAAGTGTAAGTTGAAAAAGATCAAGGTGCATTGATACGAGGATTAAAAATTGAAACAAATGCAATCCTAAGTATGGAAATAAAAAAATATTTATTTTTATTCTATCGGAAATATGACACATTAAGAATAAAACCATTAAAAGTACTGTGAACGCGTACATCTTTAAGAAAAATCTGAAAATAAAAAAACATTTATTTTTATTCTGTCGGAAACATAAAGCAATAACAACAACACACCCAAAAGTACTATAGTCCGGAGTATAAGGGGTCCAACCTTGCAAAAAATAATTAAGCAATGAAACTTGGCACGCATGCTAAGTGGACCCTTAAGTAATTTTTGTAGCCACCATTAAGTAAGTTAAACACAAAAGTCGTAAAATTTTTCATTACTTTAAGGGGCATATCCCATTCTTCCAAAAGTTTAGTATATTTTGCATATTTCTATAGATCAAATCAAATTTTCGATACACTTACTCGTTTCGACAAATTTTGGGAAGATGTAATTGTTTTAAGGTAAAACAATTTGTTCAAGAATCCAGGGTTCCTAAGCAAATCGTTAGGGGGCCAAGCAGCCGTGTATAAGACGCAGACAAACGGAAAAGCACATTAGGCAGAAAAGGATAGCCATGTGGCGATGTTGTAACTACATCTTACACGTAGTAAATCCATTCCAGGTTGTTGTTTTCTAATGTTTTCCATTTTCATACCTTTAGGACTGGAATAAAAATTGTTTTTGCTCGACTTTAATACGTAACGATTTCAAGACCACTACCCCCTCCCCCAAAAAAAAAACTTTTCACTTATTTTCATTCCAAATTTCACAGTTTCACACAATTGCAAACGCTGTCGAAAATCCCCCTCCCCCCTACGTAACGTTTTGTAACCCCCCTCCCCCCTATGACCATTACGTAATTTGTGCACGGCCTTTGTAGTGCCAGTGAAGGAGGGCGAGAAAATTGATATTTTTTTTAAAAAAATTATACTCTTTAGACCTATTTCTTTGGGTTCCCGAAATTACGTAATTTTTGAAAAAAATTGTAAGCGCCATTTTTATTTCGTGCTTTGTTTTTCTAACATTTTTGCGTTCGGCTAATTTAATTGAAAAATTTTTGCCTGCGGCGCCCTTTATCTTCTCACTGGAAACCAAGATCCCCCGTCTCTGTTTCTAAATTTTTTCGAATAAAAGTAGAGTATGACCATGGGGGAAATAATTTTTTTCTACGGTATAACGAAAATTTCGAAAAAGTTGAAGAAAAAAATCAAACAAGTGGCAGAGCTCAAGTTTTTCGTAAAAAAAATGTTTTTTGTAAAGAAACAGAACAAATAAATATTTTCACCCCTTTTTGGGTGTTACAAATATTGGCAGCCCCTTATTTTTCGCTTTTATCCTCCCGCTAGTTTTGAAGAATTGGTTCGCTACATGTTTCGAGATCATGTCATAAAACACCTCGAAAATATCAAATGTAGTGTAGGGCCAGCTTTATTTAAAATCAATAATATAGCAAGCAAAAAGCTCTGCAGGAAAAATAGCGCCGTTTATTGATTTCTTTGGCTGCTAGTGCTAGCTGTATGGTTTGGCGGTTTCCGGATAGATGTCACTAGTAGAACAGAATGGAAAGAAATTTAATTAAAAGCGAAGATATTTCTTTCTAATGTTAACAACCTCACGAGTTTATCGCTCAGTATCGTAAATAATAGACCCTGCCGCCTCCTTTAAGCAAAAAAAAGCTGTGGTTTGGACCTGAAAACATCTAATTTTTAATTAGATTAGATGTTCAAATCTGTCTGTCTTTCTTGAGCCTCACAATATCCCAATCTATTGTAAAACTCTTGGCCCGGGGCAGCCAACATTTCAGGGGTGATAGAGTTGGCGGCTCCAAAATTTTCGCCCTCAACTCCTGTATAGTCGTAGGCCGTAAGTGAGGGTGTTGGAAAATTTTGTCGTGCCAACAACCCCATAGGAAAAAGTCATTTGGCGCAAGATTTGGTGATCGAGGAGGCCATCGGATATTTCCATACGTGGAAATAATTCTATCAACAAATACCTGATGAAGGTAATTTGTAGCCTGGCGTGAATTGTGGGATGAACAGCCATCTTGCTGAAACCACAATTCGTCCAAATTTATGTTGAGTTCCCTCAACCGTAGTGAAACCTGATGTTGGAGAAGATCAACATATTTTTGGCTATTCAAATTCCCTTCAATGAAAAAGGGTCCAATAATGTGATCCCCGACAATACCGCTCCAAACATTTAATTTTTGAGGATGTTGCGTTCTAACACTTGCGTGCAGATGTTCATTTTCGTGGGACCAATAGCGGCAATTTTGTGGATTGTGAGAGCTATGAAGTTCAAATGTCTTCTCGTCACTAAACAAAACTTTTGATAGGAAATTTTCGTTCCTGTCACATTTATCTCTCATAACCTCACAATATTCTAACCGGCGAAAATAATCACCTGGTTGCAATTCCTGCGACTTCCCAATCTTAAACGACTTGTAGCCATATATTTTTAGGATCCATTGGCAAGTACTGTTGGGAATATCCAGTGCCTCCGCAATCGGTTTCGTCGAACATGGTTCATGTGCCTCAACGTAAGCGCATACCATTTCGTCTCGTTCCAGCCTGTATGGAAGAACGGGATGCTCTGGTATTTCGCCGTCGTGGTAACACTTTCTACATCCATTTATGCACCCGTACCTTTCAAAACGATGATAAATGTTGTAGACAGTTTGAGCCACAGGAAGCGGTCCATCTGGAAACGCAAAAACAAAAAGCCCAATGACCTCGTCCGCAATGTCACTTTTTATGTAGTTTTTAATAATAAAAATCTTTTCTTCTCGAGTATACGGCATTTTAAAAACACAAAATTTACGAAACTGAAGCGACTCGAAAGGAAATAAAAATGCAATGCCTGTGAATCCCAGTTTTTCCTCAATCATCTCATGGTGTGGCCGCCATCTAGCGGAATTTGCAGACATCTTGTCAACGGTTATTATTGCAACTATGATTTCTGCTCACAATGAATGAGTGGCGACAATTTTTTCTCATGAAAGCAGTCCGAAGATAATAACAAACTGGCACCATTGCTCAATATACCTGTTTCTTTTGTGCGCGCAGAACTTTCTATGACATTTCTGTTTGATTTATTGAAATCCTATCCGTAAGACAAAATTTTATACCGTGTACAAAACTAAAGTACTTACTTTAAAAGACAAGGACGGATTCTCTGGAAAATCTAGTCACAATTGCAGATTTTTTTCAAAACTAAACCTTAAATGCGCCCCAGAAAAAAATATTGAGAAAATTACACTAAATTTATTTGCTAACAAGTGCGGGAAGTGATACTTTTCCGCACGCGACGGCAGTTGCCCGAACGACGCGGAGCGAAGTTCAGGCAAGTCGTCAAGGTCGGAAAAGACACTTTTTGACAAAATCTTTCCTACTTGCGCAAAATAGTTATTTAAATTTTATTTAAAATAATTTAAAAAAATAAATGAAAAAAATTCGCGCCGTGCCGAGACCCAGGGTAAATCCACTCCCACACGGAGTACGGGACATGCATCTTCCCGCACGCAAATGCGTGCGTATCAGTGCACTTTTACACACGCTAGTAGGAAATACTATTTTTTATGCGTTTTAAATGTCATAGCGCTGCAGGCGAAAATTTTACCAAAAAAAAATCGTTTAAAAATATTGATCTTTTATGTTTTTTGAAAAATACTTTTGACAAACTAGAATGGGTCAGTGTCAAGAAGGGATGGGTTGTGGTGGTATAAAATCATAACATGAGTGCGCCGAAGACAAAAATTTTAAGAAAATTATAACAAAAATGCCGCACTTATCACAAGTTTTGAATGCTGTTGATAAAAATTCGTTACATTCCATTTCATGAAAAACCGATAACAAAGAAAACATTCCATTCCAACTAGCTATTTTCCGCAACTTCATTCTCATGGTTGAATTTGTAGTTTCCCGCTCTCCCTTCCCAACACACCCCAACACGCTCCTTCTATCCAATCTGGTAGCTTGGGTTTTTCCCGGTTCAATGTACGGAAATGAATTATCTAGAGATTTTATATTCAGTGTATCACAAAAGTTTGAAATAATGGATTTTACAAGAAAATTATAGGTTTAAAAAAAATTGTTTAATCACGGTTAAACTGCAGGTTGAAGTAAACTTGGTTCAGGGATGAACCTGGTTCAGCTTTAATCTCCGGTTGTTCAATCAAAATTTGAACTGAGTTTAGTTGACTGAAGTTTAACTATCTACCTACTTTATTGAAAGCAATAATGAACTGGTCAACTGTAATAGTTTGTGTAGAATACAACATAAGCGCGAATTTGTAAATTCATCAGAATTTTTTCACCGGTGTCATCGGTTTTTTGGCAAAATAAAAATGATGTTAATCTGACATACCATGTCGTTGATTTCGATGAGTCATCAAAAATTTAAAAAAAAACGCGATAAAATTTTTTTATCCCAATTTATAAATTTGTGCGTTTTATAAAAAATCCCATGTATTAGAATAAAGACGAACGAAAAATCCTAGTAGGGCTTCAGGAGTATATGGCGAGGATAAAATCTATGTCCATCTTATGCCAACCCAAATTGAAGATTTATTTATTTATTTATTTCTAACGCGAAAGCCCCACTAACTGTCACAACAATACAATAATATAATAAGAGGGATAGCTATAAAAAGCACGGATGTAGAGAGATTCAAAACTAACCAATCAAACTAAATAACACCTAGTATTACAAGAAATAAATTTTCCTATAGCTAACACTACACACAATAAAAATAAAAATAATACAAAAATAAAAATAATACAAAAAAAAAACACATATCACACCTGAAGTCACAGCCTTAAGGAATGTTTGAACTAAAAACATTTTAAAAATATCAAATTTAAAGTTATTCAAAAAGCACAGATATCTATTTATAGAACTCATAACCCCATATGTTGTTCTATGAGATGATATTTGAAAGGTTACTTGATGAGGTAGACCCTGATAAGGAATGCTAAGACCCACCTGACTCAAAAGATCGGCACAGTCAATCTGCCCATTCAGCACCTTAAATATGAATATGACACCAAACATATCTCTTCGAGTACTAAGAAGAGCTAATAACATTTGATTTTCGATTTCAGCATAATTATGGTCTAGTAATCTATTGTTGTTCCTAAAAGCACAGTGTCTAAAAAATCTATGCTGAACTTTTTCAATCGAATTAATATGATTTTGAAAGTATGGGCTGAACAGTATTCCAGGTTGGACCTAACAAGGGATACTAGTTTCGTAGATCAACAGAAAAATATTTGCAACTCCTTAGTAAAAAGCCTCTTTGAACTCTTCGCTGTGATGTAATTGATATGCTCCACAAATGATAATTTCTCATCCAGTATAACTCCCAAGTCCTTATCCGATGAAACATATTTTAAAGCCTTACCATCAATAGAGTAACTAGTTTGAAACCTACTTGCTTTACGAAAATAAACTAATACAACAACATTTGTCAATATTTGGCAGTAACTTATTTGCTGAGCACCACCCAGCCAGCCTATCCTGCAACTGTTCCTGATCACTTATACTCTCCACAGTCCTCCATAATTTTAAAGTCATCAGCAAAACTTAAACTTTTGCTATTTATAACACAATCTACTATATCACTGATAAAAATATTTAACAAGAGTGGAGAGCAGTGACCTCCTTGTGGAACACCAGAGAAGAAGCAACCAACTTTCACATATTGTGTACTTTGAGTTAAAGAACTTTTGATCCAATAACAAATACTAGAATTGAATCCAGCTTTACTGAGCTTACCTAAAAGCAGCTGATGATCTACACCATCAAAAGCTTGAGAAAAGTCAGTGTAAATTGCATCTACATGCTTACGTTCTTCCATACTCTGTAAAATATCTGTCTCATAAGCCACCAAGTTAGACACTGTCGATTTATTTTTATTGAAACCGTTTTGCCCTCTTCATGCTGTATTTATACAACAAATAAAATAAAACAAGAAATAAGAAATAACAATTAGCCTTGCGATAGGTTTTTTATTATATTATGTGACTTTGCTGTATAAACCCAGCACTAGTCCTCGAAAAGTGTCTTTCAAATAGTTTTAACGCGACTTCGGATCAGGTCAGCAATAATAACAATAAAAAAAACCACTGATTATATGACGTTAATGACATTGATCGGGGAAGCTCACAGGCCCCCAGAGTCGGTGAGCATCGATTCCATCAATTGGTGAATTGGTGGAATCAATTGGGTAATTTAAGAACCAGATGAGTGTCGCCAAGAATGATAGATGAATATTTTGTTTTATTTTGTATTGTTTAGAAGAGCGGTTGATTTTTTTAAGTTTGCAGTTTCTCTTCTACACTACTTTACTTGCTGCACTTTGGTGTACGTTTATAAAATTACCAGTTGTGATTAAAACATTTCCTATAGCCCAATGCTGGATTTTTAAAAGCACCATCTCTATAGGTTGCATCAAAAGCACAATTTCAGAAAGTATTGAATAAGGTACAGGCTTTTGTAGCGTTAACTTTCCACATGTCCTGAGACATAATAACATATGTAATAAATGAAAGTTATGGTGCCAAAAATCATCATCCTATTTAATAAGTGCAAAGTGAGAATTTTATTTTGAAAGTTTTAGACAATGATGTGTTTGAAATGAATTCTGTGTATTGATCGAAACGTCATTATTCATAAATAAAATATAGACAGTAGAAGTCTGAAATACAGAGTTAATTTCAAGAATTTTATTGCTGTTGAAAATGAAGGAGCAACAAAAAAATGCGAAAGCTCGGCTTATTGTAAAGAGTTTTCCAATAAAAAGCATTTGACGGACACCGTGTCAATTACCACTGGTCTAAAAAAACATTTCATAAAAGGTTACACGACAGAGGGGCTTACTCAAGGGCTTACTGGATATGAGGCTTACGACCTATTTCCAAAAACGGGGTAACTGTATTTACTGTCTATTGAAATACTTACTGCTGAGTTTGGTGTTGGATTCTTTCTCCAATTTGGCAAACGTAACGCGTCACTATCACTATCTTGCATAAGAAATAATCTGGCCTCGCCTTCTAATATCTCCTTGAATCATCATAATAATCTCCACAAAGTCTTTATCATCTGTTAAGTTGGTCCATTTTATGAAAGTTAAAAATCAGTTCAACAGCAGTTTGGACTGGCACAAATGTCAAACACACAAAATAACACATTTTCTCGGAACGCTAAAATTTCGACAAAATGGCTCAAAAGGCTCTTCTTAACTATAAAAACATTTTTCTTTATTTATATTTCTCTTTTTAAACAAAAAAAAAACTGTTTTTTTATGCTAAACTTCCGCTCGAACCCCCAAAAATTAGCGTTCAATGAAACCAAGCTCAAGAGCACGAAAAAATTCCGTTTAAGTTCTGAACCAACATTGAATATTTTCCTCAAACCACATTCAAACACTGAACTGGCTTCGAACGGCCATTGAACAACCTAGTTATTTATAATTTTGTAATGACATTAGTCAAAAATACTTCAAAATATAACATTGTCAAGTCACTTAAAAGAACAACCAGTCATTTTAAGATGTTATTTTAAGCTTAAAAGTGCGTTCGTTTAAGTGCTCCTTTAGGCCCGCATGTGCATAAAATTAAAAATTACAAATTTAAAAACTTCAAACATCAAAAAAGACAAACACTCTGTATAAATTTACAGAAAAGTTAAAGAGGCAAAAGATAGACACGATTTTACTTACAGGCCGCAAATAACAAAACCATAGATTTTTTGGTTAACGATGCAAAACATTATTTTCTACTAGCGTGCGGTAAATCCACTTTTCGGCACGTATTTTAGATTTGCAAGGGTTACTTTTCCTTACTAGTGCGAAAACGTAAATGTGCTTCATTTTAGGCAAGTACCTTGACATTTAAATATTTAAAGAATATAAAATTTTAAAATGTCTTCAATATATTTTTTTATACCTATAACTAAAGCATGGCATTTTTGGTTACTGATGCTAAAACACTTTTTTTTTGATCACGGGAGCCAGAAAAGATTGCTGTCCGTTTTTGACCCAAAAATAAAGAGAAATAGCGGAAAATAGTAATACTGAAAAAATATAATTATTCCTGCTTAAAAAATAAGCCATTTCCTCCAGTTTTCACCAAGTATTTACGAAAAAATCATTTAAAAACGTCGTCAAAAATATCAGTCTCAAATCGACCATTTCAAGCGGTGAGACGGGACAAAAAAGTAACCCATGACTAAAAGGATTTTCGATTTAAGTATTGGTCCTGGTTCTGGTTGACATTATTTTGACAGCGGTTCTAAAATAATGACGTCATTTAAAATATTATTAAGATATCTTTGATTTTACTCAAAAAAAAAGACTATCTATAATTTTGCAAAATTTTAGGGGTTATGTTTAGAACCAAAGAGCCGAACCAACCTCCCAGGCTGGTTCTAAAATTTCATAACCGGGTTGCAACTGTGACGTCATTGTTTTAAAACGAAAGGACCGGTTGCAGTTCTGGTTCAACCAGAACCAGGACCAATTGAAAAACGAAATTCCTTTAAAAAAACCAGCTGTAACTTCCATATGATTAAAATTATAACTATATTTTCTAATAAATAATTTCCTAAAACCATAGGTTATGCAATAAAATAGTTTAAAATAATAAGTTGTAACCAGAGCTTATAGAGTGAACCTTTAAACTTTGGGTTGGACGGGACAAGAAAAACCAAAACTTAATTTTAGTAAATTCTTACTTTTATATATTTCAACTTTTTAGAAAGATGCTTTATCATGGCTTTTCCAAACTAAACAAAACGTATTGGAATTAAAGGAGAAAGCACGTTGTTAACATTTATGTTAAAAATTTTTGTGAACCATGGACCAGTAAAGCTTTTCTTTTGGGTTGGAGGGAAAAAAAATACAATAATTAAAAAAATATTATTTGCTTTTGGTCCGAAACTGTATATTTTGCCTTTTTTACATACCAAGAAAAAGTGTTGTAGTGGTTTTCAAGATTTTTAACAAAAACCAGTAGATTGTTAAAGCGTTTTTCTTTTTTTTTAATAAAATTACATTTGAATGAACGTTATCGAGTTAAAAGGCACATCGCTATGGAAACCATTGTTATTTCATTTACCAGCAGCCTTGATTTATAGTGTGAAGATAGTGTGTTGGGAGAAGTGCTTTTCGTTCGAGATTTTTAAAAGTATTTTTCTGTTTTTCTTGGATTTTTTGATAAAGGTATTAAAAAATAGTGTTAATAACTCGCGGCTAAACTTTGCTTTTTTTTACTCGTGTTTTATATACCTTGCGCTCGTTATTTAAACCAACGCTTGTAAAAAAAAACACTATTTTAGCAACTAGTTGTGAAAACTACTATTAATTCTTATTAATAATTAATATTATGTGAAACCATGTAAAAATATGTTCAAATAATTTTTTAATGGCCCTGGTATAAGCCTTATCTCATCAAATCGATGCTAAATAATAGGAAACACCTGATATTCTTGATTTGTCAGTTTGTTAAAATTAATTTTGCTATCGCCGCATTACAAATATTTGTTTTGGGTTTTCTTTTGATGTTCTTCCTATAGTAGGCATGTAGACAAATATAATTTTTTTCTTAGTGTAGGTACCTAACACGCGCGTAAAGTGGAACTCTCCGAAATTGTTAAGTATTTTATTAAATATTTTAATTAAATTCTAAATTTTTCGCAAAAAAAAACCGTTAAGAGTACAGATTCTTCTTTTTCTCTCAGTGACCTTATCTTAGGAAATGTCGAAATGACGTTCAAAACGGATCATGTGATATCCATACTTTTTTGGCTTTGGCTCAAATTTGAATGGACGGCACATTTTGTAAAAACCAAAAGACTGCTCGAAGCACTTTTTTGATTTTAGCTTATTCGGCAAAAAATCAAAAAAATCAGTCAGAGCCGTATCTTATTTTTTACATAATGTGGCTTCCATTGAAAGTTTAGTAAATTTTGATGTTTATTTGACTCCAAAAATTCTGGATATCACATAACACGTTTTGAAAGTAACTTCGAAATTTCCTGAGCTAAGGTCACTGAAGTATTAGAAAAAAATTAAAAAATTTGCAAAAATTTAATATAGCAGCGCGGGGGGGGGGGAGAGTCAGGACTTTTACCACGTTTAACAGGACGTCAGTACCTATCGATTGGCTTCAACACCACTCACCTGTGAAATCCTTAAACTGAATAGTAAAGAAATCAGACATGTGACGGGGCTATTAACCGGTCACTGCACACTAAGAGAACATCTGCATAGGATGGGAATCTATAGAGACGAACCCACCTGGAGGACGACCCCTCCAGAGAAGCTAACTGCCAGAGAAACCTAATAAAGGGGCTGCTGCTCCTCGCGAGGTCGTCAAACCTCTTAGATTAGGAAGGCACACAGCAAGAGATAAAATGAGCTAAGGAGCTGCAGTGTCAGGGATTTCAAGACCTTAACTTGCTGTTGAGACAAATCAATCAAACCTATCGATTGGGCTTTATGTTATGTAGTTATCAACAGTTGTTCCTGTTTTTATCGCAGCTATTTAAGTTGGTAAAAATTTTTCTCATTTCTTATTCGACAGCCTTTACTTACAAAGAAATAGTATACCTATATATTTCGTGCCATCTTTCAATCTCAACTTCATCTAGTCCTTGATAAATAAACCAAAGCGTCATTTTGCCATGTAAAAGGTTTCAATTTTCTTAAAACACTGTAAGCTCCCTTAAAATAAACAGGGACGTTATTTAGTGTGAAAATGGAAATCTTTTGATGAAACCAAAAACAAACAAAAAGGTATAATGATATACCTTGGAGTTAACAAAAAGTATAAAGGCACATATGATGAATATTTTGTTGAATGATAACAGCCTGACATCTCTATGCATTCTACACGTTTTCTTCAAATCAAAAAATGTCAACTTGACCATAAACTAGCGGTGCAGAATTTTAAAAGTAATACGGGAAGACGGTAAAAGTTTTGAATTATTTATTAATCTACAGTATACGGCTATTTTGCTCCATGCAAAAACAAATGGTACACTGAAAAAAGAATCACTTTGTCTCAAAGCAGACCACTTTGTCTCAAACTAATGGCATAGTTGGATACGGCAGAACAAATATCAGTTCTACACAAACTTATCATTTATTTGGAATTTCCAAAGTGATGATAACTGCACCTTAAAATGATGACATCTTTGCCTCAAAGCTATCATAACTTTGTCTTAAAGTTACCATAACTTCATCTAACTTTGAGTCAAAGTGATGATAACTTTGACACAAAGTGATCTAACTTTGAACCAAAGTTCTGATCAATTTGACTCAAAGTGATCATAAATTTGAGTCAAAGTGATCATATCTTTGGCTCAATGTTAGATCACTTTGTGTCAAAGTTATCACAGCTTTGACTCAAAGCTATGATGACTTTGAGTCAAGGCTATGATAACTTTGACACAAAGTAATCTAACATTTATGATCTCAAAGTTAGATGAAGTTATCGTAACTTTAAGACAAAGTTATCATAGCTTTGAAGCAAAGATATCATCATTTTAAAGTGAAGTTATCAAATCAAATTTCATATAAATGATAACTTTGTGAAGAACTGATATTTGTTCTGCCGTATCCAACTATGCCATTAATTTGAGACAAAGTGGTCTGCTTTGGGACAAAGTGCTTCTTTTTTCAGTGACATATTTTGTTAATTTTTAGACACTTAAGAGATAAGATTACAATGAGATTTACTAAGATCTAAAATAGTACCCCCCATAAGTCTAAATATTTACACTTGTGGGCGGTACTAAATTTTAAAACCAATTTTCAAAAATCACTTACCCATACAGAAAAGACACAAAGTTTTGATTATTTAGTATTGTTATTGCAAAATACCACTGAAAAACTGCTCTATTTCTCAAAATATACCATATTTTAGAAGAAAATGCCTTAAAACTAATTTTTTTTGGCAGGTCTCAAAAGGGCAAATGGTGAATACGCCAAAAATTTTGCACATAATAGCTTAATTATCTTTGTTTGAGGATATAAAATTGGCGACTTTTTAGACCACATCTGGGAGGTGGTTTAAATTTATAGTCCCCAGAAAGGATTGCTTTGTGGCAATTCGTAAGAAGTTCGTTTATAATTTCCCTAAGTAACCGTTTTTACAAGGATTAATTTACATATAATATATAATATTGTTCATAAACCAATAAAACACCTCTAATTTTGTCCAGAAAATCGCTATACTTTGAACCCGTTTTCAGCACAAAAAATATATTTATGAGGGCCCGACGAGGCAAAACAAACATAAGTGAAGGTCACTGATTATGCATGAAAAATATACCAAAGAAAAAAACATTGAGATTATCTCAAAGCTCAGTCAAGAAAACCTTTCTCAGTCAAAGCCCACTCATTTCAAAGCTGTAACTTTTATCAGTAGAGGTTGGTGCAAACCAAGGTGCAATCATAGATAAGAGATTCGAACTCGCCGTTTTTAATTTGAAAGCAGCTAATATTTTGAAACTGACATTTTGACAGTGACAGAAATGTAAATAAAACTTGCATTTAGGTTTTTTCATACATTTCATAAATAAAAACATTTTTTAAATAAATACAAAATTAATCTACTCCTTATTTTATTATTACCCATCTAAATCGTTGTATGACACCAAGTATTAATTAGAAAAATTAATTAACAAGGACAAGTTTTAACTAGAGTGTCATATAACCCCATCTTTAATTTGTTATACAGAGTGTTTATTATTTAAACCCCGCGTGGGTTTAAACTTTTTAATTTTCTTTTCTTCTAAATTGAAACTTTCTTTATAAATCCAACAAAAAATTAGGTTAAGATAATTATTTAATAAACAAATTTGTTAAAATTTTTCTTATAAATCAAACTATATCCAAAACTTAAGAAGGGTTGGTTTAAAATGCTTAAAACCAAATATTTCACTAAAACTTAGGACCGTTCTAAAATAAGTAATCGTATCTCAGTGCGCATGCTCAAAACACCATACGGCGTTACGTCTCACCCATAAACATATACAGTGGGATTTTCTAAAAGGGTGTGAAATTGATGGTTTTAAGCATTTTATACCAACTTCCTTGAGTTTTGGGCATAGTTTGATTTATAAGAATAATATTAATTATTTGTTAAGTGAAGAATCATCTCAATACAACCTTTTGTTGGATTCAAGAAGAAATTTCAATTTAAAAGAAGTTTTTTTAACCCTAGGGGGATCTAAATGGTAAACATTCTGTTGAGCAAATTATAATTGTCACTCTTATCAAAACTTACTCTTGTTTATTGATTTTCGTGATAAATACTCACTGTCACAAAACCGTTTCGATACGCAAACCACAAATAAAAATATTTCATCAAAGGAGGTTATGTAAACAAATGTGGCTAAAAACTGACCTGAGTCCAATTGATGCGTTCACAAAAGAGTCATGTCGGCTCAACGAACTGGATGGTGCCCGGTTCTCTGGTATAGAATATGAGAAAATGGCCATTAGCGAAGTACCGATGAAAACTGCAGCTTTGAGACTTTTTATTGTGATCTTTTAGTGGAAAGTTTTGTTTTATGATTAAGCTTCTAGATAAACTTAATGTTTTATTTTCATTTTGTAAATAAATGAATAGGTACAGTTGTTTTGGATTTTTTTCATCGGAAAAGTTTTCATACATAATCAGTGACCTTCACTTGTATTTGTTTTGTCTTGTAATGCCCTGATAAATATATTTTTTATGCTGAAAACGGGTTCAAAATATGGCGTTTTTCTGGAGAAAATTGAAGGTGTTTTATTGATTAATGAACAACTTGGGATATTAAATACGGTAAAATAACTAATAACACTCGTGGCATATCGGACAAATCATTTTTGTTTCTCACTTCATTACGACCAGTCCTCCAATGTATAATGGAAAATCCAGAAACCTACAGACCTGTTTCATCCTTATTAGTTTGTTATTTTAATTTTTATTTGCGGCAACGAATTCAATTTGTTTGTTTTTAAATATTTAGGTAAATTAATTCTTATAAAAACGGTTACATAGGAAAATTATAAGCGAACCTATTACCAATTGCTACAAAGCAATCCTTGCTGGGGGCTATAAATTTAAACCACCTCCAGAGGTGGTCTAAAAAATCACCTTTATAACCTCAAACATAGATAAAGAAGCTATTGGGTGCCAAATTTTTGGCGTGTTCACCATTTGCCATTCTGAAACCTGTAAAAAAAATTAGTTTTAGGGCATTTTCTCCTAAAATATGGAATATTTTGAGAAAAAAAACAGTTGAGGAATGTTCATGATATAGGAATATTCTCTCAAAGTGATTTTTGGAATATTCTATTGCGAATATGACAGAAATGTTGCATATTTTTATGAATATTCCCAAAAAAAATGTTTTCAAGGGAGAAGATCAAAAGATCTTGGGAGGAAAGAACGAAAATTCAAAATTGGATGAGTGTCCCACAAGGAACATACAAAAGACCAAAGCGAAAGGGAAACAACCTATCGGAAAGAATTACACGCCAGGACGAACCCGTATCAGGTGACTTATAATAAGTACCATGCGCAACGATGCTTATTTGTGAGCTGTTCAGAGTTGGAGGTCAGAGTGTGCGATGGTGTTAAATGATGTCTGGATTGAGGGTGACTAGTGAATCCACTGACGAGCCCACGCTGGTCACCCCGGGCGAAACATCGTTTAATTGTTTATCCTTTCGCTTTGGTCTTTAGTGTGTTCCTTGTGGGACACTCATCCAATTTTGAATTTTCGTTCTTTTCTCCCAGGATCTTTTGATCTTTTCTTTTTTAGATTCTTTTCGGTTGATGTAACTGATTTGGAAGTTTAACTTCTTGTTTTAATTTTTTTAGGAACATATTCCTATCGGAAAGATTAACACGCCAGGACGAACCCGTATCAGGTGACTTATAATAAGTACCATCCGGAACGATGCCTATTTGTGAGTGATTCAGAGTTGGAGGTCAGAGTGTGCTATGGTGTTAAATGATGTCTGGATTGAGGGTGACTAGTGAATCCACTGACGAGCCCACGCTGGTCACCCCGTGCGAAACATCGTTTAATTGTTTCTCCTTTCGCTTTGGTCTTTTGTGTTTTCCTTGTGGGTGATCTTTTCTTTTTTAGATTATTTTAGGTTGATGTAACTGATTTGGAAGTTTAACTTCAAGAATGTTTTTGTCAGGATTTTGGCATGTTTGCTGAAAATATTACTTATCTTGTAAAAAGAAATCGATTTACATGATTTATAATTTAGTTTAATGTCATCTATTGTAAGTAGATGGCACTGGAATCAATTTGCTTTCTATGTAGCAGGTAATATTGTTATACATATAAGACAGCAAAAAGTTATTTAGGTAATCTTTTGATAACTAATCTGAAGTAGTACATCAACATAATGGTGATAGGCTATTCCGTAATTGCACTTTAGTATATTTGGTGGATATTCATGTGAATGCATATCCACATGATATATATCCACTCCATATCTTAGGGTATCCATCTCGTGGCAATCTGGACATGTTTTAAATCATAAAATCATATCCATGCAATTATTATTAGTCGGTGTTCAGATATATTACTATAATTCTTTAAAAAAAGTGTTCTGGTCGTATTATAGTCATGTTTCACGTCACGTTTCTATCACATTTATATCACCTGTATAAGCTACCACATTCTTTGTTCTGTAAGTATATGACTATTACATTACAGGAATAACTTTGTGTCTTTTCTGGTTTTAAAATTTAGAACCCTCACAGGTGTAAATATTTAGACCTGTGCGGGGTACTATTTTAGATCTTACTAAATCCCACTGTTAAAGTTGTACGTAAAAATGATGCGCCCCACATATAGATAGATGCAGTATTCGGAAGCAGTTAGCTCATTCGGGGATTAAAATACACTTTAGCCCGAGGTTTATACACTATTTTATGCACTTTAGGGATTAAATAGGTATCCCTCTTTTATGGACTAAAGTGGCACTTTTAATCCCTAAGGAATTAAAAGTAAATTTAATCCCTCAAGTATTAAAAAAAAATTAATCCCTGAAACATTATAACTAAATTTATCGCAAGTTAAGCCTAACAGGTCTAGCTCTTGAGCAATATTTTATTCTTAGCACCTCTTCTTGTAGTCAACGAACGATTTGGCGTAGAAATAATGTGATTTTAACAATAATCTTCTTCTGATGTGCATAAAATAGCATATAAACCTCCGGACTAAAGCGTATTTTAATCCCTAAGAGAATTGTAGCCCGACAGTAGGGTTTAAAAGTGGCACTTTTGTTTGTACTTTACTTTAGAAAGCGGGAAGCTGGAAAAATAAAAAAATAAATATAGACCACTTAACGGTACTCCAGTTTCGGGATGTCAACTCGCATCACTGATAGTTGTCATTGATTGTTGTTGGCATGGTGAATTCATTCAAAATTTGGAATGCTCTGGAAGTGTTGCTATGGTAATAAACAAAAGTCAGTCAGTTGTTGTTGTTAAAGGGTTGAGCAAAAAAAAAGTCAATTTTTTTTTATTGAAGATGGACATTGAAAAGGCCGCCAAAGAGGACGTTGCTGGTTTTCTTCCTCAAAAATCTCGTGAGATCTATAAGAAGCAGTTTTTTGAAAATCAAAAATGGTGCACTGAACAGAGTGCAGGGAATTTTACCGACGAACGGGTGCTCATGGCCTATTTTCTGTGAAATTCTAAAAAACTCAAGGCAACTTCTCTATGTAGCTAATATTCCATATAAATCTAAATATGTATCAAGATAAGAAGTAGTAAAGAACTACATTGTAAGTATATTTGTGCTCATTATTGTATTTCGCTTATAGTTATTACAATAAAATAATTCGAAAAAATTATATTTATGCCGTGCAATTAAGAAACTTTAGTAAGTCGACTTACTAAATTAAACTTTTTTATTTTTTTAAGAACTGTAAGGGTCTGCAAATTTATAAAAGCTTTAAAAAAATTCTTTAGTAATTTGCATGTTAGGAAAAATGTTTTTAAAATTTTGAATTCTTGCACTTCCTTAAAAATTACAAAAAATATTGTGTTTAGTAAATCGACTTACTAGATTCTTGAATTGCAGAGCAATTTTGTGTTTAATTTAAAGAATTAAATTTATTTTTAGTTCCTAGGGATTAAAAGTACCACTTTAGTGCCTAAAAGAGGGATTAAAAGTTTACTTTTATTCCCCAAAGTGCATAAAATGTTTATAATTTAATCATAATTTTTAAGTTAGAAAAGCAGAGGTTCGGTTTTGTTATCTAAGTTATAAGTTAAAGACCATGTTAAAGGCAAGTATCGAGTAAATCAAGTTTTATAATTTGCAGTTTCATAGTATACATACTGTTGCTTTTCATATATTTCATAGATCAACAACTATTTTCGTTTTAAAGAGAATTTAGCCTGGTTAATATTGTCCCTGTCCTGTAAGAATTTTATTCTGAAAAAAAACATCAGAAAGGGAGAGAGACTAAAAATAACTTTTTATGAGCAAAATTTTTCGCAATATTATTAAATATTTTAAGGCTAAAAGGTAACAGTATACCATTATTTTTTTTGGGTATTTTAGCTTTTTAGTCAAAAATTATTTAGGCACTTACCTAGGTCCCTAAGAAGTTCAAATTTATCGACATAAAATTTTTTTTTGAACTAAGCCAACCCATCTCAAATTTAATAATTTTGAGCGCCTATATATTTGAACTCTTACGGAACTCTAACTAGTGCATAAAATATTTCATTTCATCCTTGTTACCCTGATGATTCCTAACAAGGATGAAACAGGTCTGTAGGTTTCTGGACTATCCATTGGATCTTGGAGGCCTGGTCGTAATGAATTGAAAAGCAAAATGTGTGTCCGATATGCCACGAACCTTTCTTTTTATTTATTTTTCACGGACAACAAATTCCTTTCTTTTTAAATTTTACTTGGCTTTGTTTTGCGCAACAAGACTCCTCCGGAGTGATTGTTGCTGAGCCTTAATATAAGGCGACGTAGTATAAACTCACTTCCCTAAGTTTCGCAGGTTTCTTTTTTTTTTGTCCTGCTCGCAAATTTCATTCTTATTAACTTTTTGCTTGTCGCTTCATTCCGATAGGCGGCGCCCTGCATATGGCCATCCAACATCCCGCGTTGTTTGACGACGAAAGTTGTTTAAATTCGCTGGGTGTGGTTGTTTATGTTATGCTTCATACGCCAGGTACAGTCCTATGTTACCCTGATGATTCCTAACAAGGATAAAACAGGCCTGTAGGTTTCTGAACTATTCATTAGATCTTGGAGGCCTGGTCGTAACGAATTGAAAAGCAAAATGTGTGTCTGATATGCCACGAACCTTTCTTTTTAATTATAATTTTTGTTTTTATAAATAATACATTATTCTATTTTAATATTTACTTGTTTTTCTTATTTTTTGGATAATGTTTTAGTCAGTTTATATATGCTAGTAACCGTAATTTTTTTTTTGGCGTGCGGAAAAGAATTTTTCGCGCACGGCGTGCGTAAAAAATACTTTTACGCATGCACACACGCAAACTCAAATGTAAATAAAATGAAAGAAAAAGGTTTCTTGCTATTTTAATACCTAAAAATGGAAAAAAAATAATGTTAGACGGTTCTTACGCAAGTAGGAAAAATTTTGTACCCGACACGTGCAAAAAGTGTATTTTCCGCCCTTGACCGCTTGACTTCCCGCACTTGTTAGGTAAAAAATAACTATTTATGCAAGACGCGGCGTGCGGAAATAGTTATTATCCTAACTAGTGCGGAAAGTTAATCTTTCCTGCGACGACTCGAAAGACGCGAAGCGAAGTTGGGGCAAGCAGTATTTTTCATACGAACACTTAAAAACACAAAAAAAATGGCGATAATAAAAAATTCGGGTGCGGGAAAGCCTCGGAGTAAATTCATTCCCACACTCAGTGCAGGAAAGTGACACTTTTTTAACTAAAACGCAAGTAGGAAACAGTTATTTATTTAACATGTTAGGAAAGTGATACTTTTCCGCACGCGACGGCAGTTGCACGAAAGATGCGAAGCGGAGTTCGGGCAAGCCGTCAAAGGTGGAAAAGGCACTTTTCATACGTGTCAGGTACACTTGCCTAAAAACCGTCTAGACAACATTATATCCGAGTATAACACTACTTGAATTATATTTTCATTTTTAGTGTTTTAGTTTTTTTCTTTTTTCTGCATTTTCTTTCCATTTGAATCTAAAGAGTCGAATTGGATCTAAAAAATCGGAAAAAAGCGTGCGTAAAAGTATTTCTTACGCAATCCTTTTTCGCACGCCGCGCTGTGCGGGAAAGACTCAGGTTAAATCCATTCATGAATGCAAATGCGTGCGTAAAAGTGCACTAAAGGTGCAGTTAGACTGTGGTAGTGTAGTCGTCGTTGCATTGCAGCTGTAGTAAATTTTTTTCCATAGATAATGCAGAACAGGATATGTTACAAATAAATAGTTAACAATATTTTTTGGTACACACTTTTTAATATAATTTACCTTGTTTAATGTTTTAAAAAGATATTGGTGATAATAGATCCACCTTACATATTTCTTTTGTATTAACCGAGAAAGTTCCGTTTTTTCTTAATATAAGTTCAAAAACGCTTTAGTTGGCTACCAAAGATGGACAAAATAAAACTTGGGGAAGAAAAAAATGTGGTATATATACAGTCAATAGTGTGTTCAGTGGTATTAGCGATAAATTAACAAGGTACTATACTAGTTATATCGGATCCGCTGATTAATCATTCTGGTTTATTATAATTGCGAAGATATTAGAGCTTTTTTTCTAAGTGACAAAAAGCGCTTACTTTTAGCATTACTTTGCTTGCAAATTATATCAAATAATTTACCTTCTTAATCTTATATATTGCTTTAGTAATAACCTTTAGAAAAGTTATAGAGATAGGTAGATATTTTTGGGCGCGTATGAAGGAGATGGCATGAATACACCAACGTTAAGCATGGGAGTGATTTCGTGGAAAACCATACAGTCGATCTTTGCAATAAAATAAAATGAAAAAAGTATTATATTTGCCTATGTTCCCATCCCCTGACCAACCGATCTTAATAATATTAATGTTACCTATCTACAATACGCAGTGGCGATACAATAAACCCCCCCCCCATTTTTTTTTACATTAAACTATTAATTTTCTAAAATTTATTAGTACATTTATTGGTAAATCTCAAATTTCTGTACATTGAATATTTTTGAAACCAAAGAATATAAATACCTATACCTTATATAGTCAATATACATACTGCAATACCTACAGTTATCAAGTAGAGCTGACCAAACTTTTTATCTCTAAATTTTTCTCTTTCATCACTCTATCAAAATAGCAATAGCAATATTATAAATAAGGCGGTCGTGTTATTTTTATTACCCATAAACAAAAACTTAATAGGTACCAGCTATGTAGTAATCTAGAACTCTATTTTTAGCCATCCATACTCTAGAATAGGCTAATGGGATCGGCAAAAAGAAAGACCTCAATATAAAATTTTTTGATGGTGTCACTGAACCGAAATTTCATGAAATTTGGAAACAAACGCCACTTATCCCCCTGACTATAATTAGTTGTTTATATATACATATAATAAATCTCTAAAAGGACCATTTCTGTACATTGAATTGTACATTGACTATTTTTTTATATTTTATTGTTTGACGAAACTAGATACCAAATATTCAATTTTTACAATTTTTGTCTGTATGTATGTCTGTCTGTTCCAGCATCACGCATAGACCGACCAGCCGATTTTGATGGGACTTTCACTATTGCATTCCTTGTGTCCCTAGGCAACACATAGGAATTTATTTTATCAAAATCGGTTTACGGAAACAAAGGTTATGGGGCATTTAAAAGAATAAAAGCGAGAAAAATTGGTAAAACCGCAGGCAAAGCGACACGGCGGTGTCTAGTGTGTAATAAAAGTAGTATGTCTAGTGGGTAATATGAGTAATATTTGAGGGAAAATGTTCTTTAAAAAAGTTACTTTTAAACAGTTTTATAAACAATTTTAGAAAATTACTAGTTTGACGTAGAAAAGGGGAGAGGGGTAATATAGCGCCGCTGTTTATTTTAGGTAGGTATTATTATAAATTATTAACTTCGGCTGGTCAGGAGATAGGGACATAAGTAAATATAATAAAATCAAGAATCCCTCAAAAAAGGTAATGGTAACCGTAGATCCGGATTTCGCACTTGTGGTGCTCATCAGTACGGTACTAGGAATTAGGAGATGAAATGATGAAATGATGATGGAAAAATATGACACAGGATTCATGTAAAAGACAACCATCATATTGCAGAATCGGCAGATGTACCTTCATTTTTAAGGAAAATTAAGCGTCTCTACGGAGAGAGATATAATTATCTTTACAGATATCCTAAGCTCTGGAGTTAATTAATTTAAAAAGGGATTTAGTGAGGGTGAATAAATAACAAAATCAATAAATAGCGAGCTTTCCCTCAAAAAAGTTAATGGTAATCCTAGATCCGGATTTCGCACTTGTGGTGCTCATCAGTACGGTGCTAGGAATTAGGAGATGAAATGATGAAATAATGATGGAAAAATATGACATAAGATGTACCTTCAAAATGAAGGTACATCTGCGCATTCTGCAATTTGACAGATGGTTGTTTTTTACACGAATGCTGTGTCATATTTTGTCATCATCATTTCATCTCCTAATTCCTAGCACCGTACTGATGAGCACCACAAGTGCGAAATCCGGATCTACGGTTATCATTACCTTTTTTGAGGGAAAGCTCGCTATTCATTGATTTTGTTATTTATTCACCCTCACTAAACCCCTTTTTAAATTTATTAACTCCAGAGCTTAGGATATCTGTAAAGATAATTATATCTGTCTCCGTAGAGACGCTTAATTTTCCTTCAAAATGAACTATCTACTTTTGCTTTCACACCCTTCACCTAGCTAGTAATATACAAAAGAGTTTGTCCACAAATATTCTATTGATGCGTCTCTAGCCTGAAGGGCTCAAAGCTATAAATATTTAGAGCCCCATTAGATGGTAAACAGGAGGAAAAAGCCTCAAAATCGTGCGCAATTACCGGGAGAGAATGGTACGTCAACAGGGAGTTAATAAATAATGGCCGTTTTTGCTTTGCTGCCTTTCTTTTTCATTCATAGATGTTTAATTTATGGCGACGATGCAGTCCCTACCTGTTGTGCTGTTTTTTAATTTACAGCACAAAAGAGGAAAAAAGTAGAGAAAAAAAATATTTCAAAAGATTTATGCTTAGTGAAAAATATACAGTGTGCTTCGGCGAAAATGAAACAGGAGCATAATTTACGTATTTAAAGTGATTTTGGAAAAATTCTTGAACACGTCAATTTTTTATTCGAGAAGCACGCCCTTCGAGCACAGCTTCCTAAACTTAGGGTTTCAAGAAAAAAAAATATACATTCTCCAAATTTGCGTTTTTTATAATCTTCACAATAGCCTTGATCAACAAAACTGGTTTTCGAAATCTTCTATGTGGAATTGAGTGTACAGTCCGCTCATCAATAAATATTATACAAAAAATTGTACTTTCTTATATAATTTTCTTTAAAAAATATACTAAATACTGAAAAAAAAAGGCTGTCTCCCCTTCCGACGCGCTCCCTTTCCCCGCTGAATTGTTAGGAAGGGTACCCTCGATACTATTCATCAACTATAAATGCTTTCTCTTTTCATGTCATTACTTCCAATATTTAAAGCTTACCAATAGTTGGATTTTTTTTCTTATTCCATGCGTTTATCACACACAGCTTCCTAAACTTAGGGTTTCAAGAAAAAAATATACATTCTCCAAATTTGCGTTTTTTATAATCTTCACAATAGTCTTGATCAACAAAACTGCTTTTCGAAATCTTCTATGTCTAATTGAGTGTACAGTCGACTGATCAATAAGGATTTAACAAAAAGTGGTACTTTCTTATTGATTTACTAATCAGTAAATTTTAAAGTACATAATTTAATTCAAAAAATATACCAACTACTGCAAGAAAAAAAGGCTGTGTATTTCCTGCAGTTGTCCACTGGACGAAACATGTTCTCTGATAGCACACACCGCTTCCTAAACTTAGGGTTTCAGGAAAAAAAATATACATTCTCCAAATTTGTGGTTTTTATAATCTTCACAACAGCCTTGATCTACAAAACTGGTTTTTGAAACCTTCTAAAAATAGTACTTACTTATTGATTTAATAATCAGTACATAATTTTATACAAAAAATATACCAAGTACTGCAAGATAAAAAGGCTGTGTCCCCCTTATGACGCGCCCCCTTTCCCCGCTTAATTTTTAAGAAGGGTACCCTCAATAATATTTATCATCTATAAATGCTTAATTTCTTACGAATTTCTGATGATTTCAGCATATTTATTATGCGTGGCTTCTCATTGCTTCCAATATTAAAAGCTGACAGGTTCACTCCTGCACACTTGACACCCTTGTTTTCTAATAACAGCTGGCTACTAATTTTATAGTTTTTTTTTATGGGCTTTATTGAAACAACAAAAGCAAACCGATTTTCTGCACTCTTCATGAGAATTTAGCTTCACCAGTTTTAGAATCGTCGGTCTAAACCAATGTGAACCTGTCATTGTAAGAGCAATTGTTTTTTATCTTCAAATCATGACCAATTTTGGTAAGCTTTTAATATTAGAAGCAACGACAAGCCACGCATAATAAATATGAGGAAATCATCTAAAATTTCTAGAGGATAAACGTTTACAGTTGGATTTTAAAAAGGTTTAGATTATTTTAGACAGGTCCTAAGTTTAAGTGAAATTGTTGGTTTTAAGCATCTTATACCAACTTCCTTGAGTTTTCGATTTATAAGAATAATTTTAACTATTTTTTTTAGTGAAGAATTACCTTAGCACAATCTTTTGTTGGATTTAAGAAGAAAATTTCTATTTAAAAGAAATTTTTTTTAACCCTAGAGGGGATTTAAATGGTAAACACTGCGATTAATACTCATTGTCACAAAACCATTTCGATATGTGATCATAAAATAAGAATTAGATTAACTGTATTTATTTAAAAGGGGTTTTTATTTATCGAAAGTATGAAAAAACTTTACAAACACAAACCCATTGTAATCGCAAACCACAAATAAAAATATTTCGTCAAAGTAGGTCATGAAAAAAAATACGGCTAAAAACAGACCTGAATCCCTGATGCGCTCGCAAAGGAGTCACGTCGGCTCAACGAACTGTTCGGTTAGAGAAGTACCGATAAAAACTGCAGAGTTGAGACCTTTGAGTGTGATCTTTCAGTGGAAAGCTTTGTTTGATGATTAAGCTTTTAGATAAAATCAATGTTTTAATTTCAGTTATGTTTTTTTCATTAAAGACAGTTTTCGTGCATAATCAGTGTCCTTCACTTATGTTTGTTTTGCCTCGTAGTGCCCTAATAAATATATTCTTTGTGCTGAAAACGGTTTCAAAATATGGCGTTTTTCTGGACAAAATTGGAGGTGTTTTATTGATTAATGAGTAACTTGGGATATTAAATAAGGTAAATTATTAAGGAACTTATTACCAATTGCCACAAAACAATCCATTCAGGGGGCTATAAATTTAAACCACACCCCAGAGGTGGTCTAAAAAATCATTAACTTTATAACCTCAAACACAGATGATGAAGCTAATATGTGCCAAATTTTTGGCGTACTCACCATTTGCCATTTTGAAACCTGTCAAAAAAAATTAGTTTTAGGGCATTTTCTCCTAAAATATGGAATATTTTGAGAAAAAAAGCAGTTTTTCTGTGGTATTTTGCAATAACAATACAAAATAATCAATAGCTTTGTATCTTTTTTCTATGGGTATGTATTTTTTGAAAATGGGTTTTAAATTTAGTACCCCCACAGGTGTAAATATTTAGACCTGTGGGGGGTACTATTTTAGATCTTAGTAAATCCCACTGGTTTTTTGTACGAAATTATGTAGTTTAATATTTTCTGATTATTAAATCAGTAAGAAAGTACCATTTTTTTATAGTATTTTATTGATCAGCTGACTGTACACTCAGTTCCACATAGACGATTTCGAAAACAAGTTTTGTTGATCAAGGCTATTGTAGAGATTATAAAAAACGCAAATTTGGAGGATGTTTAGGAAGCTGCGCGAGGGGAAAACTTTACCACTTTATTTTTAATAGGAAAAGTTGTTCGAGTGATACGTTGTTTTGAAAGTCTTTCAATTGTGACTTTATAAAAGTTTACTTTAAAGATCCAGCGATTGGTTTCCGAGATGTTTGCTATTAAGTATTCAAAATGGCGGATGTCCAAAAGTTTTAGGCAACTATAAAAAAACTTCTATCTATTGTCTGTAAACCGATGTATCATTTGATAAATTCTATAAAGAAATTAAAAAACTATGGGTTTTTTCGTATACCAACTTCTTGCATAAGGTAAAAATTGCTAATAATTGAAGTTAACCGAACTGTTTTGTTTTAACTGCCATTTTTTTATTTATTGTCGGATTTTACCGCAAAAAAGAGTTTTTGAAAGATAATGAAATAGACTTTGGGTCGAGTGATACCTTGTTCTGAAGGAGTTTTAAGTGCCTTTACAAAAGTGTACTTTAAATATCCAGGAATTGGTTTGCTATTAAATATTCAAAATGGCGGACGAGAAACTTTTTATTTTTTTTGCAACTACAAAAAACTTCTATTTATTGTCTGTAAACAAATGTATCACTTGATAAATTCTATTAGGAAATTAAAAAACTATGGGTTTTTCGTATACCAACTTCTTGCATAAAATCAAAACTGCTTATAAAATAGAAAAAAACACTCAAAAGTAGAAATTTTTAGTTGTGCAAGTTGTTTAAAAGTTTTCTTATAAATAAATCTTAGATTAAAAAGAGACAAGATACTCGACACTTATGGAGACTTTGGTTATATTATTATATGGAACAATGTTTACCTTTCTGTTGTTTACAGGAAACATATCAGTGGCGTACCTACTTAAATATAAATTTACACATGGATTATATTATTAAAATTTTACTATAATATGAAATCTGCAAAATAATTTAAAAAACATGCAAAAAATAATTCTGCCAATTTGAGCTTTGAAAGCTTTCTAACAATAAATGTTTGTAGTATAATTTTATACAAAATAAATTTATTACAAAGTTTGTATGTGAATTATAGCAATTTCAATTTTCAACACACTAAATATATGCCATCTCCCCTCCCCCTTTGCTCCAGAAAAAATTAAACAACAAAGATAAAAAAATGAAATACAGAACAGTATTATAGAGTTTCTATTGATAAACCAGTTTTAGACAAAATCATTTCGGACATAAAAAAGTATTTTTGAACTGGACATGTTCATACCAAGGTTTATAAATTTAATTTGATGCGAAAATCAAGATAAAATTAACTAAAGTCGTGTCTAAATACTATATAAACTGTTTGATTAATCCAAAACACAAATTCTTGAACATTTATTGAGAGAAGACAGTATTTGGAAACAGAATTGGTCAGAAGTAGGCAAAAGCTTAAATCCAAAGCCTGATAACGTTTTCGAGGCAACGAAGGAGTGTGGCCATAATTTTCCGTTGATAAAAACATTGTTGGATATTTGCCAGTAAGTAATGAGCGCTTCGTCAGAAAGAAGCGTCTCAGAAGATTGAAAACATAATGACTTAAAAACTCTACGTCTGACGGGCTTAGCGTTGCTGCGTATAAACAGACATATTGAAATTGATATTGAGCGAGTCATTGACCGGTTTGACCAAAAAAACCGGAAACGATTTTTTTTTGAGACAGGCACGCATCTTATGTTATCTATGTTTGTTATAACTGAAAAAATTATACGTAGTTACTCAACCGTGGATTTCAGGGGGATAGGGGGGTAGGTAGCCCCCCTGGATTTAAATTTTTTATGAAAACATTTAGAAAATCAAAAGCATAATATAAATTGCGGCACTACAACACCTTTGATATTTACCGTTTTTGTGTTAAAAATGGCATTTTTAGTCTTATTTTCTTAAAAAATTTTGCCTACTGCGCTTTGAAACCATTGATATATTTGAAATTTTAGTTTAATTTTAAATCCAAATATGCATTTTTTAGTGCAATTTTCTTCAAAATTTTCGCCTGCGGTGCAATGATACCGTTGATATTTACGATCTAACGTTAATTCTACTCAAAAATTGTATTTTGAATGTAATTTTCTCAAAAATTAGGGCGCATTTAAACATTTTTCAAAATAAAAAAATTATGAAATAAATGACTTAAGATCTGAGTACCCCCCGCCCTTAGGTTTGAGATCAAATCCGCGCTTGTAGTTACTAAGTTTTGTTTGCATATATTGATATGTTCCTCATAAGAACTATGCTTTTATTCGAGTTTTTTTTTCGTATCAAACCGCCCCCCCCTTCTGAAATGGCTGGGACCGCCACTGCTTTAAATGCACTGAAATATTCTCCTACTATTAAAAAAACACACTATAAACGTTTTTTGACACAATGTGGTTTTAAAACGACTTATAAACTTCTTCAAACATCCTGAAATTTTAAAATAAATAGCACGAAAAAGCTTATGTCAATAAAAATATCATCCGACCGTCTGCGCTCTGCCAACTTTCCCCACCCACAAGCCAATCACGACCCAAAGTGGTTGAGACAGAATTCTCTGTCCCTATCGTTCTAACGTCGTCGTTTAAAAGGATAGAAAAATAATCGACATTTTTCACCTTTGTTTTGTTATGATTTTATTTGTAAATAAACAGTGGTTATTATTTACCAAAGAGTTTTCGTTGGACCAGATATCTTGTCTCTTTTTAATCTAAGAAAAAAATAGTAGTTTCCTTGAAAACTGAAGTCAAAGTCGATAAATTTACAACGAATAAACGTTGATCGCAACTTTAGTCAACGTGACAACTATTTATGACCGTCTCTTTTACTATCCATTTTTTCAGCAGTTTCTTAGTTGTGAATGCGACGTTTTCTGGCCGGGTTTTAGTTGCCTCAGGCGCTACTACTTCTATGTAACTCATTTTCATGTTATGTTTGCTTTGACAACATAATAAATATACCAAAAAAAGTCATGTCGTTTTAAATAGAGAGGTGGTGTCAGTAAAAAATGAATCGTTTCTTCTCACTTAAGGTTTATATAGTTTGGATTAGGACACACCAAAGATAACAAAAAAAATATTGGCAGACGTCTACGTGGGTGCTTTTTCTACAGGGAGGCCCCGAAACTTGCAAAAAATAATAGCTATATGAACTCATTTCATCCCATCTGCAATTTATATTAAAACAATCTACTACTACTCAGAAATTAAAAAAAAAAACAAACGCGGGAGTACGAGTTACGACTACCTAATATTTTTCAAAATATTTATGATACATCAAGAAGATCTAATTTCATCCCTTTTATAATTAGTGCTATTATCGCAAGTAACAATTTTTACTTGCCTTAGTTGCCATAACTAAGAAATACACTAAAATTAACGTTTCATAAAGTATAAAAACTAGTCATTTTTGCAACGGCCACTATGATGGACAAGAAAACGACGCCACACCGTTGTTATTAACTAGGGTAAATTAGGCAACGCTCTAACAACTTTTGTTTTTACTAGAATATTTTGGGGTTTTCAACGACCGCAATGAACGACGGAACAACGACGCCATAAGGTTGTTAATTAACTAGGGTTAATTTATATACCCTAGTTTAACGTTTCCTGGCCGTTTACTCAACGTCAAAATAGTTGGTCTACTAGAGGCATATTATTAGAGGCGCAAAAAAATGGTGAGGGAGACATAAATTCAAAAAATCAGTTTTCAAGTGACCAGTAGTCAGACTATCTTGAAATATGAACTTAGGGCCGTTAAACCGTCCCTAAAAAAGGGCTGCGTCCATAAATAAAACACGGCAAGGGGTAGAAGGGGGTGAAAGTTTTATAAAGTAACTGCGATCCGTAACAGTTTTACTCCAAAAATAATGTAAAAAATAATAAAAAATTAAGTTTTTATATTTTTAGGGAGGTTTTCCATATTTATTAAGTGTTGCACAATTTGCAGAAGTATTACGAGGAAGTAAAGAGGGGTTAAAATTAGGATAAAATGATGTTAGATAATTGACCGACCATGCAGGGGCCATGACCCTAAACGTTTGTGACGTCACACAATCAAAAATCGCGACGTAATTTTGTTAGCAGCTGTAATTGTTTGTTTTGTTTTTCTGCGTACAAACTATGTAACGCCCCCCAAGTGACCCGGAGTCAGACTATGGTCCCTGACCGACTGTAGATACCAAGTAACGAAGAGTCAGACTACCTTGAAATTAATTTGTGGGGTTCTTCTTCTCGAAATGTATCTATGTCCTTTTCTAGCTTGTATAAATATAAAGGATAGATATAATTGGTGCAAATTGTTGCAGCAAAAGGAAAAAGCTATTAGCACTTTCGGCCAATTTCAAAATATAACACAACTTATAGAGGGCACCTCTTTAGTCGCAAAATGGTTAGATTTCAGTAAATCAAGAAATTATTATTGCCGCCATACTGTTTTCTTTTCCTGATTTGCGCCGCTACACCATTTGTGTAAATCGTTAAAAAAATCTTGTTTTTTTGCTGTATTTTGATGATTTTTAGTTAATATTGGAAATTTTTAAGTATTGTTTTAGATTGGCTACAGTTTAAAATAGGTTTAAAGCATTTTTAAAATTTTCAGTACTTAAACACAAAAATAATTTAGAAAAAAGTAAGACGGATTGAAGGCCCCCTTATTTTTAAGGCTAAAATGTCCATTTTTGACGGAAAACTAAGGTTCTTTGTTAAATTTAGTTAGTGGGAACCTTTAAAAAGTCAATTTAATGTAATAAATTAACTGAATGTTACCTAGCTACGTATTTTAGAATTATTGATAGATGGTGTTTGGAAATTAGTCCATTTGTGGTTGCAGAGACGTTGAAGTCTTGATTTCAAATCAATTATATTAATAAAAATATTATCCAGAGGGCACTTCAGTCGTAGTCGCTTCGGCGACGATGTGGAAACTTTGCTAGCGACTCTAGTCGCAGGCAACGTCAACACAACTCAAAAAATCTCCGCCAAATTGGTGCAAAAGCAAGTTGCTAGAACGTTTATACAGCGTTTTCACACAACGTTAAGTCGCATTTGGCAACGTTAATACGTCGACAAATTGTTACTTGGAATGTTAAGGTCCTCATTTTTTTAAAGGGAGGTCCCAAAACTTGCAAAAAATAATAGCTATATGAAGTCATTTCATTTCCACCAATATAATAAAAAAACTATTTCACACTTGTAGGTAGGGTCTTTTTTTACAGGGAGGCCCCAAAACTTGCAAAAAATAATTGCTATATGAACTCATTTCATCTCTTTTTTTCTTAGTGCTATTATGTTAACGGCCACACCAAGATACCAAAAAAAATATTGAAACCCTTCAGGGTGGGGGCGTGTTTTACAGGGAGGCTTTCAAACTTGCGAAAAATAATTGCTGTATGAATTCATTACATCACTTTTCTGATTTGTGCTATTATGTTAAGGGCCCCACCAAGATAACAAAAAGAATGAAATGAACTCTGTGTTTCGGACTTCCATTGTCAGTACAATCTCTGATCATCTTCAGGTGCAAACTACAATCTATTCCTAAGGCTATGTGCTTATATACTATGGGAACTCACTCAACCGTGAAGTTTAAGAAGTTGGCTCTGCCCAAGGAGGTGCTTCCAAATATTTGGAATTTTAACAAGTGGTTTACTGAAAAGACCCTGATTCTGTCCAACAAAGGCAGCTTCAAGGAATTTTCGTTTCTTCCAGTGTGACTTCTTGTGCAAAACCTTTGCTTCTGTCCACTTCATTCAGTGTTGTTTTGACCATGCGTGTTCGGCGATTCCTGATTTCGTTGTTTCACCTCTTTAGGTATTCGTCTGATGTTCTTTAAGCCTAACAGAGAGTGGTCTTTTTGTTTCACCTATGTATGATTCACCACACTCACAAGGAACTTGATAAATGCGTTCCTTATTTTGTTTGTTCTCCGGTTTTGTTTTACTCTGATACTCCTTTAATGTATGGAATTGTGAGAAATGCATTTACCTGGTTTTGGTCCTGTAAACTCTGTCCTGTTTACTAAAATTTAGAAATAGTGTCTGTTATAAGTTTAAGGCTGTAACCATTCTGCTGCAGATCCTTCTTTATATTTTTTATTTCGATTTCCAAGTCATGAGCATTGTTACAAATTTCAACGGCTCTATTATAAAAAGATCTTATTATGCCTCGCTCGGTTGTAGCAGAATGATTTGAACCTTGATTTAAATATTGTGCTGTGTGAGTGGGTTTACGATAGACTGTTGTTCTGATGTTGCTTTCTATTCGTTTGACAAGTACATCAATAAAAGGAATTTGACAATTTTGCTCCAACTCCATTGTGAATTTAATGGTGGGTCTTATGTTATTTAGGTCATGAAGAAATTCTGAAAGTTGTTGGTCATTCCCGGTTCAGACAATAAAAGTATCATCAACATATCTTAGCCAGAGCTTAGGTTTATATGTTGCGGTATCAACCGCGTGTGATTCGAACCACTCCATGAAAATATTGTCCACCACTGGCGAAAGTGATGAACCTATTGGCAGACCGTCATTCTGAGCATAAAACCTATCTTTCACCTGGAAATAAGAGTTATGTAGACAGCACTCCCACAACTCCATGACTTCCTCTAGCGGCAGACTTGTACGTTCACGAAGGGATTCGTCATCAGCCAGTCTCTGTCTAATAATATCCAGCGATTCTTTTATCGGGACATTGGTGTATTGATGTAAAGTATTGGTGTAAAATTTCTTAAAGCTGCCTTTATTGGGCAAAATCAGGGTGTTTTCAGTAAACTAAGTGTTGAAATTCCAAATATTTGGAAGCACCTCCTTGGGCGCAGCCAACTTCTTAAACTTCACGGTTGAGTGAGTTCCCATAGTATATAAGCACGTAGCCTTAGGAATAGATTGTAGTTTGCACCTGAAGACGGTCAGAGATTGTACTGATCGAAACGTCGTGTACAAATAAAATATAGACAATGGAAGTCCGAAACGCAGAATTCATTTCAAATACATCATTGTCTCAAACAAACAAAAAGAATATTACACACCTCTGGGTGAGGGCGTTTTTACAGGGAGCTCCCAAAACTTGAAAAAAATAACTGCTATATTAAGTAATTTCTTCTCTATTCTGATTAGTGCTATTTACCAAACACGTAGAGACGACTGTTAAACAGTTACTCTTCCGGCTAATGCTTCGACAGGTATTGAATTGGGCTAAATTTGTATTTGCTGAAACGCAACCTTAATATATCTACTTCTTTAGTTTAATACCCAAGGCCGGATTTTTTCGACCTATACTGCAAAGGGAATCCGGATTGTGTTTCGGATAATCAAAACAAGAAGTCTGACATTTCAGAGAAACATTGTCAGTTAACACGAGAACAAGGAAATAGAAGATTCTTGAATTGTCGTGAATATTTAGAAGAGAAGAGTAGTTATTTAACAGTCGTGTGTATGTGTTTGGTAAATAGCACTGAAATTTTGGGCCTTCCCTGTAAAAAAGACCCCCACCGTCTTGGTGTGGCCCTTAACATAATAGCACTAATTAAAAAAGAGGTGTAATGACTTCATACAGCAATTGTTTTTTGCAAGCTTTGGGGCCTCCTTGGTGTGGCCCTTAACACAATATCACTAATCAGAAAAGAGATGAAATGAGTTTATGTTGAATAAGCCAGAAGAGTAGTTATTTAACAGTCGTGTGTATGTGTTTGGTAAATAGCACTGAAATTTTGGGCCCTCCCTGTAAAAAAGACCCCCACCGTCTTGGTGTGGCCCTTAACATAATAGCACTAATTAAAAAAGAGGTGTAATGACTTCATACAGCAATTGTTTTTTGCAAGCTTTGGGGCCTCCTTGGTGTGGCCCTTAACACAATATCACTAATCAGAAAAGAGATGAAATGAGTTTATGTTGAATAATCCAGAAGAGTAGTTATTTAACAGTCGTGTGTATGTGTTTGGTAAATAGCACTGAAATTTTGGGCCCTCCCTGTAAAAAAGACTCCCACCGTCTTGGTGTGGCCCTTAACATAATAGTATTTATTAAAAAAGAGGTGTAATGACTTCATACAGCAATTATTTTTTGCAAGCTTTGGGGCCTCCTTGGTGTGGCCCTTAACACAATATCACTAATCAGAAAAGAGATGAAATGAGTTTATATAGCAATTATTAGAGAGGTGCAACAATTTTGTTGAGATGAAATTACTTCATATAGCTGTTATTTTTTACAAGTTTTGAGACCTCCCTGTATGAAAGCCCCCACCTAGGGATGTGCAATAAATTTTTTTTGTATGTTGGTGTGGCCCCTAACACAATAGCACTAATCAGAAAAGAAATTAGATGACTTCATAGAGCTATTGTTTTTGGCAAGTTGTAGGGCCTCCCTAAAAAAAAAAGCCCCACCACCTGATCATCATAATATTTTTACTTAATTCATATTGATGAAAACCAGAGTTTCATACTAGTTATAATGCAGATGAAGTCATACATCTTAATTGCCACCACCTCTCTATGTATTCATAATTCTTTTAAATAATACTTTAAAATTTTCATCATATTATAGTTAAAATTTTTAAGTTGTCGTTTTTACAAGGTAAACCGTAAAAACTACAGTGGAGCGATTTATGGTTGAGCCATGATGAACCTTAAAATAATATAGTTAAATACCTGTTAAATTATTTTTAGATGTGCTAAAGTACCCTTATAGTAAAACACGTTTTTTGATGAATTGAAAGACTGTAACCAAATTTGATTAAAAGAAATTAATACGACGAATCTTTGCTGTTTTTTGGATCAAAATGGCAAAATAAAAAGCATACGCACGACACCACTAAAGATGACAGACAGATGACAAAACAGAAATTTTTATTAAATAATTGGCTTAAATTATTTCCATCTTTCTCTAAAATACTATTTTATAGCCTGCCGTCTCTCTTCAACAACCTTTTTTTGAACGCTTAAAAAACACTAAAAACTTGAAAAATGTGAGTGTTTTAATCTAAAAATCGAAAGTTTGCAAAGAAAGCTTTAAAATGTGGGCAAAATCATGATGGCATAAAAATGTGAAAAACAGTAAAATTTGCTTAAACAAAAATTTTACCCCTTAAATTATGCTAAAATATTTGAAACCTTAAATTACCATCATGGCTTTCTCATTTGTGGCCTAAATCAATTAAAAATAATATTAGCGGTCTGTGAGTTCAGAAAAAACAAGTAACTGCCGGAAATTTTCCTGGATATTATAGGGTGGGCCAAAGAATGGGACTCTTTTTTATTGTCTATTACTTAAAAACTACCTGTCCGATTTTAAAAGATTTGGTCATTGTGAAAAGCCAAGAGATCGGAATTTTAAAAAATAAGTATTTTTGACCCCCCTGCAAATTTTTTGTGTGTACCAGCGGTGCCAAATTATATTTGGAGAGCCATGTCCTTCCTTAGTTTCCCGATATATCGCTTGTTAAAATCGGGTAAGAAATACGACGGTTCTAAATTTTTCAAATAAGTTCGTTTGGCACGCCTAATTTAGACAAATAAAAAACGCATCATTTTTGCTTGGCTATGCTTTTCGATGTATTTGTCCGATTTTAATAGCGGTGGCCATTTTGAAAAGCCAAGGTTTCAAAATTTATTTCCTTTTTTTGCAAAATTGTCATTTCGGAAAAATCCAAGATGGCGGCCATTTTTAAAAAGTATGTTGTTTTGAACTCTGCTGCAAATTTTTGTGTGCGTCACTGGGTCAAAAGTTAAATTTACGTGTAGAGCCTCATCATTTCCGAGTCTACCAATGTATCGCTCATAAAGATCGACTAAGAAGTACAAAAGTTACGGTTTGTTCAAATGGGTGCTTTTGGTAACTAAATTCATTCAGGTCAAAAAAAAAACATCATTTGAATTTGATGCGAAACGCACTTAAATACCTTAATGCATTTTTTCCTTATTTATTTACCCAATTTTTACAAACAATACATCAGTAGACTCGGGACTGATGAGGCGTTACACGTCAAATTTAACATTTGTAACAGTGGCGGACACAAAAAATTTATCAAAATGTCAATTTTGCCCATAAAGTAATAAATTTTAAAACCTTGGCTTTTCAAAATGGTCAGCACTATTAAAAGCGGGCAAATACATCGAAAAGTATAGGCAAGCAAAAAGGTTTTTTTTTTATCTGACTGAATTATGCTTATCAAACGCACTTATTTGAAAAATTTATAACTTTCTTATTTCTTAGCCGATTTTAACAGACGAAACATCAGTAAACTAAGGAAGAACATGGCTTTCATAATATATTTTTAGTTTTGCACCACCACCAAATACCTATTTTTTAAAATTGTCCGCCATCTTGAATTTTTACGAAATATCAATTAACACATCAGATTCCACAATTCTGATGTCCTGGCTTTTCAAAATTACCAAAACTATTCAAATCGGTCAGGTAGTTTTTAAGTAATATACAGTTTTTGGCCCACTCTGGTAAGTATTTCAAATAATCTAAACTGTATTATTACCGTTAACATTTATAAGTAACTTTATTGAAACTTGCATTTAAAAATTGTTCAGAATTAACCCTCTTTTAGTTAATAAAAGACTAAATTTTCGTTTCAGTCCGGTAAAGTTACTTGACCGGCCTAGTGATGTAATGCATCAGTTCCCGGACTGAAATCGATAATGTAATGAAGTATATTACAACATTATATAGAATAAGTCTAAAAAAAGATTTAGCGAAGGTGAATAAATAACAAAATCAGTGAATAGCGAGCTTTATCTCAAAGAAGGTAATGGTAACCGTAGATCCGGATTTTGCACTTGTGGTGCTCATCAATACGGTGCTAGGAATTAGGAGATGAAATAATAATGAAAAAATCTGACACAGCATTTATGTAAAAGACAACCATCTGTCAAATTGCAGAATCGGCAAATGTACCTTCAGTTTGAAGGAAAATTAAGGGTCTCTACGGAGACAGATATAATTATCTTTACATATATCCTAAGCTCTGGAGTTGATAAATCTAAAAAGAGATTTAGCGAGGATGAGTAAATAACAAAATTAATGAATAGCGAGCTTTTCCTCAAAAAAGGTAATGGTAACCTTTTTTTTAGATTTATCAACTGCAGAGTTTAGGATATCTGTAAAGATAATCATATCTGTGTCCGTAGAGATGCTTAATTTTCCTTCAAATTGAAGGTACATCTGCCGATTCTGCAATTTGACAGATGGTTGTCTTTTACATGAATCCTGTGTCAGATTTTTTAATTATCATTTCATCTTCTAATTTCTAGCACCACAAGTGCGAAATTTGGATCTACCCTTATCATCCCCTTTTTTAAGAGAAAGCTCGCTATTCACTGATTTTGTTATTTATTTACCCTCGCTAAATCCTTTTTTAGATTTATCAACTCCAGAGATTACGATATCTGTAAAGATAATTATATCTGTCTCCGTAGAGACGCTTAATTTTCCTTAAAATTGAAGGTACATCTGCCGATTCTGCAATTTGACAGATTTTTGTCTTTTACATGAATCCTATGTCAGATTTTTTCATCATCATTTGATCTCCTAATTCCTAGCACCGTACTGATGAGCACCACAAGTGCGAAATCCGGATCTACGGTTACCATTACCTTTTTTGAGGGAAGGCTCGCTATTCACTGATTTTGTATAAAATAAGGTTTCTTCTATTACTTTCCAGAATAAGCACCCACATGGAATCCCCAATGATACTTTCAAATTATAGACCAGCTCGAATTATCGATTTGCGTGCGCCATGAGGTGTTGTTTTCTTGTGGTAACAATTTATTTTTATAGAATAAATGATTACGTAAGCTATTTTTTTCTAGGCTCTAACTTCAAACACTTTATTAATTATGGCAATATGGCTGGCGGCGGACTCAGAGATACCCACCAACTCTGGGCTGATCAAATTTTTGCATCATGGCTGAGAATTGTCATGTTGGTTTCGAATAGCAGCTGCCGCGGCAAAAATATGATTGCGCAACATTTACTACGCCTACTTAAAAACATATTTACATTAATCTTATAAACAAAGATATTTCTTTTCACATTTGACATGTTTGGTTCTAATTTTTATTAAAAAAGTTCACAGGATGGTCACAAAAAAGTTGCAGACCTGTTTTTGAACATTTTGTTTTATACTGTTTCCGCCATCTTGAACACTTAACATTTTTTATATAAAAATCATAAATTTCGAACAATTCTTGTTCCAAAAAAACTTACTCAATAAAAATCCGATAAAAAATTAGAAAGATATAAAAAAAAAACGTTTTTTGGTGTTTAGAATAGGTTCTGTATTTAGAGGAAACTTGAGCAAACATAACTTTTGTATAAGTAAACCGAATTTTATGAGTGGTACTTCGTTAAACGTGAAATAGCATGTGCTTACTTACTTTTATAAAAAGAAATTACAGGGTGGTAAAAAAAAGTTGCAGCTCTTTTTTAAAAAATATGATTTTGATTTTTTTCCGCCATAACTATAACTACCTTTCCAAAAAGCTAACATTTATAAACATCGACTGAGAAACAAAAAGGTTATTAGAAAATCAAACAAAATTTTAAAGACCACCCTATATATATAAATCGGTGTCATAACGTTCAGTTGTTCCATTGGCCTTCTTCTAAGACCCTCTCTGGCATTTCCTTATGGATTCTTTCTCTCCAACTCTTTCTGGGCCTTCCTCTCTGTCTTCTGCCCGTTGATGTCAATTCTATAATTTGTTTAGGGAGCCTCTCTGGAGTCATTAGGGGTTATAAGCCACGGCATGGCATAAACGCAACGTACGTTACGCAGAGGATACGTCGCCTAGTTATGACGAGCTAAAAACGGCTTAAAGCAACGCTTCTAGCGTATCTTATAAATTGGTTAAGTAGTATAGTCAAGCAGAGGGCGCTCTCATTTGTTTGGTTTTTCATAAAGATATTCTAAAAATTGTCGTGTTTTTCATTTTCTTTAAAAATGGAAGATGAATGAATGATGATGAATGAATCATCATTGAAATTCTCCGTGGAGAGACTGCTCTCGGGAATATAGCAGACCGTTATAAAAGGTTCAATGATTCAACTTTGACGAGGCACCTATTTAAATACCTATAGAATAGAGAGAGAATTTGCCTTTTATTGACGGCAGCTACCAGGGCTATTTGGTCAGAATTTGCCATCCGGCAATAATTTTTAGACTGATACTTAATGTATAAACCCCTTTGTCGGGGCTAGGGATCTTTAACGTCTTCCACTATCAATATATGGATCACACGGGACCGTCCTCCTAACGTCCTCTTTGAGGGACGGTATGGAATCCCATTAGTCTGCCTTGTAGCTAACACGGTCTACTCCGCGCCATACTAGGGCTTGAACCCGGTATCTCCTACTTCAAAGTCGCGGACTGAACTTGAACACCAAGCAGGCCTGTACCCATAGAATAAAAATTTGTAGGAAACTACACAACTTTGTTCTGCACAACATTCTTTTGATCTGGGGTTACGCAATTACGTACGATACGCGGTGTAACGATGCACCGCGCTAAAGCGTATCGTACGTTCGAAGTTTACTGCACAATAATAATAATAATAATAATAATAATAATATTAATAATAATAATAATAATAATAATCATAATAATAATAATAATAATAATAATCCCACCCCCACAACCGACCCCGTCGGATGAGGGGTCAGAGGCAAGGTGGAGGGGCCCAACCGGATGGATTGCCCGTCGAGAACCGCAATGACCAAGGACGCTTTGAGTGGACAGATGATCTGAGAGACGATCCGCTGGAATGCTATGAGAGCAGTAGCCCAGGTCGAAGGGGATCTATGGATCGTATGCGCGATCTTTGGCGAAGGGGATATGTTAGAAGACCTCAACAGCCGTAGAACCGGAAGAGAGACTCCGAGACCGCAGGGCGCTGCACAAGACTAAGTGCCCGAAACCACAAGACCTAGCTAGAGCGGACGCAGAATTGTTAAATGCTTTAACAGAAGAAGCTGACATCTGGCGTATTAATTGCGCCGTCTACGAGGCAGCTTGGTCCGTGTCGCCCAAAGTGCCCAACAGGGACCCCTGCGTCGACAGGGCGCAACGCCGAGTGAAGAAGATGGAAGCAAAAATCCTCTCAGTAAGGCAGCAAGTATCCCGTATACAGTGTCTGTTGGAATACAGAGTAGCAGGCAGGCCATTTACGCCAAAAGTGCGCCGCATAGCCGCCAACCTGCGACGCATCCACCACACACTGAACGAAGCGCTATTGCAGACCATCAAGCAGCAGTGCTGCGAAAGGATACGGATGCTAGTGACTGCCAAACAAAATCTAATTCGGCGGGCGAGGGGCATTTCGGAAAACAAGTTGTTTTTCGAAAACTCCAGTCGCCTACTTCAGACGCCGCCGAGGATTATTGATAATCCTTCAACCGCTGAGAGGGTGGAAAACTTCTGGAGGGGTATTTACGAGATAACTCGTCCGCTTAACGTAAACACACCAGCCACAGTTCGAAACCTTCGTGAGAGGGTTTCTACCACCAGAGCAACTGTGCCCACCAATAACTGTGGGGGAAGTTCGAGGTGCTCTTATGGGTGCTAAAAATTTTGCTGCCCCTGGGCCTGATGGAATTAACGCCTACTGGTGGAAGAAATTTCCGTCAACCAATGAGATTTTTACGCGACTCTTGTACCAGCGGATACTCCAAGCCATGGGTCCCGTGTTAAGTGAAGTGTACGAGCAGCGAGGGTCAAAGAAAGGCGTAGCCGGCTGCAAAGAGAATCTGCTAATAGACCGATGTGTCACACAAGACTCTTTCCAGTACAAGAGAAACCTTTTGATGACCTGGATAGATTATCGCAAGGCCTTTCACACAACTTCTCATGAACTTATTATTCACCTTTTGAGAGGCCTTGCGGTACCGGATCCTATAGCGAGATGCATTTCAGGAATGATGCCACTTTGGAAGGCCCGATTTACCATAATCACGAGTAACACAAGGGTGTCGACTGAATTGGTATCGTTCCGCCGGGGAGTATTTCAGGGAGATTCTCTAAGCACACTCCTCTTTTGCGTCTCGCTACTTCCGTTGTCCGTTGCTTTGCGGAACACAAAGGGATACATGTGCGGTGCTCCTGGCCGTAGAACACATAGGGTTACCCACCTTTTTTTATATGGATGACCTTAAGTTCTACGCGTCGACGAAGAGAGATCTTGACCAAGCTCTTCGGGTAGTGCAGGAGTATACTCATGCGATTGGCATGGAGTTCAGGTTGGATAAGTGTGCGACGGTTCAGCTTAAGAAAGGACGCCATGCGGATCACGCCGAGGACGCGCAACTTGTAGATGGGAGCATCCTACGCTATCTGGATGCCGGAGAGACCTGTACATATCTGGGTGTTCCCCAGGGACACATCCGTGATAGAGTCGCAGTAAAAGGGTCTCTCCGCGACAAGTATCAGCAGCGACTAAGACAAATCTGGAGTTCAGAGCTGCCTGGAAAGAACAAAGTTGCTGCTACAAATATGCTTGCCATCCCACTACTCACTTACTCTTTTGGAGTAATAAAGTGGAACGTGAACGAGTTGCGCGAAATCGACGTGAAAACCCGCAAGATGATGACGCGATATCGCAGCCATCACCCTAAGGCGACTGCCCAACGGCTTTACTTCCCACGTTATCGGGGAGGACGTGGACTCTTAAGTTTGGAGTGTTTACATAGACGGTTGGTCCTAAGTACCGCGTGCGAGGTAATCAGAAATGAGGATCCCCTGCTATGCATGGTGCGTAACCATGAAACGGTTGGGGTGGGGGCATTTCTTTTTAAAGCAGCACAAAGGACATCGGATGAGCTCCAAATAGTTTTTGACAAGAGTCGGCGGCAGGAAAACTCCATTACAGAGTTGACCAGCCAAAGACTTAAAACCACCTTAAAGAGTGCAGAGGTAGACTACTTAATGCGTCTACATATGGATAAGCCATTGCACAGTGTTTTCTTTAAAACCATTGAAAACACTGGCTTATCCACAAAGTTAAGCTTTGCATTCTTAAGGTCTGGTGCATTAAAGTCGGAAACTGAGGGGTTCATCGTTGCTTGCCAAGATGGAGTCATCAACACTTTGGAACATCGAAGTCGCGTGATAGGTATACAGGTTCCTGACACAAGTTGTAGGGCCTGTCATAGGGCGCCGGAGACCCTATATCATTTGCTGTCTGCTTGCGGGCGGTATGCGGTCTCCGCGTATATCCATCGACACAATGCGGCGTTACGGGTGCTGTATTACCACCTAAGGCACTCGTACGGTGTTGATGATACTCCAGTGTTGCCATATGTCCCCTCTGATATTCAGTCCGTAGTGGAGAATGATAGAACCAGAATTTACTGAAATTTCGCATTCCCCACTCTCCGGCTTGTAAACGCTAACAAGCCGGATATAGTACTTCTTGACAAGAATGGTAAAAATATGTATGTCATTGAGTTCTCGGCACCCGCCGAGACAAACATCATTGTCAAGGAGGAAGAAAAGCGGACGAAATATCAGGATCTTCTCTTTGACCTTCGCCGAGTGTACCGGGGCTATACAGTCAAGCTAGTGGTTTTGTAATTGGAGCTCTCGGAGGTGCACGGCAAACACTGCTCTCAGTTCTCAAAACCTTGCCAGCCTGACGTGACAAGGCAGAACACCTTGCTGGCGCAATGCAGAAAGCAGTCATCCCCGGATCATTGCGTCTGCTCAGAGCACACGATGCGGAACACCGTTTCTACTAACCTTGCGGTTGGTGGGGAGTAGAACGGTGAATGGAACACCTGGCCTATCTGCACCCGTGTAAGTCAGAGCCGCGGGACCGCAGATAAGGTCAACAAAAAAATATATATATAATAATAATAATAATAATAATAATAATAATAATAATAATAATAATAATAATAATAATAATAATAATAATAATAATAATAATAGTAATAATAATAATAATAATAATAATAATAATAATAATAATAATAATAATAATAATAATAATAATAATAATAATAATAATAATAATAATAATAATAATAATAATAATAATAATAATAATAATAATAATAATAATAATAATAATAATAATAATAATAATAATAATAATAATAATAATAATAATAATAATAATAATAATAATAATAATAATAATAATAATAATAATAATAATAATAATAATAATAATAATAATAATAATAATAATAGTAACAATAACAGTAACAATAATAATAATAATAATAAGCCAGAAAAAAAAACTTTGGCTCACGGTAAAATCAATCAACAACAACACAACATCCTTATTATTTTTTTTTTTCATTTTCATTCATTTTATTCAACCGTACACCTATATACATATAATGTACATTAAACATTTTTTAAATAGTCTTGGATTCTAACCGATTGAAGTAGATACCAAAAATCCATTTTTGAATATTTGTCTGTTTGTGTCTCAGCATCATGTAAAAATCACTGAACTACACTACTGCATTCGTTGGGCTCCTGGGAGATTCATATATAACCTTTATTTCATCAAACTCGGTTCAGGGGATCCAAAGTTATGATTATATAAAGGAAAAAAACGAGAAAACACGAGTTAACCCGCAGGCAACGGGTGGTGGAGAGAGTCGGGGAGGGGCTAGAGGATGGCAGAAACCAGACAAAAAAAATCAAACATGTTTTTAAAGAATGCGGTATTCTTAAGACAAACAATTTTTTTATTAAATATGGAAACATTTCTTTGGAACATTTTTATGCAGTATATAATTACTTTAACAAATGTAAATTTCAATGTGTTATAGCTGCTTAATTAAAATTTTAAATTTAAGAAAATTATTTTTTGTTGTTGTTACCTCCAGGACTATACTACTAAAAGCATTTTTGGTCGATATCACCTTCCATAAGACACTATTTTTTTTTAAATCAGTTTGGTACCTAGTTTGTGCACAATAAATTTCAAAAGAAACCAGTACACATGCAAAAAAAATAAAGCTACCCCTTGCACGGGTTTGTCATAAAAAATATATTTGTAGTAATTCCCCTGAAGTTTCTCCAGCCTACCGCAAAACCAATTTAACATAGGGGATTCACTCAACAACAACGCAGAATCCCTATAAATTCTATTTTCTTGGAATTGAACCCTCTAAAACTCACTTTTTTTTCATAAAACCGTATATTATTTTATACATCATTCGAAAGCTTTATCCTTAGTGGTTAATATAAGACTCCATAGTCAAAACCAGAATCAGCTTTCAAAAATACATTCAAAATAAAAACAATCATTGTTTTTCTTCTATTTTTCTAATTTGGCGATATCTAGACAACCACAAGGTCATTAAGGTCAATGTTGCAGCTACTTTTTATTTTGGCCAGCTAATGAGAAGCACAAAAAATATATTTTTAAATAAAAATAGGTTTTTATTTTACCAGGAAAAAATATTTTCAAATGAGAATTAATTAAGTAAAAATACGGAAAATGTGATGTTCCGAAGACAAAAAATATTTTTTTTTTAAATGAAAACAAATCTATAAAACATTTTTATACCATCTTATACGCAGTATATTTCAGGCATAATTAAAAGTTGATTAGTTGTAATCTAACTTATAAACTAAAATTGTTAAGCTGCATCAAACAAAAAAGAACTAAAATTTTTTGTTGTTTTTTTAAATCAAAATTTTGTGGCTGCCTCCGGGACTATTGCTGAAGCTTTAGACTTTAGAAGTATGACCTTCCAACCGATATTATCCTTAACTAAATTAGTTAAGCAGTTTTTGAAATATAAATTATGAAATATAATATAATATATGTAAAAAAAAATATAAAACTTCCCCCACCCCTACCCTCTTGAGCGCGTGCATATATAATAAAAAATATTTTTTTTGTAATCAGCTAAGGCTCCCGGACCTCCTGTAAAAAGGGCATTTCCAGCCTACGGTAAAACTTATTTTACATGGGGCATCTGCTCTACTAGCATGATTAATTTTCTTAATAAATAAAAATTACTTTTAGATAAACAACATGGCTTCAGGAAAAATAGGAACACTAAAGAATCAGCCTGTTTTAGTTTTCTAAATTACATATACAAGAACCTAAATAACAACAAACACATTGAAATTAACTCTGTCTTTCGGACTTTTATTGTTTATATTTTTTTATTTGTACACAACGTTTCGTCTTCAGGTGCAAACTACAATCTATTCCTAAGGATACGTACTTATATACTATCGGAAATCAC